>CM039674.1:223937281-224414781 GCA_022496015.1 Hordeum marinum
GTTACTAATGGCGCACCAGCTTGTGGTGCGCCATTAGTAGTTTTGCAAAAGAAATAGTAGTGGCGCACTGGTCTGACGATGCGCCATTACTAGTTAAACTAGTAATGACGCACTCCTTCCCGGTGCACCATTAGAATTTTTTGAAAAAAAAAATGTTACTAATGGCGCACTGTGGGCCTGGTGCGCCATTAGTGTCTACCACACTAATGGCGCACCTACTCATGGTGCGCCATTACTATATCGTAGTGGCGCACCACAAGTCTGGTGCGCCATTAGTGGCCATATCATCTATACCCCTTTTCCTAGTAGTGCAACCACAATCATCAAAATAAGTTTTAGTTGAAATCTGCCAAAAACAGCAAGATAGCATTTTGAACATATGAAAACAACAAGCTACAAGATTCCAAAATGCACAAACTAAGCATGGGGCAATAGCCTACAACATCCACTTCATTTCATCTTCACAACTCATTATCAAAACATGCATGGATCACTAGGTAGGAAGCTCATAAGAGGGCTACTCAAGAACAGTTTCAGACTTAGTGAAAATAGCAGTTTTAGACAATGCAGTTTTTATCAGGAAGGCATATTGATAGCAGTAAAACTATATGCTACAAGTCATATTATGGCATGAAAGTTAACAGCATGCTAGAGGGCAATATAAACAACAAATAACTCCATTACACCTACCAATAAAGAGGTCTAGATCAGTAGCAAATCACATGGCAAGGCAGCAACAAATATAACAGATTCCAGACATAGAAATATTTTGGACCCTCAAAATAACAGATTTTCATAGCAAGTTGACAACAACAAAATAACACCTAAACATGCATTTCTATGACAAGCAAAATGTCCATGGGCTAGGACACATATCAAAGAGCAACTTTCATGTTGGACATTAATTCATATCATGTCCGGATTAATTCCTACGAAAATGACAAAAGGGCATCACGGCATAAATGACATGCACGCAAACATGCTCAAATGACAAAACTAAATGCACCGATAAATCCTATGATTTTTTCTACCCCGAAAACATATATAATAAGCATGGGTTCATGTCGGAAATTATTCACAATTAAATATGCGGGGTTAGGCCTATTCACGGTAAAGCAATTCATTCATGCAAATTAAATGCAAACAACAATCCAACAATTTTATCATGCATGTAAATGCGGTGCGAATGAGATGAACATTTTTAATTTATGATTTTATTAATTCCGATGCACGGTTAAATGATTATGATGATGCAATTAATGGCAATTTGCGAAATCACAGAAAATAGCATGTTAAATATTTTAAACATGGATGATATTGACATATAAATGATCTACATGTTTTCTACACATTTTACATATTTAAAATATTTTAATCCGGCGCACGGTTTATTAATTATGACGTTACATACTCGCAATGGCCTAAGAAATAAAAAAACGCAAAAGGCACTAGGCCACCCTGGGCCGGCTGGGGCGCATCTGAGCCGAAGGGAGGAAGCTGGGTGCGGCCCACGCGGGGCTGGCGGGTCAACGCAAGCGGCTACGCACGGGCGCTCGTCCCGTGCTCGAGATCCCTATGCAGAGTAGCGGTGGCGGCTCGCAGGCAACGACGCTCACAGGTGGCGGGGCTGGCGAGGCCGGGCGGTGAGGCGGCGACCGGATCCGGCGGGGGCCGGCCGGCGGGAGGCGGCGGCGCTGCGAGCGGCGGCAGGAGATCGGGCCGGTAGAGCTCCTGCGAAGAGAAGAGGAGAGGTGAGCGGGAGGAAAGGAGGAGGGAGGAAGGAGAGGGAGAGGGGGCCGGCGGTGGTCCGGGATCCGGCGGGCGGCGGCGGTTCCGGCCAGCGGCAGCTCCAGCCAGGGGGATTCCAGCGAGGTGGCTGCCATGGGGACGCGCGAGGGCTGCGGGAGGAGCGGTCATGGGAAGCTCGGGAGCTCCGGGACGCGATTTGGGCCCGGATGGGCTCGAACAGGCCCAGATGGGCTCGGGCGGGCTGAAGGCTGGAGGAGGGAGAAGGAGAGGGCTGGCTAGGGTTTGCACGCGGAACGAGGGGCTAGGGCTATATATAGGGTTTCAGGCTAGGGCGATGGCTCTGTTCGTTTTCGGACTGCCGGAAGACTATCCGATGTCCGGAAGCGGAGGGTCGGGGTTACGGTGATTGTGTAGACGGGCTAGGAGGGGAAGAGAGGGAAGCGGTGACCCATGGCATTGAGTTTAAAACACCGAAATACATCCGATGACAACCGATGACCTCACTGCTATGGATGACCGACGGGGCATCTAACCGACTCAGAACGCGACGAAAATCGACGGGCGGTCTACCTACAACATAACAAGACCGCACAACAAGTTTCAACTCTATCTGAGAATATTTTTGCGCGCGCTTAAAAACGGTTTTATTTCAAATGGTGCCGCGGGCACGTGCGTGTGTGGCTGGACTCGAAACGGGCAACGGCAGAATGGAGAGAATCAGCAACTACGAACGGATGCAAGTTGTCGAAAACGGGTGACAATGCAATGCATATGATGCGATGATGAATGCAATAACCAGACGAACCACCAATGAGAATGGAAACAAAAGGGGAATCTTCTAGAATCTTCTAAAACATCGGTCTCGGGCTGTCGCACCAGTGCTTTGGAGATGGAGATCAAAAGCACAAGTTAATGGCCATATCATGTCACTTATGACTTGCATGTGATGTTAATCCTTTTATGCACCTTGTTTTGCTTAGGACGACAGTAGCATTATAAGGTGATCCCTCACCAAAATTTCAAGATAAATTGTATTCTCCCTAAGTTTACACCATTGCAAAAGTTCATCGTGTTAAGACACCATGTGATGATCGTGTGTGATAGACTCTACGTTCACATACAACAGGGGCAAGCCAGTGTTGCACATGTAGAACACTCGGGTTAAACTTGACGAGCCAAGCATGTACATACATGGCCTCGAAACACAAGAGACCGAAAGGTTAAACATGAGTCATATAGTAGATATGATCAACATGATGATGTTCACCATTGAAACCACCTCAACTCATGTGATGATCGGACTTGAATTGTGGAATTTGGATCATGTATCACTCGAATGACCGGAGGGATGTCAATTTGAGTGAGAGTTCTTGAATAATATGATTAATTGAACTCATTGTCATGAACATAGTCTAAAGTTTTCTTTGCAAAGTTATGTTGTAGATCAATAGTTCGCGTTGTAGGTCCCCTATTTTTTAATACATTCCTAGAGAAAATAGAGTTGAAAGATAATGGTAGCAATTATGCGGATTAGGTCCGTGATCAGAGGATTGTCCTTAGTTGTTGCATAGAAGGCTTATGTCCTTGATGCACCGCTCATTGTGCCACCCCCTCTAGCATCGTCCGTGGATGTTGTGAACATCTGACATGTACGTTTTGATGGCTACTTGATAGTTCAGTACATCTTACATTACGGCTTAGAATTCAGGCTTCAAATACGTTTTGAACGTCACGGAGCATATGTGATGTTCCAAGAGCTGAAATTGGATTTCAAGCTCGTGCCCATGTTAGAGGTATGAGACCTCCAAAATTTTCCTTTCTTGCAAGATGAGGGAGAATAGCTCAATCAGTGAGTTTGTGCTCAGATTGTCTGGGTGCTACAATCGCTTGAATCGAGTGGGAGTTGATCTTCCAGATAAGACAGTGATTGATATGTTTCTCCAATTCACTTTCACCAAGCTACTAGAGCTTCGTGATGAACTATGAACATACCAGGGATGGAAATGATGATCCTTGAGTTATTCACAATGTTCGACACCGCGAAGGTAGAAATCAAGAAGGAGCATCAAGTGTTGATGGTTAGTAAACCACTGGTTTCGAGAAGGGCAAGGGCAAGGAGGGAAACTTCATGGATGGCAAGCCAGTTGCTGCTCCAATGAAGAAACCCAAAGTTGAACCCAAACCCGAGACTATGTGCTTCTATTATGAGGAGAGCGGTCCCTGAAGCGGAACAACCCTGGATACTTGGTAGATAAGAAGGCTGGCAATGTCGACAGAAGTATATTTGATATACATATTATTGATGTGTACCTTGCTAATACTCCTAGTAGCACCTGGGTATTAGATACCGGTTCGATTGCTAATGTTAGTAACTCGAAGTAAAAGATACGGAATAAACGGAGACTAGCTAAGGGTGAGGTGACGATGTGTGTTGGAAGTGTTTTCCAAGGTTGATGTGATCACCATTGCATGATCTCTCTACCCTTGGGATTAGTGATGAACTTATATAAATGTTATTTGGTGTTTGCGTTGAGCTTTAACGTGATCTGATCGTGTTTATTGCAATACGGTTATTCATTTAAGTTAGAGAATAATTGTTATTCTTTTTACATGAATAATACCTTCAAAGGTCATGCACCCAATGGTAATAATACACATGTTCATAACGTTGATGCCAAAAGATGCAAAGTTAATAATGATAGTACCACATACTTGTGGCACTACCACTAAATGTCATATTGGTGTAAAGCGCATGAAGAAACTCCATGCTGATGGATCTTTGGACTCATTCGATTTCGAATCGGTTGAGACATACGGACCATGCCTCTTGGTCAAGATGACTAAGACCTCGTTTTCAATATGATGGAGCGAACAAGTAACTTATTGGAAATGATACATGTTGATGTATGCGATCCAGTGAGTGTTGTACCGTGAAGTGGATATTATTATTTTCTTACCTTCACTGATGATTTGAGTAGATATGGGTATATTTACTTATGAAACACAAGTCTGAAACGTTTGAAAAGTTCAAACAAATTCAGAGTGAAGTTTGAGATCATCATGACAAGTAGATAAAAATGTCTACAATATAATCGTGGGGGTGAATTTCTAAGTTACGAGTTTGGTATACAAATTAAGACAATGTGAAAGTTGTTTCACAACTCACGCCACCTGGAACACCATAGTATGATGGTGTATCCAAACGTCATAGTCATGCTCTATTGGATATGGTGCGTACTATGATGTCTCTTATCATTTTGCCACTATTGTTTTGAGGTTATGCATTATATACAACTACATTCACTTTAAATAGGGCAACATGTAAATCCGTTGATATGACACCGTATGAATTATGGTTAGGTAGAAACCTAAGATGTCATTTCCCAGAGTTTGGGAATGCGACACTTATTTCTGATAAGCTTGGACCCAGAGCAGAAAGGTGCATCTTCATAGGATACCCTAAGGAAACAGTTGGGTATACCTACTATCTCATATCCGAGGGAAAAGTTGTAGGATTGAAAGTAGTGCTAGAGGGGGGGTGATTACACTACTTGACCAAATAAAAATGTACTTTTTCCCAACTTTAATTCTTGGCAGGTTTTAGCATCCATAGTATGTCAAGTACACCCTACACATGCATGTCTAAGAGTATAGCAGCAGAAATTAAAGACAAGTATGTATGTAAAGAGAGGGTAGGAAGAGCAAACACAATTGGTGACACGATGATTTTTCCCGTGGTTCCGATAGGTGGTGCTATCATACGTCCACGTTCATGGAGTCTTCAACCCACGGAGGGTAATGGTCGCGAGAGTCCACGGAGGTCTCTACCCACGGAGGGTTCCACGAAGAAGCAACCATGACTATACCATGATGGGCTACGTCCAAGGAGGACTAGCCTTACTTGGGGTAGATCTTCACAAAGTAGGCGAACTCCTTGCCCTTGCAAACTTCTTGGTTCACTCCACAAGGCGAAGTAAGTGGCTCCCAAGCGACACCTAACCAATCTAGGAGGCACCACCCTCCAATGAGATTGCTAGCTTAGGAAGCGAAGAAATGCCTGACAAAGTCATCATCAAGAAGATACTTCGAGCTTTGGATGATCGATATGACACCGTTTGCATATTGATCCAAATGATGCCCAATTACAAAGATCTCAAGCCAACTAAAGTGATTGGTAGAATTGTTGCTCATGAGATGACACTCAAAGACAAGGAAGATCTTCACCACAAGTCTAGCGGTTACTACAAATCCACAAGTGATGCTCCCTCTACCTCAAGTGACAACCTTGTCACAAATGAAGAGATAAGCCTCATGGTCAAGAAATTCAACAACTTCTACAAGAATAAAATCAAAGATCGAAGCTCCAACTCAACATACGAAGAGAAACGTTCGTCAAGTTGTGACCAAAACTACTACAATTCTGGGAAGCCTAGACACTACTCCAATGAGTGCACAGCTCCCTACAAACAAAGAGAAGAGTCACCAAGAAGATAAAGCTCAAGAGACGAGTCACCTCGAAAAGAGAGAAGGAGTTGAGATGACCGTTATGAACGAAGACCCTCAAGGAGAAGTAGGGACTCGAAGAAGAAGGACAAGTACACCAAGAGCTACTCAAGAAGGAAACATCAAGCTCATGTTGGTGAATGGGTTTCTAGCTCCGACTCTGAAAACCACTCCGAGAGAAGCTATCACTCCAACTCTAACTATAGTCAAGATGAAGGTGTTGCCGGAATTGCACTAGTGACTACCAACTCCTATGATCTATTTGATTCACCAAACGAAGGGAGTGGAAGTTGCTTCATGGCTAAAGGCCCCAAGGTATCACAACCCGAGTACCTTGATTTCAATAGTGATGAAGATGACTTGTTAATTGAAGATGACTTGCTATTTGACAAAACTAGTAATGTTAGTCAAAATGAACTTGTTAGCACTCACTCTAGTGTAGATAAGTCATGTGATGATCATAAGTTGGAAATAGAATGACTAACTCAAGAACTAAAAACTCTTAAGTTAGCTCACAAGTCAACTCTAGAAGATCATAGAGAGCTTGTTAGGACACATGAGAAGCTACGTTTCGAGAATCTCAATTTAGAGCAAGAGCATGAGTTCCTTAAAGATATCAATGACGATCTTCAAAAGAAGACTTCCTCTTATCTAGACAAATGACTTCTCTTATCTACATTCACGCCTCAAGTTAAGTCTAATAAAGCTAGTAACAAAGGAAAGAAAGGTTCATCAACTAGTAGCAATAAAAATGATAAATCCAATGATATTGCTTCTAGTAGTTCTCTTGATCCCACTAACTCTTCTCTTAGCCAAGTTACACTTGATCGAGAAAATGAACTTTTGAAAGGGATTATAGAGAAAGCTATCTACAAGAGTCTTGAAGGGTGCAAACAATTTGAGGAGATTGTACGCAAGCATGGAGGATACCAGAAGAATCGTGGTGTTGGCTACTTCAACGCTAATGGAGTTGAATGGGAAGAAGGTTAATACCCCAATCCCAAGTTTGTTCCTCAAAAGGTGAAGTATGAAAATACTCTTCCCAAGGGAACAAAATCTCAAGATGACCCTCCACCACAAGACACCAAGCTCAAGGACAAGAACAAGCTTTAAGAGGACATTGACTCATATGAAGATGAATCCCAAGCTTTGGTGAAGTGGATTCCCAAGGCTACTACAAGCTCAACTTCTACAAGTGCTACTCCAACACCGAGGATCCCCATCAACTTGATGTGGGTTCCCAAGAATAAGAACTAGAGAGTTCTTGAGGAATGACTCCGCCAATGAAATTCACTCATATTCATTATTGGCAAGAACAAGTTGCAACCAACATCAACATTATGTAATAGTTCAAGGAGTCACACATTCCCTCAAAGGTAAGCAAGGGACAAGGTAATCAACAAATCAATGGAGATCATCACATATGCTTTGCACTCAATGTCCATTGATATCCATGTATTTGTCTCTTGTGTGTTAGGACTAACCCATGTAGGTGAGAAGAGTAATGAAACAACGAGGATACTCCCAACTCTTGGTGATCTTCATCAACTTTGAGCATCCACCACTACCTCACCAACATGAAGTCTTGTTCGACAAAACCCAAGGTTAGTTTATCCCTCTTATGCGAGGATGTCACATCTAGGGGGAGCTTTACTCTAAGACTTGAGTTAAACCATCTCATAAGTATGTGACAACATTAAATGCTTTATAATAAGTGGTAACCCCACTTGTGCTTAAACAACGAGTCTGGCCTATGATCAAGTATTCTTACTTGGCTCCTAAGTCAATATACTCATATATAGATGACTCCGCCATCATCAAAGTGCTTGTTAGATGCTATTGTGTTTGTGCTGTGTGCCATGATTTCATTTGACATCTTATTGTGTGAGCATGTTGGTCTGCATTTATTTTCTCATTCGAGGACATCCAATTGTTGCTATTTGGCTTTTCATATTTATTTGCCAATTGGATGAACAAGAATACCTAGGAGCACTCTTTAGCTATCTATGCTTTCTCACCGCATACTCTATTCATGTTGCATCACAAAAATCTGAACAAGTGCTTTTCGATTCCTCTGTGTGTGGAGCACTCGGAGTTCCGTATCGACAAGGACTGACCATTAAAACATCCCAAGTGCATCTCGGTGGAACCAACCCCAATACCTCGTTCTCACCGAATGCCTAGGGTCGATCTGATTTTCTATCTCGGTACTACCATTTCCATATTATCGGTTACATCGAGTTTGCCTGTCAGCACACAGTTGAGAAACTCAGTGACGCCAAAAATTTAGAATTGGCGACACCGACAGTGAAGGGTATACAAGTTGTGGTCCCGACGGTTCAAAATTTCAATCTTAAAACCGTCGCGCCCCGAACCCTCAGCTGCTGCAGAAGGACCCCCTGGTCGTCGCCCTTGTCTTTGCGTGCTCCTCCGCTGCTGGGAATTGCTGCCGTCGACGGAATCTTCGCCCCCGTTGCCACCATAGCGGATCCGTCACCAAGCTAGGGTATGGATTCGGCCCCCTCTTGCGCTCCAACCTCCGATTCTTGCGCATTAGGGTTTCTCCATTATCTAGCCATAGTTTTAGATCGTTCAATCTACAAGATAAACTCCATATTCTAGCAAATCGAAAATTCTACGTTTTGTTGCCCGCGAAGTTGCATCACGGTGATATCGAGTCAGAAAAATCGGTTCCACCGATTGCCTTTTTTATGTTACCGAGGACAGAACTCTATGAGACCAAGTGACCGGTTTCGGTCTGATCGAAATTGTTGCCAAGTTTCAGTTAAGAGTTTTGTGAGTCTCGGCAGCACCGAAATGTTTGACTCGGCGACACCAAAATCCAATTTTGAAGTGAACTACATCTATAATTTTTTATTCAAAGTTTCAAAAACCAAGCTGCATTTTGTGATGACTTATCCTATTCCGCTCTTTTATACTCTCTTCATAGGGTCAACATGTCAGGGTCAGACAGTCAGAACTTGCCAGAGTAGAATGTTGAGATGAGTTCAGGCACTAGTCCCGAGTTCAGTTCATCTTAAGATCCAGGCACTCCCAGTTCTCATGGGTTGCTCCAGATGCAACAAGCACCAGGAAGAGACTCAACTCAAATGAAGAGGATTCTGATTTTGTCCCGGAAGATATTCTTGACAAGAAGCAAGAGAAGGCTGCTAGGAAGGATGCCAATGAGGCCACCTCATCTAGGAAGGTGGTCCACCAAACTTATGCACCTGCAGAAACCTTCAAAGCACATGAGAGTTCTAGGGCGACAGTGTCTGTTGAGGTCCCCAGGAAAGCATTTCCTAAGAAGGCAGGAGATAAGAAGACAGCCAGGAAGAGGATCATCCATGTGCAGGGCAGGCCTACCTCCATGCTTGAGGATCCAGAGGAGGCTGTTGTTGTTGGTGCTGCTGCTGAGGGGGAAGAGGAGGAACCTGCTACTTAGGCCCCTCCTAAGAAGAAAGCCAAGAAACTTTTGGCTAATGCTATGCCCAAGCAAGGCCCCTCCAAGAGCACCAAGGAAACTTCAAAGAAATCTGCTACACAGAAGTCCAAGAGGACTATCAGGGATATACCTGCTTCTAAGAAGAACAAGAAATCCACTTTTGGAGAAGCAGATGATGATGATGCTATGTTTGTTCTGATGAAGCTCAGACCTCACCTTCCAATTCATGATGTCAACCACCTAGTTGTTGAGGATATGAAGAAGAGGACGGATTCAGGCTTGAGGGCATGGAGAGATGTTGATCCATATGCCCAGAGGAGAAAGACTGCTATTGATTACAGTTTTTACACCAAAGAGCAGCAAGACTTGTATGAGACAATTTTGCTAGACAAGATCCCAGCAGTCAGTGACATGAGATATGTTGACTGGAAGTACATCAAGGAGAATGATGACTACTTTCCATGTGTCCAAGAAAATTTTCACTGCATTGGACTTGATGAGTTTGTTGGCAGAGAGTTTACTGCCTGGAATGATGAGATGATCATGCAATTCTACTCCACTATACAATTCTATGGGGATGGTAGGATTGTCTAGATGATTGAAGGATCAAGATATGATTATTGTTGATGAGTGGGTGAAAGCACATTTGCTCCCTTGGTGGTTTTGGTAATTAATAGCAACATATAAGTCATTGAACTAATGTTTCCACTAAGCATATTTCAGGACAAGTTCAATGATAAGGATGGCCAAAGGATTATGGAATCACCCCACGATTCGAGGAAACAGGTTGGCCAAGCTTCAAGCAAGAGGACTCTACATTTTACATTTGTGAGAAATCACTTTGAGTCCATAGGAAAGGCAATACTATTAAAAGTGGCTAAAGTTTTGATGGTGAACAATATGCTCAAACGTGCACAAGCGATAGTCACCAAAACATCCACAAACTCTCCCACCAAAGTTTGTCAAAAGCCAAATATGCAAAATCGGTGCAACCAACATTCCTATCCCGGTGCCACCAATTCTAAACCCTAGACAAACTCAGCCAAACCCTAATGCTTCGGTGCAGCCGACACTGCACTCGGTGCCACCGAGTTGGGTTGCCAAGTTTCTATTACGCAAGTTCACATTTTTGGTCCGTCCGAAAAGGGTGAATCGGCTTCACCGAGTTTGGTAAATTTGACTGTTGGTCACCTTGTCGGTGCAACCGAGAATCATATATCGGTCCCTCCGAGATTCAAAAGTTGCCACTTTTGGTCACTTCGGTACCACCGAGAATTATACATTGGTGTCACCGAGTTGGTCATTTTTTGTGTAACGGTTGGATTTTTGGGGATGCCTATATATACCCCTTTACCACCACCCACTAGAAAGAGAAGCACTCAAAACTACTCCATACCTATCCTACTCAGTTTCCTAAGAAAGAACCACCTACCCTTGTGTTGAGGTCAAGATCTTCCACTCCAACCATATGGATCTCAATTTCTAGCCTCCCAAGTTGCTTTCCACCCAGTTAATCTCTTCTACCAAGCCAAATTTGTGAGAGAGTGATTGTGTGTTGAGGAGTCTATCATCTTGAAGCACAAGAGCAGGGAGTTCATCGCATTATAGAGCCTATTACCTTTTGGAGGGTGGTGCCTCCTAGATTGGTTAGGTGTCGCTTGGAAGCCTCCTACTTCATGTTGTGGAGTGAACCAAGAAGTTTGTAAGGGCAAGGAGATTGCCTACTTCGTGAAGATCTACCCCGAGTAAGGCTAGTCCTCCGTGGACGTAGGCCATCATGGTATAGTCAAGGTTGCTTCTTCGTGGAACCCTCCATGGGTAGAGTCCTCCGTGGACTCTCGCGACCATTACGCTCCGTGGGTTGAAGACTCCATGAACGTGGATGTACGATAGCACCACCTACCGGAACCACGGGAAAAATCATCGTGTCACCAATTGTGTTTGCTCTTCCTACCCTATCTTCACTTACATGCTTTTCTTTACCTTCCGCTGCTATAATCTTAGACATGAATGTGTAGGGTGTACTTAACATACTATGAATGCTAAAATCTATCAAGAATTAACATAGGGAAAAGTAGTTTTTTATTTGGTCAAGTAGTCTAATCGTCCCCCCTCTAGCATTACTTTTGATCCTACGGGTGGTATCAGAGCATTGGTCTCCATTGCATTGGTCTCACAACCTATGGGAGTATGGCATCTAGTGAGGGAAATTATCACCATAGATGTCCGTACTTTGATGGCACAAATTTTGCTAGTTGGAAGCATAAAATGAAAATGCATTTGCTTGGTCATAACCCCTCTGTTTGGGCTGTTGTTCGTGTTGGTATGCAAGGTGAATTCTTTGCGGAAGGAAGGGAACCCGATTGTGAAGCGACTGCGGATGAATTGAAGATGTCCAACTCAATGCTCAGGCATGTGACATTCTCTTCAACTACCTGTGCTTTGAATAATTCAACAAAATCATCCGTCTTGAGAATGCAAAAGAGATATGGGATACTTTGATTGATATGCATGAAGGTACAGAATCTATGAGAGAATCCAAGTTGGATGTTCTTCAAAGTCAACTTCACAAGTTCAAGATGAAGGATCGTGAAGGAGTTGCTGAGAAGTAGTCTAGGCTAGCTCTCGTCACAAATGAGATTGTCGGCTTGGGAAGTGAAGGAATGACTGACAAATTCATCATCAAGAAGATACTTCGAGCTTTGGATGATCGATATGACACCGTTTGCACATTGATCCAAATGATGCCCAACTACAAAGATCTCAAGCCAACGGAAGTGCTTCGAAGAATTTTTGCTCATGAGATGACACTCAAAGACAAGGAAGAGCTTCACTACAAATCTAGCGGTGATTACAAATCCACAAGTGATGCTCCCTCTACCTCTAGCAATAACCTTGTCATAAATGAAGAGATAAGCCTCATGGTCAAGAAATTCAACAAGTTCTACAAGAATAGAAGGAAAGATCAAATCTCCAACTCAAGATATGAATAGAAGTGTTCGTCAAGTCATGACCGAATATGCTACAATTGTGGGAAGTCTAGAAACTACTCCAATGAGTGCACGACTCCTTACAAGAGGAAAGAATAGTCACCAAGAAGACGAAGCTCAAGAGACGAGTCACCTCGAAGAGAGAGAAGGAGTAGAGATGATTGTTACGAATGAAGACCCTCAAGGAGAAGTAGGAACTTGGAGAAGAAGGACAAGTACACCAAGAGCTACTCAAGAAGGAAACATCAAGCTCATGTTGGTGAATGGGTCTCTGGCTCTGACTCTGACAACCACTCCGAGAGAAGCTGTCACTCCAATTCTGACTATAGTCAAGATGATGGTGTTGCCAGAATTGCACTAGTGACAACCAACTGCTATGATCTATTTGATTCACCAAATGAAGGAAGTGGAAGTCGCTTCATGGCTAATGGCCCCAAGGTATCACACCCTGAATATCTTGATTTCGATAGTGATGGAGATGATTTGCTTGACGATGATGACTTGCTATGTGATAAAACTAGTGATGTCGATCGTAATGAACTTGATACTTCTCATGCTTGTCAAGATAAGTCAATTGATGATGATAAGATGAAACTAGAAGAACTAACTAAAGAAATTAACACTCTTAAGTTAGCCCATGAATCTACTCTTGAAGATCATAGGGAGCTTGTAAGAACTCATGAGAAGCTACGCTTCGAGAAGCTCAATTTGGAGCAAGAACATGAATTTCTTAAAGCTATCAATGACGATCTCTGAAAGAAGACTTCATCTTATCTTTCCAAACAATTGCTATTGTCTACATTCATGCCACAAGTCAAATCTAAGCAAACTAGTAACAATGGAAAGAAAGGTTCTTCATCTAGTAGCAACAATAAAAATGATAAACCCCATGATGTTTCTCCTAGTAGTTGTATTGATTCCACTAATAATGATTCTCTTAGCCAAGTTACACTTGAGCAATAAAATGCTCTATTGAAAGGGATTATAGAGAAAGGTATCTACAAGAGTCTTGAAGGGTACAAACAATTTGATGAGATTGTACGCAAGCATGGAGGATACCGGAAGAATCGCGGTGTTGGCTACTTCAACGCTAATGGAGTTGAATGGGAAGAATGTCAATATCCTGAGCCCAAGTTTGTTCCTCAAAAGGAGAAGTATGAAAATACTCTTCCCAAGGGGACAAACACTCGAGATGCCTTCCACCACAAGACCACAAGCTCAAGGGCAAGAACAAGCTCCAAGAGGACTTTGACTCTCATGAAGATGAACCCCTAGCTTTGGTGAAGTGGGTTCCCAAGGCTAATACAAGCTAAACTTCTACAAGTGCTACTTCAACACCAAGGATCCCCATCAACTTGATTTGGGTTCCCAAGAATAAGAACTAGAGAGTTATTGAGGGGTGACTCCGCCAATTAAATTCACTCATATTCATTATTGGCAAGATCTATTTGCAATCAACGTCAACCCTATGCAATAGATCAAGGAGTCACACATTCCCTAAAAGTTAAGCAAGGGACAAGGTAATCAACAAATCAATGGACACCATCACACATACTTTGCACTCAGTGTCCATAGATATCCTTGTATTTGTCTCTTGTGTGTTGGGACTAACCCATGTAGGTGAGAAGAGTAAGGAAACAACAAGGATGCTCCCAACTCTTGGTAATCTTCATCAACCTTGAGCATCCACCACTACCTCACCAACATGAAGTCTTCATAGACAAAACCCAAGGTTAGTTTATCCCTCTTATGGGGGGATGTCACATCAAGGGGGAGCTTTACTCTAAGACTTGAGTCAAAGCATCTCTTTGTATGTGACAACATTAAATGCTTTATGTGAAAGTGGTAACCCCACTTGTGCTTAAACGATGAGTATGACCTATGATCAAGTACTCTTACTTGGCTCCTAAGTCAAATACTCATATATAGATGACTTCGGCATCGCAAAAGTGCTTGTTAGATGCTAGAGTGTTTGTGCATGTTTTCCATGATTTCAGTTGACATCTTATTGTGTGAGCATGTTGGTCTGCATTTATTTTCTCATTCGAGGATATCCAATTGTTGCTATTTGGCTTTTGATTTATCTTTTGTCAATTGGATATACAAGAATGCCTAGTATCACTTCTTTAGCTATCTAAGCTTTCTCACCTCATACTCTATTCATGCTGCATCACAAAATTTGAACAAGTACTTCTCGATCCCTCTGTGTGTGGAGCACTCGAAGTTCCGTATCGACAAGGACTAACCATTAAAACCTCCCAAGTGCATCTCGGTGGAACCAACCATAAAATCTCGGTCTCACCGAATGCCTAGGGTTGATCTGGTTTTCAATCTCGGTACCACCGATTCCATCTTCTCGGTTACACCGAGTTTCCGTGTCAACTAACATTTGAGGAACTCGGTGACACCGAAAAGTTAGAATCCGTGCCACCAACAGTGGTGGGTATATAAGCTGTGGACCCTGAAGCTTTGAAATTCAATCTCAATCGTCGTGCCCCAAAACCCTAAACTACTTCCCTCGAGACCCCTGGTCGTCGCCCTTGTCTCCCTGCGCTCCTCCGCCCCTGGGAATCGTTGTCGTCGACGAAATCCTCTCCATCTTCGCCGCCGTAGCAGATCCGCACCAAGTTAGGGTATGGATTCGACCTCTTGTGCGCTCCTCGTCTGATTCTTGCGCATTAGATTCAAGCTTATCAAGAAGCCACTCTTTGCACGTATTCCTATCCACACAAAATCTCTATAAATCTCAGTGGAACGGAAACATACATATCGGTGGAACGGAAACATACATATCGGTCTCACCGATGTGAACTTCTATGATGTTGAGAGCTGACTCGGTGGAACCGAGTACATCTTTTCGATCCGACCAAAAAGAGTGCCAAGGTTTGGTTAAGTGAGACAGTCTATCTCGACACCACCGAAAATATTGTCTCGGCTGTACCGATATTTATTTTACAGAATGCAAAAACCTTGAAAAAAAATTGTTCAAAATTTCAAAAAACATCCTTATTTTGTGATGACTCATCTACTTATGCTCTCCTAATACTCTAGTCGCAAGGACAAAATGGTAGATGCTTAGGACAGACAAAATTTGGCAGAGCACGGAGTTGATATGAGTTCAGATACAAGCCTAGAGCCCAGTTCTTTTTTAGATGCAGGCACACCCCAGCTCCCATGGGTTGCCCAAGGCTGCCACCAGGACCAGGAAGAAGCTAAATTCTGATGAAGAAGATTCATACTTTATTCCTGATGAGATTCTTGCCAAGAAGCAAGAAAAGGCTGCCAAGAAATCTGCTAATGAAGCCACCTCTTCCAGGAGGGTGGTTAGCAAAGTATATGCACCTTTTGCGGCTATGAGAGCACCTGAGAGTGCTAGGGTGACAATTACTATAGATCCCCCAAGGAAGCCTTTACCTAAGAAGGCAGGGGAGAAGAAGTACAGAAAGAGGATTATTCATGTGACTGGCAGGCCTACCTCTATGTATGAAGATCCAGAGGAGGCCGCTGGTGCTGTTGCTGAGGAAGAGGAGGAAGAACATGTTGAGAAGGCCCCTCCCAAGAAGAAAGCCAAGAAGCTTATGACTGATGCTATGCCAAAGACTAGCACTTCCAAGAGAACCAAGCCTACATCCAAGAAAGCTGCTGCACATAAGTCCAAGAGGACTACCACACACATTCCAGCTTCTAAGAAGAACGAGGGGACTGCCTCCATACTTGAAGATGATGATGACTTGACTACTTTGATGAAACTCAGACCACATCTTCCAATACATGATGTCAGCCACATAGTTGCTGACGACATGAAGAAGAGGAAAGACTCAGGATTGAGAGCCTGGAGAGCTATAGATCCTTATGCACAGAGGAAGAAAGCTGTTGTTGACTACATGTTCTACACCAGAGAGCAACATGACTTTTATGAGATAGTGTTGCTTGACAAGAGCCCAGCTCTTAGTGATATGAGATACGTCGACTGGAAATTCATTAAGGAAAATGTGGACTACTTTCCAAGTGTCCAAGATAATTTCCACTGCATTGGTCTAGATGAGTTCATTGGCAGAGAGCTTACTGCATGGAACAATGAGATGATCATGCAATTCTACTCCACTGCACATTTCTACGGAGATGGTAGAATTGTATGCATGACTCAAGGAGCAAGGTATGAATCCACTGTTTAGGAGTGGGCTGCACTTCTAGGAGTTCCAGATGTTCAGGATGGTGATCTGGATGTATACTCAGAATCCAAGTCTAGTCACAATGCCATGAAGGATATGTATACTCCTATCCCCACAGACAAGGTGCAATCTCACAAGCTAGGATCCATCTACTATCTGCAAGCAGGCCTCTGTACCATGAACACTATTCTGAGGCATACCTTGATGCCCAAGTTAGGAGATGACAAGCTGATCCGTGGCTACTCCATTAACATGTTGATCCACCTTGACAGGAACACCAGGATTAGAGTCATGGATTTGATTGTTGAGACAATCAAGAGGGTTGCTGCTGATCAAAAGCGCTCTTGCTGCTATGCACCCTACATCTAGATGCTTATCAACTCTCAGTTGGAGAAGCACATTTTTGCTCTAGATCGTCCACATCTGCCCCTACATCCAGATCTCGAGGATAATGTTGTGGTGATGGACCCAGATCATCCCACATCTGCTACAGCACAGGCAGAGGCAGAAGCAGTTCAAGCCGCTAGTGCTCAAGCCCCCAGATCTAGAAATGAGCAAATGGATCTCTTGATCCCAGCAGTTCAGGGCATGCAAAAGGATATCAAGGGGATTCTGGACAACCATAATAGTCTTGTGAGGATCTTTGAGACAAGGATCAAGAATCTTGGTCACAAGGTGGACAAGGAGACAAAGACAGTTATAGAGCTTCAGAAGGAAGTTGACTCAATGCACATCCCTCGGGTCTATTGTACTTCTTCATATGATGATGATGATGATGAGGATGGATCACCTCTCAGGCCGGGCACTCTGTTCACTACTCAGGCTAGATCAGTCACAGTGCCTGCACCAGACTTGAGGCCCTCTTCATCAGCTCCTGCTACTGTCAGCACAGCTCCTACTCCATCACCTCTAGTTCCTCCAGTGTCCACTCCAGCTCCATCCACGACATCTGCAGATATCTTTGCCGAAGTCGTTCTCTCGGCTCCTTAATCAACAACCGGAGGAGATCAGCCCAAGAATGCTTAGATATATGCCTTTGAACTTTTTAGTAAGTTGTTGCCAAAGGAGGAGAAGTGTATATAGATATTTAGGCTTCAAATGAGAGAGTGTTTGGTATTTTGTTGCTTTTTCAAAAACAATTGCTTTTGGTTGTCGTGATACACTTTTGGTTGCTTGTGATACTCATTTGATGATGTTTGATCATATCTGTTAATGTGTGATGCTACTATTTCCTATCATCTTAATGCTTATGTGATGATCATTCATCTTTGGTTGATTGTGTTGTGCTATGATGTTCATTCCAATTACTCTCACACACCACCAAGTGGTATGTGACATGTAAGAAGTGACCCATGTACCTAATCGATTGTGCATTTGAATTCAAATGCAAATTTATAAATAATGCACAAATTTAGGGGGAGCTCTTGCTTATCACGTACTTCTCAAAGCGACGATTATATTCATTGATTATATCTCTGTCAAAGCTTTGATCTATATGTTATCCTAAATTACCAAAAAGGGGAGATTGAAAGCACATTTGCTCCCTTGGTGGTTTTGGTAATTAATAGCAGCATATAAGTCATTGAACTAATGTTTCCACTAAGTATATTTCAGGACAAGTTCAATGATAGGGATGGCCAAAGGATTGTGGAATTACCCCAAGATTCAAGGAAATAGGTTGGCAAAGCTTCAAGCAAGAGGACTCTACATTTTACATTTGTGAGAAATCACTTTGTGTCCATAGGAAAGCCAATACTATTAAAAGGGGGTAAAGTTTTCATGGCGAACAATATGCTCAAACGTGTGGTGACTATCACTTGTGCACGTATGAGCATATTGTTCACCAACAAAACCTTACCCCCTTTTAATAGTATTGGCTTTCCTATGGACTCAAAGTGATTTCTCACAAATTTAAAATGTAGAGTCCTTTGCTTGAAGCTTGGCCAATGCTATTCCTTGCATCTTGGGGTATTCCACAATCCTTTTGCCAACCCATCATTGAACTTTTCCTGAAACATACTTAGTCAAACATTAGTTCAATGACATATATGTTCTTCTTAATTACCAAAACCACCAAGGGAGAAAATGTGCTTTCAATCTCCCCCTTTTTGGTAATTGATGACAACATATAGATCAAAGCTTCAACATATGATATAATTAATGAATATAATCATCGCTTTGAGAAGTATGTGAGAAGCAAGAGCTCCCCCTAAATTTGTGCATTATTTTAAATTTGCTTTGAATGCAAATGCACAATCGATTAGGTACACGGGGCACTTC
This sequence comes from Hordeum marinum, assembly GCA_022496015.1. Classification (NCBI taxonomy): domain Eukaryota; kingdom Viridiplantae; phylum Streptophyta; class Magnoliopsida; order Poales; family Poaceae; genus Hordeum; species Hordeum marinum. The sequence goes on from CM039674.1 coordinate 223,956,421, forward strand.
TTTCATGTCACATACAACTTGGTGGTGTGCGAGAGTAATAAGAGTTAACAACATAGCACAACACAACAAGCAAAGTGAGTGATCAACACATAATCATCAAATCATAGGAAATAGTAGCAACACACATAACAACGTATGATCACACACAAACGCAAAAGTATCTCACATCAAACCAAAAGAACAAAATGTTTTATAAAACCAGCAAATAAAAAAACAAACGCTCTCTCACTCGAAGCCTAAGATCTATATATAACTTCTCCCCCTTTGGCAACAAGTTACCAAAAATTTCAAAGAGATATAGCTAATCGTTCATCGACTGATCTCCTCCAGTTGTCGATGGTGGAGTCGAGAGAACTGTTGGGGAACGTCGCATGGGAAACAAAAAATTTCCTACGCACACGCAGATCTATCCATGGTGATGAGCATCTACGAGAGGGAGAGTGCATCTACGTATCCTTGTAGATCGCTAAGCGGGAAGCATTAAGAAACGCGGTTGGTGTAGTCGAACATCTTCACGATCCAAATCGCCGAGCGTCCCACGATCTCATCACGATCCGTCCCGCAATCCAATCACGATCCGTCCCATGAACTCATCACGATCCAGCCCGCAAACTCATCACGATCCATCTCGCTATCTTGGTCATGATCCGTCCCGCGAACTCGTCACGATCCGTCTCGCGATCTTGATCATGGTCCTTCCGATCTAGCGCCGAACGGATGACACCTCCGCGTTCAGCACACGTACAGCTCGATGACGATCTCTGCCTTCTTGATCCAGCAAGAGGGAGAGGAGAGGTAGAAGAGTTCTCCGGCAGCGTGATGGCACACCGACAATGGTGGTGGAGCTATTCCGACAAGGCTTCACCTAAGCACTGCAGAAATCCGATCTAGAGGAGAAACTATGCACTGGAGGAACGGGCATCACGTGGCTGAAAATTTTGTACCAAAACCCTAAAATCCTCTAGTATATATAGGAGGAGAGGAGGAGGAGTCTTGGCTGCCAAAGAGGCAGCCCTTGGGTCGGCCGAACCTAGTGGGCTTGGAGGATTCCTCCTCCAATCCTAGTAGGACTAGGACTCCTCCTTATTTTTTGCCTTTTTTTGCCTTTTTCCACCTTTTTCTCTTTGGGCTTTCTCTCCCAGCTGCATGGGCTTTGTGTGGGACTTCCACCAGCCCACTAAGGGCTGTTATTCACTCTCCCACAGACCATGTAGCCTCTTGGGTCGAAACACCCCTCCCGATGGTCTCCCGATACACTACCGGCACTCCCGGTACACTACCGATGAGCCCGAAACTTTTTAGGCGACCAAAACAGGACTTCCTATATATGAATATTTACCTCTGGACCATTCCGGAGCTCCTCATGATGTCCGGGATCTCATTCGGGACTCCGAAAAACCTTTGGTCGCCACCATACATAATTCTATACTACTGAAACGTCACCAAACCTTAAGTGTGCACACCCTGCGGGTTCGAGAACTATGTAGACATGATCGAGACACCTCTACGGTCAATAACCAATAGCAGGACCTGGATGCCCATATAGGTTCCTACATATTTTATGAAGATCTTTATCGGTTGAACCTCTATGTCAAGGATTCAGTTAATCCCGTACGATGTTCCCTTTGTTCTTCGGTATGTTACTTGCCCGAGATTCGATCGTCGGTATCTCCATACCTAGTTCAACCTCGTTACCGGCAAGTCTCTTTACTCATTCCATATCCAAGATCTCGTGACTAACACTTAGTCACATTGCTTGCAAGGCTTGTTGTGATGTTGTATTACCGAGTGGGCCCTGAGATACCTCTCCGTCACATGGAGTAACAAATCCCAGTTTTGATCCATGCCAACTCAATAGACACCCTCGGAGATATCTATAGAGTACCTTTATAGTCACCCAATTACGTTGTGACGTTTGATACACACAAGGCACTCCTCCGGTGTCAGTGAGTTGCATGGTCTCATGGTCATAGGAACATATACTTGACATGCAGAAAACAGTAGCAATAAACTGACACGATCATATGCTACGTTTGTAGTTTGGGTCTTGTCCATCTCACCATTCTCCTAATGATGTGATCCCGTTATCAAATGACATCTCATGTCCATGGCTAGGAAACCTGAACTATCTTTGATCAACGAGCTAGTCCATTAGAGGCATACTAGGGACAGGGTTTTGTCTATGTATCCACACATGCATCTAAGTCTCCGATCAATACAATTATAGCATGGCTAATAAACGATTATCATGAACAAGGAAATATGATAATAACTAATTCATTATTGCCTCTAGGGAATATTTTGAACAGTCTCCCACTTGCACTAGAGTCAATAATCTAGTTCACATCACCATGTTATTCGCATTGTTATGAATCTAACACCCAATGAGTTCTGGGGCTTGATCATGCTTTGCATGTGAGAGAGGTCTTATAGTCAACGGATCTGCGACATTCAGATCCGTGTGTACTTTGCAAATTTCTATGTCAAACCGTAAACACTGCTACCACACTCCACCTAGTACTATTCCAAATGGCTGCTCCACTATACGTATCCAGATTGCTACTACGAGTCATCTGGATTGGTGTTAAAGCTTGCATCGACGTAACTCTTTACGGCGAACTCTTTATCACCTCCATAATCAAGAAACATCTCCTTAGTCTTTCAGTTACTAAGGATAATCTTGACCGTTGTCTAGTGCTCCATTCCAGGATCACTTTGAAACTTTCCGACCATACTTATGGCAAGGCTAACATCGGGTCTTGTGCACATCACTGCATACATGATAGAGCCTATGGTTGAAGCATAGGGGATGCCACTTCATCTTTTATCTATCTTCCGCAGTCACTGGGCATTGAGTCTTACTCAACTTCACACCTTACAAATCAGGCGAGAACCCTTTCTTTGACTGATCCATTTTGAATTCTTTCAAACACTTTGTCAAGGTATGCACTTATTGAAAAGTCTCATCAAGCTTCCTGATCTATCTCTATAGATCTTGATGCTCAACAATTAGGTAGCTTTATCCAGGTCTTCCTTTGAAAAACTCTTTTTCAAAAAACCTTTTATGCTTTCCAGAAATTCTACATTATTTCCGATCAACAATATGTCAACCACATATGCTTACAGAAACTCTATAGTGCTCCCACTCACTTTATTGTAAATACAAGTTTCTCATAAACTTTGTATAGACTCAAAAACTTTGATCACCTTATCAAAGTTTATATTCAAACTCCGAGATGCTTGATTCAGTTCATAGAAGGTTCACTGAATCTTGCACACCTTTTAGCATCCTTAGGACTGGCAAAACTTTCTGGTTGTATCTCATACAACCTTTCCTTAAGGAAGGAAACGATGTTTTGGTATCCAGCTGCCAGATTTCATAATTGAAAAATGCAGCAACTGCTAACATAATTCCAACAGACTTTAGCATCGCTACGAGTGAGAAAGTCTCATCGTAGTCAACTCCTTGAACTTGGCGGAAACTACTTTGCGACAAGTCGAGTTTTATAAATGGTGACATTCACCATCAGCGTCTGTCTTCATCTTAAAGATCCATCTGTACTCAACAACCTGCCGTCCAACAAGCAAGTCTACCAAAGTCTATACTTGGTTTTCATACATAGATCCTTTCTCGGATTTTATGGCCTCTAACAATTTGTCGGAATCCGGGCCCATCATCGCTTCTCCATAGCCCGTAGGTTCATTGTTGTCCAACAACATGACCTCCAAGACAGGGTTATCGTACCGCTCCGAAGCAGTACACGTCCTTGTTGACCTACGAAGTTCGATAGTAACTTGATCCGAAGCTTCATGATCATCATCATTAACTTCCTCTTCAACTAACGTAAGCTTCACAGAAACAACTTCCTGCGCTGCCCTACTCTCTGGTTGAAATAGAGGTTCAATAACCTCATTAAGTTCTATCTTCCTCCCACTCAATTCTTTCAACAGAAACTTTTCCTTGAGAAAGGACCCAGTTTTAGCAATAAACATTTTATGCTTGGATCTGAGATAGAAGGTTCACCCAACTGTTCTTAGGGTATTCTATGAAGATGCAGTTGTCCACTTTGGGTTCGAGCTAATTAGGTGAAAACATTTTCCACACAAGCGTCGCAGCCCCAAACATTAAGAAATGACAGCTTAGGTTTATATCAAACCATAATTCACACGGTGTCATCTCAACGGATTTAGATGGTGCCCTATTTAAAGTGAATGTAGTTGTCTCTAATGCATAACCCCAAAATTATAGTAACAAAATGATAATAGACATCATAGCATGCACCATATCCAATAGAGCATGACTATGACGTTCGGACACACCATCACACTATGGTTTTCCAGGTGGCGTGAGTTGTGAAACAACTTTCACATTGTCTAAAGTTGTATGCCAAACTCGTAACTCAGATATTCACCTCCACGATCATATCGCGGACATTTTTATCTACTTGTCACGATGATCTTAAACTTCACTCTGAATTTGCTTGAACCTTTCAAACGATTCAGACTTGTGTTTCATTAAGTAAATATACACTATATCTACTCAAATCATTGGTGATGGTAAGAAAATAACGATATCCACCGCATGCTACAAGACTCATTGGATTGCATACATCAACATGTATCATTTCCAATAAATCACTTGCCTGCTCCATCCATCTGGAAACGGGGTCCTTAGTCATCTTGCCCAAGAGGCATGGTTCGCATGTCTCAACCGATTCGAAATCGAATGAGTCCAAAGATCTATCAGCATGGAGTTTCTTCATGCGCTTTATACCAATATGGCATTTAGCGACAGTGCCACAAGTATGTGGTACTATCATTATTAACTTTGTATCTTTTGGCATCAATGTTATGAACATGTGTATTACTACGATCAAGACTCAACAAACCATTCTCACTGGGTGCATGACCATTGAAGGTATTATTCATGTAAACAGAATAACCATTATTCTCTAACTTAAATGAATAACCGTGTTGCAATAAACACGCCTAATCACGTTCATGCTCAACACAAAACACCAAATAACATTTATTTAGGTTTGTCTCTAATCCCGAAGGTAGAGAGAGCGTGCGATGCTGATCACATCAACCTTGGAAACATTTCCAACACACATCGTCACCTCACCCTTAGCTAGTGCTCCGTTTGTAGCTTTTATTTCGATTTACTAACGTTTAGCAATCAAACCGGTATCCAATACCTAGGTGCTACTAGGAGTACTCTCAAGGTACACATCATTAAAACGTATATCAAATATACTTTTGTCGACATTGCCATCCTATCTTATCTACCAAGTATCTAGGGTTTATCCGCTTCAACAACCACTCTCCTCATTATCGAAGCACTTAGTCTCAGGTTTGGGTTCAACTCTGGGTTGCTTCACTGGAGCAGCAACTGACTTGCTATCCATGAATTTTCCCTCCTTGCTCTTGCCCTTCTCGAAACTAGTGGTTTGACTAACCATCAACACTTGACACTCCTTCTTGATTTCTACCTTCGCGATGTCAAACATCGCGAACAGCTCAGGGATCATTATTTCTATCCCTGGCATTTTATAGTTCATCACCAAGTTCTAGTAGCTTAGTGATAGTGACTTGGAGAACTATATATATCACTATCTTATCCGGAAGATCAACTCCCACTCGATTCAAGCAATTGTAGCACCCATACAATCTGAGCACATGCTCAACGATTGAGCTATTCTCCATCATCTTGCAGGCAAAGAATCTTGTTGGAGATCTCATATCTCGCAACACGGGCACGAGCCTGAGATCCTAATTTTAGCTCTTAGAACATCTCATATGCTCCGTGACGTTCAAAACGTTTTGGAGCGTCAATTCTAAGCCATAATGCATGACCCACTAAACTATCAAGTAGTCATCAGAACATGCCTGTCAGATGTTCACAACATCTACGAATGACGTTAGAGGGGTTGGCACGCCGAGCGGTGCATTAAGGACATAAGCCTTTTGTGCATCAATGAGGACAATCCTCAGATCACGGAGCCAGTCCGCAATATTGCTACCATCAACTTTCAACTCTATTTTCTAGGAACATATAAAAATTCAAGGGAGCTACAACGTGAGCTAGTAATCTACAACATAATTTTGCAAAGACACTACTGACTATGTTCATGATAATGAGTTCAATTAATCATATTACTTAAGAACTCCCACTCAAATTGACATCGCTCCGGTCATCCGAGTGATACATGATCCAAATTCACCAACTAAAGTCCGATCATCACGTGAGTTGAGGTGGTTACAATGGTGAACATCATCATGTTGATCATATCTACTATATGACTCATGTTTGACCTTTCGGTATGTTGTGTTCCTAGGCCATGTATGTACATGCTAGGCTCGTCAAGTTTAACATGAGTGTTCTGCATGTGCAACACTGGCTTGCACCCGTTGTATGTGAACGTAGAGTCTATCACACCCGATCATCATGTGGTGTCTCGGCACGAAGAACTTTCGCAATGGTGCACACTCGGGGAGAACACAATTTATCTTGAAATTAAGTGAGGGATCAACTTATAATGCTACCGTCGTCCTAAGCAAAACCAGGTGCATAATAGGATTAACATCACATGCAAATCATAAATGACATGATATGGTCATGAACTTGTGCTTTTGATCTCCATCATGAAAGCACCGGCATGATCTCCATCGCCACCGGCATGACACCATGATCTCCATCATCTTGATCTCCATCAACGTGTCGCCATCGGGGTTGTCGCACCCACCATGCTTCTACTACTATTGCTACCGTTTAGCGATAAAGTAAAGCATTACATAGCGCTTAATGATTGACACATAGGTCATACAGTAATTAATGACAACCCTATGGCTCCTGCCGGTTGCCGTACTCATCGACATGCAAGTCGTGATAATCTATACATCACATGATCATCTCATACATCACATATATCACATCATGTAATTGGCCATATCACATCACAACATACCCTGCAAAAATAAGTTAGACGTCCTCTAATTGTTGTTGCATGTTTTACGTGGATGCTACGGGTATCTAGCAAGAACAATTCTCATCTACACAAAAACCACAACGGTGATACACTAGTTGCTTTTCAACCTTCTCAAGGACCTCCTTTGTCGAATCTGATCCAACTAAAGTGAGAGAAACTGGCACCCACAAGCCATCTATGCAACAAGTTGCGGTCAAGGGAACCGGTCTCTCGTAAGCGTACGAGTAATGTTGGTCCAGGCTGCTTCATCTCACAATACCGGTGAACCAAAATCTGACCAACGGAGGAAGCAATATAAGCATCAATGCCCACAAACCTTTTGTGTTATACTCGAGATCTCATCTACACATAGACCTAGCTCATGATGCCGCTGTTGGGGAACGTTGCATGGGAAACAAATAAATTCCTACGCACACGCAGATCTATCCATGGTGATGAGCATCTAAGCGGGAAGCGTTAAGAAACGCGGATGGTGTAGTCGAACGTCTTCGCGATCCAAATCGCCGAGCGTCCCGCGATCTCATCACGATCCGTCCCGCGATCCAATCACGATCCATCCCGTGAACTCATCACGATCCGTCCTGCGAACTCATCACGACCCTTCTCGCGATCTTGATCACGATCCTTCCCGCGAACTCATCACGATCCGTCTCACGATCTTGATCACGGTCCTTCCGATCTAGCGCCGAACGGACGACACCTCCGCGTTCAGCACACGTACAACTCGATGATGATCTCCGCCTTCTTGATCCAGAAAGAGGGAGCGGAGAGGTAGAAGAGTTCTCCGGCAGAGTGATGGTGCTCCGGCGATGGTGGTGGAGCTATTCCGGCAGGGCTTCGCCTAAGCACTGCAAAAATCCGATCTAGAGGAGAAACTATGCACTGGAGGAACGGGCATCACGTGGCTGAAAATTCTGTGCCAAAACCCTAAAATCCTCTAGTATATATAGGAGGAGAGGAGGAGGAGGCTTGGCTGCAAAAGAGGCATCCCTTGGGTCGGCCGAACCTAGTGGGATTGGAGGATTCCTCCTCCAATCCTAGTAGGACTAGGACTCCTCCTTATTTTTGCCTTTTTTGCCCTTTTCCACCTTTTTCTCTTTGAGCTTTCTCTTCTAGCCGCATGGGCCTTGTGTGGGACTTCCAACAGCCCACTAAGGGCTGGTATTCACTCTCCCACAGCCCATGTAGCCTCTTGGGTCGAAACACCCCTCTCGATGGTCTCCCGGTACACTACCGGCACTCCCGATACACTACCGATGAGCCCAAAACTTTTCCGGCGACCAAAATAGGACTTCCTATATATGAATCTTTACCTCCGGACCATTCCGGAGATCCTCGTGACGTCCGGGTTCTCATCCGGGACTCCGAACAACCTTCGGTCACCACCATACATAACTCTATACTACCGAAACGTCACCGAACCTTAAGTGTGCAGACCCTGCGGGTTCGAGAACTACGTAGACATGACCGAGACACCTCTATGGTCAATAAACAATAGCGGGACCTGGATGCCCATATTGGTTCCTACATATTCTACGAAGATCTTTATCGGTCGAACCTCTATGTCAAGGATTCAGTTAATCTCGTATGATGTTCCCTTTGTTCTTCGGTATGTTACTTGCCCGAGATTCGATCGTCGGTATCTCCATACCTAGTTCAACATCGTTATCGGAAAGTCTCTTTACTCATTCCGTAATACAAGATCCCGTGACTAACACTTAGTCACATTGCTTGCAAGGCTTGTTGTGATGTTGTATTACCGAGTGGGCCCTGAGATACCTCTCCGTCACATGGAGTAACAAATCCCAGTATTGATCCATGCTATTCTCCTAATGATGTGATCCCGTTATCAAATGACATCTCATGTCCATGGCTAGGAAACCTTAACCATCTTTGATCAATGAGATAGTCTATTAGAGGCATACTAGGGACATGGTTTTGTCTATGTATCCACACATGCATCTAAGTCTCCGATCAATACAATTATAGAATGGATAATAAACGATTATCATGAACGAGGAAATATGATAATAACTAATTTATTATTGCCTCTAGGGCATATTTCCAAAAGGAACTGCGTTTGCGAAGACTTTCGCTGAAGTCTTGGATGGAGCTGGAGTAGATACTGGAGGCACTGGAGCTGATGGAGTTGAAGATATTGTGGCTGGAGCAAAATATGGAGGCCTCGTCTCTGGAGCTAGTATTGTAGGAGTCTTGGCCTTAGTCGTGGACTGGGAAGTCGTCCTTACAGATGCACTATCTTCCTCATCATCAGAAGAAGAATCAGACTCTGAGGAGTGGCGACGGATTGGGGCTTCATCAACCTCCTTCTTGAGCTCATTGACTGTCTTAGTCAGCCCATCAACCTTGTCATTTAGAGTTTTCACTCTATCATCAATGAGGTTTGCAAGGATCTCCTGAGTATCCATGATGGTATTGATGTCCTTCTTCATCTCCATGATAGTGGTGGTAAAAAGATCCATTTGCTTGTTCCTGGACCTAGGAAACTGAGCACTAGTGGCTCGAGCTGCCTTTGCTTCTGCCTCTGCATGTGCGTGAGCTGTAGCTGATGTGGGATGGTCTAGGTCCATCACAAAAATGGTGTCCTTAAAGTCCAGCTAAAGTGGCAAATGGGGACTGTCTAGAGCAAAGATGTCCTTCTCAAGCTGAGAGTTGATAAGCATGTGAATATAGGGTGCATAGCAGCATAAGCCCTTGTGATCAGCAGCAACCCTCTTCAAAGTCATCGGTGCACTAGAGTTTTGGGTTCACCAGTGCCCCTTCGTGCACGGGCAGTAGTGGCCACCCTGGCAGCAAGGCCCAGCAGGGATTTGCCAGATACCAATGCAAGAGAATCAAGACCACCGGCAAGACCTTGCCGGGAGGACTATTAAACCCCCAGGCAAAGCAAGGCCCCGGCAAGGCAAGGCCCTGGCAAGGCGAAGCCTCAGGAAGGCCCCGTCACCGCACGGGCCAAGTGTCGATCCACCTGGACGCGTGTCGCGGCGTTGACATTGGAGGGGGCTAAGCGGCACCGATATGACGGGCTCCCGTCTCGTCCCACTGACGGACAGAGATGCCTAACAATGCGTTAAATGCGCCTGTCCTACTCCGTCAGTGTTAGGTATGATAGCACTGTAGCTATGTACACCCCGTGTACACACTGTAGACCACTATTGAGATCCCCTTCAGAGTATAAAAGGAGGCCCAGGGCGATACGGTAGAGAACTTTTTGACTTTTGGGACTTTCTAGCTCACATGCGTGGCAACTGCTCATAGCGCTCCTATAACTAGAACACTAAGAACACTCTCAATACAACCAAGCAAGAGTAGGGTTTTACACATCCGTGCGGCCCAAACCTGGGTAAAGATCCCCGCGTTCTGTTCATCAGACTAGCTCTTTGTGCGACCCTTCCCCCCGATAAACTGAAAGGGGTCCCTATGATCCCATAGGTGTTCGTTCCCACGACATCTTTGGCGCGCCAGGTAGGGGGAAGCTAGGTCGTGTGAACCCATTCTGGTAATCAGCACGCCAGTTTCTTTGTACTCATCATTGCCATGGCCCCCAAAAGAAGGGCCTGTGTCGGGACCCCGATCCTAAGTCGTATGAATTCAGACTATAACATATCACATCACTTTGCGGCCTCACGCACGGTAAGTTCCATGGCTGCAGCCTTACCTTAGCCAGGACCGTTTTCCTCTTTTGGCTCACGTATCTGAACATGTCACTGGCAATCAAACGACAGAGAACCTGGGCCGACAATCTAGTCATAGAACCCAAGCGGCACATCCGTACGGAAACAGGCATACGTAACACAACAATGCAGGTGTCAGCCTCAAGCGTGTGTAGACGAGTCGTAGCAAGCTACAGGGACTACATTACACCACGAGACATTTCCCCGAAGGGAAGGACACAGTAGCAAAGAAGGATACATGTCGGTCAATCAATGTGTCCGGAGCAGTAGCAAGCTACCATGGCTCGATGGAAGCACAAAGAGGCAGTTTCCCGTAAAGAGTACTACTAAAGGCACACGACTAGGTGTCGGATCCCATACATACCATTGCACGTCACACGTACGCACGACATGCCCGATATGCATAGATACACCATGGCATCACAACATAACCATACAACAACATGACTTTTATTTAAGAGGCTCAGATGAACCTTGCATAATATGTTCTTATAGACAGGGGTCACATGACCCGACACTCAAGTCATACAAACATGTTCAACAAACCAAGCGGAAGCATAAGCTGTCTGAGTACAGACAGATGAAAGGGTAAAACGGCACATGGCCTGACTATCTACAGTCCGCCACAGGGCAAAGGTCGTAGCTGGGACACCAGCTATTCGGCATCGTCGACATCTAGAAAGAACCCACCTGATGGGTCATGGGTCTCATCTGCAACATTTATTAAGCAAACATGAGTACAAACGTACTCAGCAGGTCTTTAAAATAGACCTAGTCTATTTATGCTCATGTATCAACAAAGGGAGTGGTGGAGTTTACGTAGCAATGCCAGCTTTGGCTCATGACTAACCTACACTACTCAATTATAACTCTTTGTTTACATTTTAGATATCGCACACGAGTCCACTAACTCCACGACAACACACCACCATGGATTCACTTCCCTCTCCTGGGAGAGTGCCATCCACTGTACTCACACTTGTCTTGATATTTTTATGAGTATCCATTTGATTATCTATGAACATCATAAGTTCTCCAAGTAGTCCATATCCGAGGACGCGGCTATTCGAATAGTTCCATATCCTGCAGGGGTGTACTTCTTCACACATGCTCTCGACACTTATCGCCGTGTGCTCATAAAACCAGGCACCTCGGCAACCTTCAAGCGGAAGCCCAGCGAGGGAGTCAACCACGACCGTCAATCACATAAGACCTCCAGAATTCCTGGTAGTTCTTCTGGAAAGACATTCGAAAAGTCATAGACTACAGGAATATCTTCTAACTCTGGAAGGGGGCTAGCATTGAGGGAACAGAGTTGGCGCTTGGTTGTTCGAGTGCAGACATTAACTATCTCACCCGATGGATGTGTAAGTTGAACATTCCTAGAATGAGTATCAATCTTGGCATAGTGGGCTTTCGTCCAATCCATACCTAGAATGATATTAATGTCCGAAGACTTGAGGTCTATCAAAGATACTAGGAAGACTAACCTATCCACCAGAATCTCAGTATCATGGCTCACTCTAGAAGTTTGCCATTTTGAACCCGGAGTCTGCACTACTAAAGGAGTAGGCATATCACAAAAAGACATGTTATGCAACTGTGCATTACTTTCTGAGACGACAGAATGATATGGCCCGATATCAAATAGAACAGATGCTGGATGACTATTGACAAGGAGCATACCTAGGATAACATCAGGATCCTCAAGGGCTTCCTCAGCACACACATAGTTCACTCGTCCACGAGCAGGAGCTGGCTTCACAAAGAAGGCTTTTCATGGCTTTCCACGTCCAACGGTGGCATGGGGACACTCATAGGAGTAGTGTCCTGGTTCTCTACATTTATAGTAGACCACGGTGGCATGGGGAGCAACATTGGCAGGCGGTCCTCCAAATGGCCTGACTGGAGGGTTGGGCTGAGCTGGGCGAGGCGCTTGGAAGGATGGCCTCGCACTGTATCTTGGTGGCAGAGCTGCATTGGGCACCTAGACCCAGCATTTATTGGGGCCCGAGCCAGATGCAGGGTTGAAGTCACGTTTGTGCTTTCTCGTGGCCTCATAGTCAGTCTGTCCAATCTCGGCATTGATTGCCTTGTTGACGAGAGCTTGGAAGGTGGTGCACTCATGCAGGCGCAGATCTCGGCGGAGCTCAGGGTTAAGTCCCTTGCAGAACCTAGCCTGCTTCTTGGCATCAGTAGAAACTTCCTCAGGAGCATAGCAAGCCAGGTTTCCAAACTCACGACTACAAGCATCCACTAACAATGTACCCTGGGTGAAGGCACAAAATTCCTCTCTCCTACGATCCATCAGCCCTTCCGGGATGTGATGGGTACGAAATGCTGCACTGAATTTAGCCCAAGTTGGTGCGGGGCCTGTGGGACGCATGGCTTCAAAATTTTCCCACCACGGATTGGCGGGTCCTTCTAGAAAGTAAGTTGTAAAGGTCACCTTGTTGGCCTCGGGCACATTAGCAGCTCGAATCTTGCGGTACATGCTAGTCAGCCAGTCATCCGCGTCGAGTGGGTCGACCGAATGATGATACTTGGGTGGGCATAGTCTAATGAAATCACCGAGTGATACACCATCATTGAGATCATTGTGGGGAGCACGTGCTGTGTTCTGCTCAGTTTGTTCCAATAGCATGTTGGTCTCCCTCTTGTTCCGTTCAGCTTCTAGCATTACTTCCGCCAGAGAAGGCGCATGTGGCAGATCCTCTTGCCATGGCTGGCTGACCTCGCCCTACTCAGGGGCAGGCACGGGGTTATTCCTAGTTGCCACCATCCTAGGAAAACAAACCCACAACTTAATCATAGGGAACAACAACTGTAAGATATGAGATAAGGAATGTACTGGACAACATGGCATGCAGGGTAAACACCAATCAACATGGTAAACAACTGCCATATGAACACCATGATTCATAAACACCATGGCAGAGTTTCAGTACAAGCCAAGCTGAAATACCACTACGGAGAGATGACACAAATCATCGGAGGCATTACAAGCTTCCTATACATTATCTATCTACACCTTCGGAACTCAACTCTCAACCTCATCATATCCCACAAGACACGCGGGACTGTGGCGACACGATTACTACCATACTAGAACTAACATCCACGTACTCAAGCATCGCCATAGAATGCCTCATACAGGTCACCCCCATGACCCGAGAGCTGAACCTGAGGATCTAGAAACACTCTAGCCTATGATCCCTGGGAACCGTAAGGACACGGATGTGGCCTTGGTCCCCTTGTCGGCGGCAACAGCGGTCCTCGAAGAGGGGTGATGCCTCCAACATCGGCCCAGTCTACGTGTGCTGGCAGATGAGTCCGCGATGGGTTTAGCATCTCCAAATCTCCATAGCCTGTCTGCACAATAGGTGCCAACTGCATCAGGGCTGTCCAAAGACGTGCACGGGTGGCATAAAGCTCCATGCAAAGGGTACGTGCATCACGATCCCTGTTCTCCAACATCTGGGCGGTGACCTGCAGCCTAGGGTCCTCATGAGAATGATCATAGAAGGCTACACTAATATAACCATCCTCTCCTCCCATAGAAGCAGGAACATAGCAAAAATTTGTGTTCTGAAGCAGACCATGGTGAAACCTCATGATAGTCGGCATGGTGTAAGCGGCCTCCTGAACTGCCATATCTATGGTGACACCTAATCCATAAGTCCAGTGAAGCGGCTCTGCAGCTCCAGGATATGAAGGATAAATCTTGACGGTACATAGATACTGACTCTGGTTGAAATCTCAAAACTGTTCCTCGACTGTGTACTCTGGGTACCAACGGTATCCAGCCTCCATCATAACTCTAACCAACATGGCCGTGTGACCCGGTACATTGATGCACCTAGTCAAACGAACCACCTGATGGGAAGGACGAGGGGGCATCTGGAACAGAGAATGATGCAAAGAGATTAGAGATTCTAGCAGAAATTGGACAGCATAACGGCTCTAATTGCTCAAAAAGGATTTTGAGACAACCGCAAAAAATTGGAAAAGCATAACCACTCGACTTTCTAGACTCAAATCTCTTCTCCATCTGTTTGTCACACCAACAACACTCAAATACCGACATACTCTTGCAAACAAGCTAGCTAGTGGTCCATGGTTAGTAACTCGACATCCTAAGCAATGGATGAGAAGCCTAGTTCTTATCCCCGTAGAAAAGATGAGAATGACTTGGGAAGAGGAGTAAAAAGAGCCTTACGTTCCCTTCCACAATCAATTCCCCTACTTTTCTATAGTGTTTCTCGACTCAACTTTGACCGGTTTGGCTTGGTAGTCCTACAATCAGTCATGCTCTGATACCAACGCTGTCGGGACCCCGATCCTAAGTCATATGAATCCAGACTGTAACATATCACATCACTTTGCGGCCTCTCACACGGTAAGTTCCACGGCTGCAGCCTTACCTTAGCCAGGACCGTTTGCGTCTTTTGACTCACGTATGTGAACATGTCGCTGGCAATCAAACAACAGAGAACCCGGGCCGACATATCTAGTCATAGAACCCAAGCGGCACATCCATACGGAAACAGGCATACGTAACCCAACAATGCAGGTGTCGGCCTCAAGCGTGTGTAGACGAGTCGTAGCAAGCTACAGGGACTCCATTACACCGCGAGACATTTCCCCAAAGGGATGGACACAACAGCAAAGAAGGATACATGCTGGTCAATCAATGTGTCAGGAGCAGTAGCAAGCTACCATGGCTCGGTGGAAGCACAAAGAGGCAGTTTCCCGTAAAGAGTACTACTAAAGGCACACAACTAGGTGTCAGATCCCATACATACCGTTGCACGTCACACGTACGCACAACATGCCCGATATGCATAGATACAACCATGGCATCACAACATAACCATACAACAACATGACTTCTATTTAAGAGGCTCAAATGAGCCTTGCATAATATGTTCTTACAGATAGGGGTCACATGACCCGACACTCAAGTCCTAGACTAAGGACTAAGCGAATGATAAGTCGAGAGGGTCAGTTGAGTATCCCAACGTGTGGTAGTGTCTAGCCTTGGATCAATAACATGGAACTTAGTTCCTAAGAACACTCCCAACGAGACAACCCGCTATGTACTCCTAGATAGCCTCTGATGGCTACCTTTACCAAATCGAGTTCATCATAATATCATCACATCAGAACAACATCATTTCACTCAGTTCATCACCCAGATGAAACAGACCTGACACAACTCTAAGCATAGCAAGCATAGCAGACAAAGTAAGCTAAGCACATAATGGCACAAGCATCTACCAGGTATGCTAGGTTGCAAGGTTTAGCTATTTACTGTGACAATGATAGGTTATGCAGCAGAATAGGATCATCTACCATGTATGACTGACTTGTGATCGACTATCCTACTACAATAATCAAGAGCAGGAGCGAGAGAGTGGGATGTTATCGGAATGATCAAAGGGGTTGCTTGCCTTGCTGGGTAGCAGAAAGGTTCTCTCCTTCATCGGGATACTCGGGGGGTATCCTCAGAAGCAGGGCCTACCACAATGCAGATAAGAAACAATCAACACACACAAGCGAAACAATATGATGCATGATCATGGCATGATAGCATGTATGGATGAGCTAATGCAACTAGTGTTCATGTTGATTTGAAATGAATTTGAATATAGGTTCAAAATCGTTCTTTATTTCAAATTCCATATACTATCCTATTAGTAAATGTCAATGTTCACCTATTTAGATTGCTCTAACATGCATGACAATAGCACCATTGGATTCATTGGATTTTTCTGATAAATTTTCATATATAAATTATTTTTATCTTATTTACAGATTAATTTATATGAATTTTTGAAGTTTTGAAAAATTTCTGGAATTATTTTTAAACTAGAAAATGAAATATGACATCAGCCTGAAGTCACTGTGACGTCAGCTGGTCAGCTGACCGGGCCAGAGTTAAACCTGACATGTGGGGACCACATGTCAGTGACTCAATCACCTAACTAAAGAATTAAAACTAATCCTAATCAATTAACAGCACTGGGCCCATTGGTCAGTGACTCATTAGTTTAATTAAATTAACTAATTAATTTCTTAATGAAGATTTGACTAACAGGGGCCCGGCCCCACCTGCCAGTGACCCAAGGGTCAAACCCCTGGTGGTTAGACAGGTTGACTCGCCGATGTTGAGCCACCGGCGACGTCAGGGACGGCGGAGGGGGTCGGAATCCCTCCTCCGGTGACCAAATGGACGGCGGAGAGCGCTGGAAGAGCCTACGCTCGACCGCGCGTCGATCTTGCCCCAAGCCAGAGGCTGGGGTGGTCAGGATCAACGTCGGCGTCGAGGGCAGCGGCGGCCGGAACTCGGGCAAGAAGGGCGCGGCGTCTACGGGGCACGGGAGAGAAGGGGGAGAAGGGTAGGAGCACCAGCGGCTCACTGCGGTTCCAGCAGAGGCGACGGCGAGGTCGGAGGAGGTCCGGACGGGGGAGAATGTCGAGACGGGGCTCCAATGGCCAGCGGGGAGGAATGGCGATGGCGTGGTGTAGTGGGGCTCCCGGCATCTTCTAGGGTCACGGGGAGGACGAGGGGGTCGCGGCGGTTCTCGGGGGCTACCTAGCGAGGCGAGGGGGCGGCTAGCGCGATGGCGGCGAGCTCGAGCAGGGCTCGGCCATGGCGGAGTAGGGGGAGAAAGAGAGCGAGAGGAGGAGCGTGCAGAGGGAGAGGGAGAGGAGAAGGAGGCCTCGCGCTGGCGCTCTCCGAGCCCTCCAGGCCAGCAGCCAGGCAGGGAGGAGGTGGCCGGCATGTGGCGACCACGCGCCGGGCATCCTTCTAGCCGGAGGTGGAAGAAGACCGGTTCGCCCCTGGTGGGATGGGCCGGCTTCTTCCCTGGCCCAGGTAAACTATCCCCCTTTTCTTTTCTTTTTATTCTCTGTTTTTTATTTTCTATCATTTGTATTATTTTATTTTCAGATACATATATTATCTTAAAATTATCCCAAACACTTATATAATCAAGTTTGAATATTTCAAACTTATCCAAAGAGTTTTAGGATAATTTGAAAACTAAAATAACGATATTGCTTTATTTGATATTTCCAGAGGCTTTATCATTTATTTTTAAATTGCTTTAGGTGTTCAAATAATTAAAATGATCCCTGTTATAATCATGTCCAAATTTACCAGACATAGGGAACATTTTTAGTGGGCATTTTGGATTTGTTGAAATTTTCACCAAATTTGAATTTTTCTGATTCAAAGTGACCTTGGGGTTTCTTTAACTCCCCATTTCAAGTTGATGCCAAATTTAAACATGATGCAAACACATGATGTTCGTATGACTCCTAGATAGGGATGTGACAGCCTGACAACAGTTGGCCCATCCACGTCCGTCGTCCATGTATTTGCGCAGACAGGAGATGGCGTAGACACGGGTGGAGGAGGAGGAGGCAGAGGTTTAGAACTTCCACGATGCTCCGGTGACCATGGCCAAATAAGCGGCAACACTCGTCGCGGAGACGCCCATGGCGGCAGTAGGAACCCCCTTCCCTGGGTCTCAGGACGGAACGGTACTGCCTGCGGGTGGTACGGCGAACTCCGGGGGTGGAAGGGTATCTTCCAAGGCACCCAGCCAGCGCCTACGCTGTGACCTTCTCAGGACGCACGCGGAGAGCAGCGCCATGGTGCCCGGAGTTCTGAACGTTCCCACGGGAAAGCTCCTGCGCATCATTCCCAAGATGCACATGACCAGCATGCAAGCAGGAGTGGATGCCGATGCGGGACCGTGGCGGTTATCCTTCTAACACGGTTAGGAGTCAGAGCACCTCGCGTTCCTTGCTCCGTTCGCTGTCGACCACGTCGGAGGAAGCGATGGCGCTTGCACAACTACTCTTAAACTTCCCTCCTGCTACGGAGAAGCTCGACAAATGGAGATCCACAATTCAGAGCCTCCACAGCCTCGTAGATAAGTTTCGGTGCACCAAGCCGGCTCACAGCAGTGGTGAGAGGGCCGGAGGCGGCGCGACTTTGGCACACTCTCCTCCACATCAACATCACCGGTCACCGACCCGACGGGCCGACGCTTACGATGGTTACTCGACGGTGTCATCTGACCCACGAACACACCGCAATCAGTGTCAAGATCTTCGAGAACGTGGCAAAGAAGACGCTCGAACTGCAATCGAGCGGTGGCGGGCAGCGCGCCTCTAGTCTGATAGGCGCACGGGGCCCACTGTAGACAAGTCTGCGCCAGGGTATCCTGTCAACCTACGTTGAGGTGGGTTGTCAAGTGTTTACCCGTGAGCTACGGCAAGTCCAGTGTGCCAACTCCCGCACGTTCAAGCCAGAAGTCCAGGAGAAGTATGAGGACAAGACTCATCCGTCGGAATTCCTGAGCATCTACACCATTGCGGTGCAAGCTATCAGGGGTTGCAACGACAAGATACTCTCCAACTACTTTCCGTTGGTGGTTAAGCCCAACGTCAGGTTGTGGTTGATGCACTTGCCAGAGGGGTCCATCGCCTCCTGGGCAGATTTGTGCCACGAGTTTGTTGGCGCCTTCACAGGAGGTCATCAAGCTCCTGGCCAAGAAACTGATCTACACATCATCCCTCGGAAGGAGGGTGAAACTTTATGCAAGTACATCCAAAGGTTCAGCTGCGTGCATCACAACATCCGATACGTTCATCATGCCGATGTTATCGGTGTGTTCCATCAGAACATGCACAACCGCATGATGTGGGAAGAGATAGCAATGAATGGAGTCAGGGACGTCATCGAGCTTTATGCTTTGGCAGACAAATGTGCTCGGGCTAAAGAAGGGAGGAGACTCCTCGGCGAAGACACCGTGCAGGGGTCGACTCTGAAGATGAAGACACCGCTACCTCGGCAGAGAAGGGCCGGCGGCGGAACAATAGGTGCAAGGGCAAGACCATACTTTCCGTCGAGGGATTCAACAATCCCGGCACCGCCAAGAAGGGCAACGTTGATGACCCCAACAACGATGTTGTCGGGTGCGCCTCCTACCACGTCGTGGTGGCTGCCGGCAAGTCAGAAGGCTCCGACAAGCAGTATTGCAAGATCCATCACACCAAAGGACACGATCTCCAAGATTGCCGGCAAGTTGAGAAGGTTGCCGAGAAGCAAAAGGCCGAATATGAGAGGCGAGACAAGGAGAAAGTCCAGGATGGTGTCGAGGGATCCGGAAAGAAGTGTGTCGGCCGAGGGGGTCGCCGCGGCAAGCCCAAGCAAGAAAAAGACCGGCCCGCCTGTGGCCGCAACAAACAAGAGGGAGATGATGATGATGTCAAAGAGGATGACGAGTCCAGTGAGCATGAGTTTCAGAAGGCTATAGAGATGATGTGCATAGAGGGAGGTGCCTTTTCACTCTCCTCTCACTGCCAACTCAAACAGTGGGCGCATGAGGTTAACGCAGCAGAGCCCTCTATCGGTGCACAGAGTCCTCTGAAGTGGTCCAACACTCCTATCATCTTCGACGCCGAGGATCACCCTGATCACGTAATTGCGGTCTACTGATTGCCGTTGTTGGTTTCACCAACAATCTGCAATCTCAAGGTGACGAAGATGTTAGTTGACAGTGGGGCCAGCCTGAACCTGATCTCACCTCATGTCATTCAGGGGCTGTAAATTCCCGACAAAGATCTAGAGCCGACAGGTGCTTTCCAAGGGGTTAATTCAGGAAGAACTCAGCCAAAGGGTAAAGTCACGCTGCGGGTGATGTTTGGCAGTGATATCAATTTCAGAATGGAGAAGATCGTTTTTGATGCCGCCAAGATTTCATTGATGTACAATGGCATCCTTGGTCGCCTGGCACTGACCAAGTTCATGGCGGCCACCCACTTCACTTACAACAAGCTGAAGATGCCCGAGCCAATGAGCATCATCACTATCAACTCCAACAAGAAAAGCACACTTATCTGCACCGACCAACTCTACCGGGGTAGAGTTGCAACACCTGCCGCCAAGCCACTTGCTCCTGCCGCTGAAGCTCCTGGGGGGAAGAACACCAGCAAGGCCTCTGGTGCACATTCCGGCAAGCGCACCTCCTCGGAGTGTTGCGCTCCCGTTGATGATGTGCCAGAGAGCTCCATGACAAGAGCAAAAAGTCCAAGGCTGCTCCTCCATAGACCAAAGGTGCCCTCCAAGGAGGACGACATGGGGGGAACTTTCACCATAAGTTTCACCCTTGGCAACAAATAGGAAAGCGTGCTTGTCGCCTTCCTGTGGGCGAATATCGATGTGTTTGCATGGAAACCATCTGACCTCCTTGGTGTTCCCAGGGAGGTGATTGAGCACCACCTTGCCGTCTGCCCACACGCACGGCCTGTCAAGCAGAAGGTCCAGAAGCAAGCTTTGGAGTGACAACAGTTCATTACCGGAGAGATCAAGAAACTAGAAGAGACTGGCTTGATCAGAGGAGTACTTCATCCAACATGGTTGGCCAATCCGATCGTAGTGCGCAAGGCGAATGGAAATGGAGGTTGTGCATTGATTTCATAGACATCAACAAGGCCTACCCCAAAGATCATTTTCCCTTGCTGCGCATCGACCAAATTGTGGACTCCACTGCTAGTTGCGACTTGTTGTCTTTCCTTGATGCCTACTCCAGCTATCATCAGATTTTCATGGCTAAGGAAGACGAAGAGAAGACCACATTTATCACCACATGTGGTACGTATTGCTTTTTGCATATGCCATTTGGGTTGAAAAGTGCTGGTTCTACTTTTGCAAGAGCGGTCTAGATCGGTTTTGAGCCCCAGCTACATAGAAATATGGAGGCTTATATGGATGATATAGTGGTCAAAACCAAGGACAAGGCTACGCTCATATCAGACCTAGAAGAAACATTTGCCAACCTGCGCAAGATCAACATGCAGCTCAACCCCGAGACGTGTGTGTTCGGCGTCCCATCCGGCAAGCTTCTCGGGTTCTTTGTATCTCAACGAGGAATTGAAGCAAATACCGACAAGATCAAGGAAATTGAGCAAATTGAAGGACCAAGACGAGTCAAAGACATGCGACGTCTTGCCGGCTGTGTTGCTGCTCTGAGTAGGTTCATCTTAAAATCTGCAGAGCGCGCCTTGACCTTTTTACAAATCTTGAAGAAGGCAGGTCCAATGAAATGAACTCCACAAGCAAAGGCAGCGCTGCAAGATTTGAAGAAGTACCTCTCCTCTCTGCCAGTCCTAGTCGCGCCAAAACCACAAGAGCTGTTGCTGCTATATCTGGCGGCGGCAAATTAAGTGGTGAGTGTCATGCTAGTGGCTAAAAGAGAAGTTGATGAGTAAGCAGCGGCAATGGTAGGACTGCCAAGCGACGAGTCAGGACATTCTCCGGCAGGGTCTGGTGCCGGCAAGGGAGCATCTGTGCAGTTGAATACGGCAATCCATAAGAAGAAAGTGGTGCAGCGCCCAGTCTATTTTGCCAGCTCCCTATTGCGGGGGGCTAGGTCAAGATATTCTAGCATGCAAAATTTGCTCTTTGGCCTTCTTATGGCCTCGAGGAAGCTGCGCCATTAATTCCAAGCACATGAGATCATCGTTGTCACTCGCTTTCCGCTGTAGCGGATCTTGCGAAGCCCAGAAGCTACTGGCAGGATTGTGGAGTGGGCTTTGGAACTATCAAGCTTTGGTCTTAAGTTTGAAAGCACTTCGACCAGTCAAAGCAGGGCCTTGGCGGAGTTCATTGTAGAGTGGACCCCAATGCCTGATGAAGAAGTTACAGAGTCGACTCTCCCTGGTAAGGAAACCGATCAAGAGTGGATCATGTATTTTTGATGGAGCTTTCTTGCTGCAAGGCGTCAGTGCCGGAATGCTGCTTATCGCACCCACCGGAGAGCACCTCAGATATGTAGTTCATATCAATGAACAACACTGGTGAGTATGAAGGACTGCTTTCCGGTCTCAAGATCGCATCAGACCTTGGGATCAAGAAACTTATTGTGAGAGGTGATTCTCAACTTGTCGTCAGGCAAGTAAACAAAGATTTCCAGAGCCTGTTGATGTAAGCTTATGTAGATGAAGTAAGGAAGTTGGAAGAACATTTTGAAGGCCTGCAAATGGAGCACGTTCCATTTGCAGAAAACAGCGTTGCCGATGGCCTGTCAAAGTGTGATGCCCTTAAGTTACCTATGAAACCGGGAACTTTCGTGCTCCAACTAACTCAACCCTCTGTGACACCATCAACTGGACAAGAAAAGAGAAGGAAGTTGAGTTCCGGCAAGTATTTCCCCGCAGGGCTCCTGGAAGCCGCCACCGAGAAGGTTGCCAGAGAGAATGGCAGGCTTGTCGATGAATATTGTGCTCCGATAGGGCCCTGGCCTCTTGCCGTGGAAGGACACGCTCCCACCAGGCTTGCCGGGGTGCAGCAGGCTCCGGTAGGTCCTCAAGCCCTTGCTGTTGAGGCAAATGCTACCCCGGTAGAGGATATGCCTTTAGTCCTTGCTGTCGAGCCCCAGGCTCCAGCATGGGCACAACACATTGTCCGTTTCCTTCAGACAGGAGAACTTCCCGGGGAACAAGAAGAAGCAGAGAAAGTAGCCCACCGGTCTAATATGTACCATTTCGTGGACAACGTCCTGTACAAAAAGAGGCCGAACGGTGTGAAACTCAAATGTATTTCCCGGGAAGATGGACTGGAGTTGTTGGCAGAGATACATGGAGGTATACGTGGCTCCCACATAGGATCAATAGCCCTTGTCAGAAAGGCCTTCTGGCAAGGTTTCTTTTGGCCCAATGACCTCCAAAATGCAACGGCATTAGTAACCAAGTGTGAAGCATGCCAATTTCATGCGAACATACTACATCAACCGGCTCAAGCACTTCAAACGATCCCTCTCTCATGGCTATTTTCAGTCTAGGGGCTTGACATCTTGGGCCCCTTTCCCCGCGCTGCCGGGGGCTTTGAGTACTTGTATGTTGCAATCGACCAGTTCACAAAGTGGCCAGAAGTGGAAGCATTGAGGAAGGTGACATCACAGTCGGCCGTCAAGTTCTTCAAGGGACTAGTTTGTCGCTTTGGTGTTCCTAACATGATCATCACTAACAACGGCACACAGTTCACAAGCCGCACCTTCATGCATTATGTCCAAGACCTTGGTAGCAGAATCTGTTTTACTTCCGTTGCCCACCCGAGGAGGAATGGCCAACGGAGAGGGCTAATGCTGAAGTGTTGTGCAACCTCAAGACAAGAACTTTTGACAGGCTACACAAGTGCGGAAGGCACTGGATAGATGAGCTGCCGATGGTTCTTTGGTCAATCAAAACGACACCAAATCGAGCTACCCGCCAGACACCCTTCTCCCTTGTCTATGGGGTAGAGGCAATTCTCCCCACGGAACTCATATACGGGTCACCTCGAGTGCTTTCTTATGATGAGCTAGAGCAAGAGAAGTTGCGGCAAGATGATGCGATGCTCCTTGAGGAAGACCGTCTTCAGGCTGCTGTGAGAGCTGCCTGCTACCAGCAAGCTCTGCGCCGCTACCATAGCCGCAAGGTTAATGCCAGAAGTCTTGAGGAAGGCGACCTTGTTCTTCGGCGAGTTCAGTCTGCCAAGAATTCCAACAAGTTGACGCCAAAGTGGGAAGGCCCTTATCAGGAAGTACGGGTCACCAGGCCTGGCGCAGTCTACTTGGAGACCAAAGGTGGCATCCCAATGAGCAACTCCTGGAATATCGAACACCTTCGCAAGTTCTACCCATAAGGCGAGGTTGCCAGGAGAGGCCCGGCAACCACCTTTTGTACAAGTCTTGTCACTGAAGCATGTAATCCTTGGTACAAAGCCAGGCTCAGACCCAATGCATAGTTGAATAAGATAAGTGTTCTACAATCCTGATCGATTCTCATGTTTATTTACCTGCATGTTTGTCTGAAGTGTTGCATTGCACTTAATACCGGCAAGGGCAAACGGACCGCCAAGGTTCCATATCCATATTTTCTCTTCTTTCTTTTTCTCAAAGGACGGAAGGTCACCTCGTGTGCAGCTTTGCCGGGGGAGGAATGGTGGTACGGATACCTATGAGCGATGTCCCAAAAAAACATGCCGTAAGTAACACGGCAACAAAAAGATAAGTTGCAAAAACCCCAAGTGAATCCTTGCCGTGAAGTTATTTTCCTTGGGCGATTTCGGCTTCTGTACGGAAAACCTGAACGCATGGGAACCTTGCCGCGATTAGCTGCGCCCTCACCGTGTTCGGGACTGCTCGACGGCTTAAGTGGTCATCCCGCTCTCCTTGTATCGTTTTGAGTCCGCTCAAACAACTCAAGTGACAGTGCTCACGCCTTTATTCTGTTTCAAGCGAGACCAACACCTTGAGTGGCTATACCAAGGACGCCAAGGTATCTTTCCGGCAGTAGCACCACCAACAGGCTGCTAAGAACCCGTTCCTCAAAGCGCTCGCAGTAGGGCTACACACGCCGGCAAGATTTTTCCAAGAAGGCATAGGGAAATTCCATACATACGGAAAGAAATCAAGCAAGGAAGATAACATAACGATTGTTCAAGGCATAACAGGCAATATTACATCGGCCTTGCCAAGGTTCTAACATTAAATAATTTTCTTTTGACATATGCGACAGCGAGGAGTGAGGCAGCTAATCTCGGCGATCGCCTTCGACCTGCTTGATTTGGCTTACCCTATCGACGATGGGCGCGACGAGTTCCTCGAGCACCTTGACATCTGCATCCTTTAGCAAGCAGTCGAGGACATTGGTGAGGTTGAGGATGGGGTTCTTATACGCCACCTTGATGAGCACCTTGCGGGGGATGGCCTGGTAGAGCTTACGTGATTCGCTGGCCAAGTGGGACGCCCAGTCGGAGTGATGCTGCTCCAAGGCTCCAAGCAGGTTGTCAAAGAACATGGTCACCTTGCTCTCATGGACACCCTGTCGTCGAGAGAATATGTGGGGCCTTCTAGGCCCATGGCGGTCAGTTGTTCAGCAAGCCTCTTCGCGATGTCGACGAGCTTCTCGGTCCAGATTTCCACTCCATGTACATAATTGTTGTGGCCGATGGTGGCGCTCTTGACCCGCTCCTTCTCATCATTGAGATACTTGACCAGAGCCCTTTTCTAGGCCTTGGCGGTCTCGAGGGTCCTGATTAGCATGACCAGCTTTAGGTTCAGATCGCTGATGGACTCGTTGGCCGAAGAGAGCTGCTTGGTCTTGTCAGAAATGGCGACCTGCATCTCCATCAGACTAACGACAACTTTGTCCCTTTTAGTCTTGAGCGATGAGACCTCCTTGTCAAGATCCTCGAGGATGGACTCCAGCTTCTTCGCCCTCTCCGCCTGCAAGTTCTTGGCAGCCTCGGTAGCTTCCACTATGTCGACAGCCTCCTTCAACTTGCCGGTGTGGTCCACAATTAGGGCCTCGAGCGTTTCCTTATGCTTCCGCTCCAGCTCCTGGGTCCGCCGTGCAACAAGATCCTCGAGCTCCACTACCTTGCCATGGAGCTTGTCGGCAAGCACCTTATCGCGAGCGGCAAGGTCCTCCTCATCGGGATCGAGCAAGACATGGCGCTCCATCAAATGAGCATCTTCCAGGGAAGCCCATTGTTTGGCTCTTCCTGTGCCTGCTCGGCATCGGACTGCTGCATGAAGAGTTGACTCCAACCTTGGCTCACCTGCATCTGGCCAATCTTTAGGTCTTGGGAAGCTTAGGAAAACCAAGCCTGGGTTTCTTCAACGCGCTCCTGGAAATTGGCCTCGGCTGCTTCTATAACCGCAGCCCTGGAGTCCAGTTTCTCCTTTAGGGCGCAATGGAGCGCTTGAAGTTTTTGGAAGCTGTTGCCCATGGTCTGAAGGATCTGCTCCTCTTAGGATTTGTTGCTGGCACCTGGCTCATCAACGATGTCGAACTCGGCAGTAGTGATTGCTTCCTGAACAAGAGCTTCCCCTTTGGGTGGACCCCCAGTGCTTGTCATGCCTGGGATGCTAACAAACAAGTTGTCACCGACCTTGAAGTATCTGCTCGATGAAGGAGCCTCGAACGGAGGCAGCCGGTCCTCGACGGCCTCCTCCCCATCAGCTGGGGGCTTAGTGGTCAGCCTAGCGCTTGGCGCTCCTATGGCAGGAATGCCATTAGTGCGACCACTGTCCTCCCCACTAGCCTTCTTGGTGGCCTCCTCGGCGGACTTCTCAGCGGCCTCAGCGACAATGCTCTTGATGGCCTCCTCGGCAGCGACCATGTCGGTTTCGGTAGCGGCATCCCGGGAAGTCTCCTCGATGACGGTGTCGACGTCCATGTCCTCCATCGAGGGGATGTCTGGAGGCCAAGAAAGCAAACCAAACAAAGCTAAGGTGGAATAGGCTCTGTTTCGGGCTTGAGGAAGAAGACGATGGCGGTTCTCAGATTAGGAAAAGCGAGGGAGGCATAGATGGATCTGGAGGGGACCGGCCAACTCGAGGACGAAATCCAGCGCCGTCCCCTCGGCATGGATCTCCTCAATGGAGAGGCCTGGCGTCGGAGGAGGGTGTGGAGCAGCACTCCGCCTCCCCTGACCTCGGCCTCCACGGCGGCCGCGACCCCTCGCGCCTCTTCCACCGTACAAGCTCGAACCACCCTCCGCCTCCATGGCTGAAGCGGTGGCATGATCCTGACAAGAGCTCCTCCTCGGAGTGGAAGACGGTGGTCGCCCTCGCCCCCTATTGATGGCTAAGGGTGAGCGCTACCTGAGGTTTGAGGAGATGTGGAAGGGCGAACTTTGGAGGTTTTTTGTCGGAAGATGGAAGGAGGATGAATGAGTATTGCCCTCGCTAACCCCCAATTTATAGGGGGAAGCGCGGGGGCCGACTCTCCCCCACTTGAAAGGACACCGCCCACCTCCTCCAATAGCGGTGCCCTCGATCACGGGGCGAACAACAACCGCCCCATTTCCCCAATCCATGGCGCAGTAGTTACTGCTTTTCCCAGGGACTTTAAATCACGGGCGCCCATTGCTAGGTCCCCGCTGTGCATGCGGCGCACGTGGCGAAAATGACCTGATGCGGTAATTTAAAATTTGAAGGTTGCGCCGCGCACGTATCCCATGTCTCGCATTCAATGGACATCATGGGGAAGCGCAGCGAGCGTAATGATCACAACCGCAAGGCCCGGCCACGCGTGCCCGTACACTGATTGGGCCTAGTACAACAGCGCCTCGCGGCATGTGTGGCCCAGGCTCGGGGGCTCCTGTCGGTTCACTAGAGTTTTGGGCTCTCCAGTGCCCCTTACTCGCGCATGGGCAGTAGTGGCCACCCTGGCAGCAAGGCCTAGCAGGGACTTGCCAGATAACAATGTAGGAGAATCAAGACCACCGACAAGACTTTGCCGGGAGGACTATTGACCCAGGTAAAGCAAAGCCCCGGCAAGGCAAGGCCCCAGCAAGGCGAAGCCCCGGCAAGGCCCCGCCAGTGCACGGGCCAGGTGTCGATCCACCTGGCCGCGTGTCGCGGCGATGACGTTGGAGGCGGATAAGTGGCGCCGATGAGACGGGCTCCCGTCCCGTCCCACTAATGGACAGAGATGCCTAGCGGTGCATTAAATGTGCCTATCCTACTCCGTCAGTGTTAGGTATGATAGCACTGTAGCTCTGTACACCCCGTGTACACACTGTACGCCACTGTTGGGATCCCCTTCAGAGTGTAAAAGGAGGCCCAGGGCGATACGGTAGAGAACTTTTCGACTTTTGGGACTTTCTAGCTCACAAGCATGGCAACTGCTCATAGCGCTCCTGTAGCTAGAACCCTGAGAACACTCTCAATACAACCAAGCAGGAGTAGGGTTTTATGCATACGTGCGGCCCGAACCTGGGTAAAGATCCCCGCGTGTTGTTCATCAGACCGACTCTTTGTGCGAGCCTTCCCCCCGCCGGACCGAAAGGGGTCCCTATTATCCCATAGGTGTTCGTTCCCACGACACAGTCTCTACTATCAAGTCAATCACTCGAATCCTGGTGTGACGATCAAGATGGATGAGCATGTTGATGGAGTATCCATGAATCATCTTCTCATCTCCAGACTTGGGCATCAAGGTATGCCTCATGATAGTGTGGGGCACGACGATTGAAGATTTCAAATTCGAAATGCGAGGACCACAACTTATATACCCTTCACTGTCAGTGACATTAATTTGATAATTTCGGTGTCACCGAGTTTCACAACTGTCAGCTGACAGGGAAACTCGGTGTAACCGAGAATATGAAATTGGTCTTACCGAGATAAGAAAACCATATCAGCCCTAGGCATTCGGTGAGACCGAGAATTTTGGGTTGGTTCCACCGAGATGCACTTGGGAGGTTTCAATGGTGAGTCCTTGACGATACGGAACTCCGAGTGCTCCTCACACAGAGAGATCAAAAAGTACCTGTTCAAATTTTGTGATGCAGCATGAATAGAGTACGAGGTGAGAAAGCATAGATAGCTAAAGGAGTTGTCCTAGGCATTCTTGTATATCCAATTGGCAAATAAAAATGAAAATCCAAATAGTAACATTTGTATATCCTCGAATGAGTAAATAAATGCAGACCACATTCTCACACAATAAGATGTCAAAAGAAATAATGGAAAACATGCATAAACACAATAGCATCTAAAAAGCACTTTGGCGATGACGGGGTCATCTATATATGAGTATATTGACTTAGGATCCAAGCAAGAATACTTGATCATAGGTCCTACTCATCATGTAAGAACAAGTGGGTTACCACTTTTACACAAAGCATTTAATGTTGTCACATACTAACAGATGCTTTGACTCGAGTCTTAGAGTAAAGCTCCCCCTTAATGTGACATCCCCCCATAGGAGGGACAAACTAACCTCGGGTTTTGTCGATGAAGACTTCATGTTGGTGAGGTAGTGGTGGATTCTCAAAGTTGATGAAGATCACCAAGAGTTGGGAGCATCCTTGTTGTTTCAGTACTCTTCTCACCGACATGGGTTAGTCCCAACACACAAGAGACAAATACACGGATATCTATGGACATGGAGTGCAAAGCATATGTGATGATGTCCATTGATTTGTTGATTACCTTGTCCCTTGCTTAATTTTGAGGGAATGTGTGACTCCTTGAAATATTGTATAAGGTTGATGTTGATTGCAAATAGTTCTTGCCAATAATGGATGTGAGTGAATTTCATTTGCGGAGTCATCCCTCAAGAACTTCTCTAGTTCTTCTTCTTGTGGACCCACATCAAGTTGATGGGGATCCTTGGTGTTGAAGTAGAACTTGTAGAAGTTGATCTTGTAGTAGCCTTGGGAACCCACTTCACCAAAGCTTGGCATTCATCTTCATAAGAGTCAATGTCCTCTTGAAGCTTGTTATTGTACTTGAGCTTGGTGTCTTGTGGTGGAAGGTCATCTTGAGATTTTGTTCCCTTGGTAGAGTATTTTCATACTTCTCCTTTTCAGGAACAAACTTGGGATTGGGGTAATGACCTTCTTCCCATTCAACTCCATTAGCGTTGAAGTAGCCAACACCGCGATTATTCCGGTATCCTCCGTGCTTGCGTACAATCTCCTCAAATTGTTTGCACCCTTCAAGGCTCTTGTACATACCTTTCTCTATAATCCCTTTCAAGAGTTCATTTTCTTGTTCAAGTGTAACTTGGCTAAGAGAAGAGTTAGTGGGATCAAGAGGACTACTAGAAACAATATCATTGGATTTATCATTTTTATTGCTACTAGTTGAAGAACATTTCTTTCCTTTGTTACTAGCTTGCTTAGACTTGACTTGTGGAATCAATGTAGATAAGAGAAGTCGCTTGGTTAGATAATAGGAAGTCTTCTTTCGAAGATCGTCATTGATAGCTTTAAGGAACTCATGCTCTTGCTCTTAGTTGAGCTTCTCGAAGTGTAGCTTCTCATGTGTCCTTACAAGCTCTCTATGATATTCTAGAGTTGACTCATGAGCTAACTTAAGAGTTTTTAGTTCTTCAGTTAGGCATTCTATTTCCAACTTATCATCCTCACACAACTTTTCTACACTAGAGTGAGTACTAGCAAGTTCATTTTGACTAGATTTTTCAAATAGCAAGTCATCTTCAAATAACAAGTCATCTTAATCACTATTGAAATCAAGGTACTCGTGGTGTGATACCTTGGGGCCTTTAGCCATGAAGCAACATCCACTCCCTTCATTTGGTGAATCAAATATGTCGTAGGAGTTGGTTGTCACTAGTGCAAGTCTGGCAACACCTTCATCTTGACTATAGTCGGAGTTGGAGTGATAGGTTCTCTCAGAGTGGTTGTCAGATTTGAAGCCAGAAACCTATTCACAATCATGAGCTTGATGTTTCCTTCTTGAGTAGATCTTGGTGTACTTGTCCTTCTTCTCCAAGTCCCTACTTCTCCTTGAGTGTCTTCATTCATAACAATCATCTCTACTCCTTCTCTCTCTTCGAGGTGACTCGTCTCTTGAGCTTCGTCTTCTTGGTGACTCTTCTTTCCTCTTGTAAGGAGTCATGCACTCATTGGAGTAGTTTCTAGACTTCCCACAATTGTAGCATATTCGGTCACGACTTGACGAATGCTTCTCTTAATATCTTGAGTTGGAGCTTTGATCTTTGCTTCTATTCTTGTAGACTCCCTATGTTAATTCTTGATAGATTTTAGCATTCATAGTATGTTAAGTACACCCTACACATTCATGTCTAAGATTATAGCAGCGGAAGGTAAAGAAAAGCATGTAAGTGAAGATAGGGTAGGAAGAGCAAACACAATTGGTGACACGATGATTTTTCCCATGGTTCCGGTAGGTGGTGCTATCGTACATCCACGTTCATGGAGTCTTCAACCCACGGAGCATAATGGTCGCGAGAGTCCACGGAGGCTCTACCCATGGAGGGTTCCACGAAGAAGCAACCTTGACTATACCATGACGGCCTACGTCCACGGAGGACTAGCCTTACTCGGGGTAGATCTTCACGAAGTAGGCAATCTCCTTGCCCTTACAAACTTCTTGGTTCACTCCACAACATGAAGTAGGAGGCTTCCAAGCGACACCTAACCGATCTAGGAGGCACCACCCTCCAAAAGGTAATAGGCTCTATAATGCGATGAACTCCCTGCTCTTATGCTTCAAGATGATAGACTCCTCAACACACAATCACTCTCTCACAGATTTGGCTTGGTAGAAGAGATTGACTGGGTGGAAAGCCACTTGTGGAGGATAGAAATCAAGATCCATATGGTTGGAGTGGAAGATCTTGATCTCAACACAAGCGTAGGTGGTTCTCTCTCAGAAAATCAGTAGGTATGAGTGGGGAACTGTTCTGAGTGCTTCTCTTGCGAGTGAGTGGTGGTGGAATGGTATATATAGGCATCTCCAAAAATCCAACCGTTACACACAATAAGTCAGACTCAGTGGAACCGATGTGTGAATCTCGGTTGTACCGAAGTGACTTAAAGTTAGCAACTTTTGAATCTCGGTGAGACCGATATAGGAATCTCGGTTGCACCAATAAGGTGACCAACAGTCAGAATGCCCAATCTCGGTGACGTTGATTCAACAATCTCAGAGGGACCAAAACTGTGAACTTGCGTAATAGAAAGTTGACAGCCTATCTCAGTGGCACCGAATGTAGTATTGGTTGCACCGAAAATCTAGGGTTTGGCTGAGTCTGTCTAGGGTTTGGAATCGGTGGCACCGAGTGTCGACTGGTGGTTGCACTGATTTTCAGTATTTGGCTTTGGACAGACTTCTATGGAAGATCTTGTGGGTGTATGTGGTGACTATCACTTGTACACGTATGAGCATATTGTTCACCAACAAAACCTTACCCCCTTTTAATAGTATTGGCTTTTCTATGGACTCAAAGTGATTTCTCACAAATGTAAAATGTAGAGTCCTTTGCTTGAAGCTTGGCCAATGTTATTCCTTGCATCTTGGGGTATTCCACAATCCTTTTGCCACCCCTTAGTGGAAACATTAGTTCAATGATATATGTTCTTATTAATTACCAAAACCACCAAGGGAGCAAATGTGCTTTCAAAAGTGTTTGTTTCTAAAACGGGTCCTTTCTCGAGAAAGAGTTTCTCTCGAAAGAAATTGAGTGGACGGAAAGTAGAACTTGATGAGGTTGTTGAACCGTCACTTTAGTTGGATAGTAGCACGACGCAGAAAGATGTTTCTACGACACCTACACCAAGTGAAGAGGAAGCAAATGATGATGATCATGAGGCTTCTGATCAAGCTACTACCAAACATCATAGGTCGACAAGAACTCATACCACCCCTGGGTGGTGCGTCAATCCTGTCTAGGAGGTCATGTTGTTAGACAACAGTGAACCTACGAGCTATGAAGAAGCGATGGTGGACCCAGATTCCAACAAATGGTTAGAGGCCATGAAATTCGAGAAAGGATCCATGTATGAAAACCAAGTGTGGACTTTGGTAGACTTGCCCATTGAATGGCAGGTCGTTTAGTACAAATGGACCTTTAAGAGAAGACAGACGCTGATGGTAAATGTCACCATTTATAAAGCTCGACTAGTCGCAAAGAAGTTTCCGACAAGTTCAAAGAGTTGACTACGATCAGTCTTTCTCAACCGTAGCGATGCTAAATTCTGTTGGAATTATGTTAGCAGTTGTTGAATTTTTAAATTATGAAATTTGGCAGATGGATGTCAAAAACATCGTTTCCTTAACGGTTTCCTTGAGGAAAGGTTGTATGTGATACAACCAAAAGGTTTTGTCATTCATAAGGATGCTAAACGGTGTGGAAGCTCGAGCAATCCTTCTATGGGCTTGAGCAAGCATCTCGCAGTTGGAATATATGCTTTGATGAGGTGATCAAAGTTTTTGGGTTGATACGAAGTTTATGAGAAACTTGTATTTGCAAGAAAGTGAGTGGGAGTACTATAGAATTTCTGATAAGTATATGTGGTTAACATATTGTTGATCGGAAATGGTGTGGAATTTCTGGACAGCATAAACGGTTGTTTGAAAAGAGTTTTTCAAAGGAACACCTGGATAAAGCTACTTAATTGTTGGGCATCGACATCTATAGAGATAGATCAAGACGCTTGATAAAAACTTTCAATGAGTACATACCTTGACAAGATTTTGAAAGAGTTCAAAATGGATCAGTCAAAGAAAGAGTTCTTGCCTGATTTATAAGGTGTGGAGTTGAGTGAGACTTGGAGTTCGACCACGGCAGAAGAAAGAGAAAGGACGAAGGTTGTCCCCTATGCCTTATCCATAGGATCTATATAGTATGCCATGTTGTGTACCACACATGTGTGTGCCTTGCCATGAGTCTGTCAAGGGGTACAAGAGTGATCTAGGAGTGGATCACTGGACAATGGTCAAAATTATCCTTAGTAACTAGAGAACTAATGAAATGTTTCTCAATTATGGAGGTGATAAAGAGTTCATCGCAAAGGGTTACATTGATGCAAGATTTAACACCAATCTGGATGACTCTTAGTAGCAATCCGGATACGTATAGTCGAGCAGCCATTTGGAATAGCTCCAAGTGGAGCATGGTAGCAGTATCTACAGTATGACATAGAGATTTGAAAAGTACACATGAATCTGAATGTCGCAGGCCCGTTGACTAAAACCTCTCTCACGTGCAAAACATGATCGAACCCCAAAATCATTGGGTGTGAGATTCATAACAACGTAAATCACATCGCGATGTGAGCTATATTATTGACTCTAGTGCAAGTGGGAGACTGTTGGAAATATGCCCTAGAGGCAATAATAAATTAGTTATTATCATATTTCCTTGTTCATGATAATCTTTTATTA
Organism: Hordeum marinum; assembly: GCA_022496015.1. Taxonomy (NCBI): domain Eukaryota; kingdom Viridiplantae; phylum Streptophyta; class Magnoliopsida; order Poales; family Poaceae; genus Hordeum; species Hordeum marinum. The sequence goes on from CM039674.1 coordinate 223,990,837, forward strand.
TCCATGCTATAATTGTATTGATTAGAAACTCAGATACATGTGTGGATACATAGACAACACCATATCCCTAGTGTGGCTCTAATAGACTAGCTCGTTGATCAAAGATGGTCAAGATTTCCTAGCTGTAGACATGAATGTCATTTGATAACGGGATCACATCATTAGGAGAATGATGTGATGGACAAGACCCAAACTATAAACATAACATATGATCGTGTCAGTTTATTGCTATAGTTTTCTGCATGTCAAGTATATGTTCCTATAACCATGAGATCATGCAACTCACTCACACCGGAGGAGTACCTTGTGTGTATCAAACATTGCAATGTAACTGGGTGACTATAAAGGCGCACTACAGGTATCTCCGAGGGTGTTTGTTGAGTTGGCATGGATCAAGACTGGGATTTGTTACTCCGTGTGACGGAGAGGTATCTCAGCGCCCACTCAGTAATACAACATCACAATAAGCCTTGCAATAAAATTGACTAAGTTGTTAGCCACGGGATCTCGTATAACGGAATGAGTAAAGAGACTTGCCAGTAATGAGATTGAACTAGGTATAGAGATACCTACGATCGAATCTCAAGCAAGTAACATACCGAAGAACAAAAGGAACAACATACGAGATTAACTGAATCTTTGACATAGAGGTTCAACCGATAAACATCTTCGTAAACTATGTAGGAGCCAATATGGGCATCCAGGTCCCTCTATTGATTATTGATCGTGGAGTTGTCTCGGTCATGTCTGCATAGTTCCCGAACCCGCAGGGTCTACACACTTAACGCTTGATGACGATATAAGTATAGTCAAGTTTTATGTTGGTGGCCGAAGGTTGTTCAGAGTCTCGGATGGGATGCTGGACGTGACGAGGAACTCTCGAATGGTCCGGAGGTGAAGAAGGATATATAGGATGGAGAGAATCGGAGTCCAGAAAGGTTCCAAGACTTACCGGTTTTGTGACAGAAATGCCAGAAGGGTTCTGGGAGTCCACCGGGGACGTCCACCTACCTCGGAGGGCCCCATGGGCTATGAGAGGGGTGGAACCAGCCCCTGGTGGGCTGGCTGCACCTCGCAGCCAAGGCCCATGCGGATAGGTTTGGGATGGCGCAAGGGAGGGGGGCTGCACCACTTGCCTTGGGGGCAAGGCACCCCCCACGACCGTCGCACCTATCTTGGCCGCCGCCCCTAGGGGTGGAAATCCTAGGTCGCCGGCCCCCTCCTCATCTCCCCCTATATATATACACATATGTGTGTGTGTGTGAGGGGGGCGGAGGGATTCCCACACCTTAAGCGACGGTGTAGCCTCTCCCTCCCTCAAAGCTCGGTCTTCTTCTCTAGACTGATTCAGTTGTGCACGGCGAAGCCCTGCCGGCTCACTCCCTCCACCACTGCCACCATGACGTCGTGTTGCCGGAAGGACTCGAGCTACTACTTCACCATCGGTCGCTAGATCGAGGAGGTGAAGGCGTCATCAATCTGCACATGTGTTGAACACAGAGGTGTCGTCCGTTCGGCACTTGATCGGGAGTTCATGGGACGGCTTGCGATTTGGATCGTGAAGACATTCAACTACATCAACCACGTTTCTTGACGCTTCTGCTTAGCGATCTACAAGGGTATGTGGATCCGATCTCTCCTCTCGTAGATGCTCATCTCCTAGATTGATCTTGGTGAACCGTAGGAAATTTTTTGTTTCCCATGCAACATTCCCCAATAGTAACAAATCCCAGTCTTGATCCATGCCCACTCAATAGACACCCTCAGAGACACCTATAGAGCACCTTTATAGTCACCCATTTATGTTACAACATTTGATACACACAAGGTACTCCTCCGTTGTCAGTGAGTTGCATGATCTCATGGTCATAGGAACAGATACTTAACAAGCAGAAAACAATAGCAATAAATTGACACAATCATATGCTACATTCATTGTTTGGGTCTTGTCCATCACATCATTCTCCTAATGTTGTGATCCCGTTATCAAAAGAAAACTCATGTCTATGGATAGGAAATCTTGACCATCTTTGATGAGCTAGTTTAGTAGAGGCTTGATAGGGACACTTTGTTGTCTATGTATCCACACAAGTATATACGTTTCCAATCAATACAATTATAGCAAGGATAATAAACGATTATCATGAACAAGAAAATGTGACAATAGCTAATTTATTATTGCCTCTAGGGAATATTTCCAACATAAAATTCCTCAAGGACCATCTATGTGGTGCTTGTCAGTCTGGAAAGATGACCAGATCCAAGCATACCTCGAAGACTATCATGACCACTACTCGACCCTTTGAATTGCTTCACATGGATCTGTTTGGCCCCACTCATTATGACACACTGACAAATATGTCATGTTTGTATGTCTTTGTTATTGTTGATGATTACTCTCGTTACACTTGGGTGCATATTGTTTTGTACAAGACCGAGGTGCATGATGTCTTCAGATGATTTGCTTCAAGGGCCTCAACAAACTTCGGCGTCAAGATCAAGCACATCGGGAGTGACAATGGGACTGAGTTCAAGAACACTAGTCTTGATGAATATCCTGATGAACTTGGTATTACTCATGAGCTATCTGCCCAATATACTCTGCAGCATAATGGCGTCGTGGAGCGCAAGAACATGACTCTTGTTGAGATGGCTCGCACTATGCTTAATGAATACACGACTCCTCATTGCTTCTGGCCTGAGGCAATCAATACTACTTGACACATCATCAATAGGGTATATCTTCACAAATTCTTCAAGAAGACTTCATACGAACTCATCATTGACAAGAAACCCAATGTGAGTTATTTCAAAGTCTTCAGTGCTAAATATTGGATTAGAGATCATCACCATAGTTCTAAATTTGCACCAAAAGCACAGGAAGGTTTTATGCTTGGTTACGGAAAGGACTCGCACACCTACAAAGTCTTCAACACCTATCACAACAAGGTTGTTGAAACTATAGATGTGCAGTTCGATGGAACTAACGACTCACAAAGAGAGCACATGCCTCCTGTGCTAGATGCAATGTCTCATGAGGAATCCATTAAGTTCAAGGCAACTAAATATATCATACCCACTGAAGAACCTCAACCTATTGAGGAAGTCATTCCAACCAATGAAGACATGCATGTTGATACACCTGAAGAAAATGGTGTTGAAGAAAATCCTCAGCCTCGTCAACTTGTTCATCCAAGAGTGGTAAATGAAGTGCAGATTGATAAAATCCTCGATGACATCAATGCACCAGGTCCCCTCACTCGCTCAAAAGCTTCACATTTGTCTAACTTTTGTGGCCATTTTGTTGTTATCTCTATCATAGAGCCCACCAAAGTTGATGAAGCGTTCATGGAGCCTGAGTGGATTCAAGCTATGCAAGAGGAATTGCATCAGTTCAAGCTCAACAACGTGTGGGAACTTGTCAAGCGGCCAGATCCTCGCAAGCATAAAATCATAGGAACCAAGTGGATCTACCACAACAAGCAAGACAAAAATGGCCTAGTGGTGAGGAATAAGGCTTGTCTTGTAGCTCAAAGCTACTGAAAGTGCGTTATATCGAATAGAGGGGGGTAAATAGGCTATTTTTACAAATTCATCACTGAGGAATTTCAACTTGAGGTATTTGAAATGTGATGAACTACTCGCAGCAGAATAAGTACTCAAGTGCATGTGAAATAGACGAAGAGCATAGTCATCATGATGAAATAGAACATGCACCGATTACACATAGTGTGATACAGGATAAACAGGCGAAGAAGAAGGTGACTGAAGAATTTGAGATGAGGAAATTGAGGAAGTCTTCAGTCAAATTCTTCAAACAGTAACAATAAATTTCATCAACAATTATTCGAGGAAATAGAAGGGTTAACAAAATGGATCCAAGTACCTCGGTGAAGATAATGAGTTGATGACCTAGTTCCATCTGCTGTGACAATCGTACGTCTGGTTTGGAGAGGCTTGGTATTTAAACCAAAGGGCACATTGTCCCAGGACACACAGTCCTTACCGTATTCTCCTTGAGCTAAGGTCACACAGTCCTCTCCCAACACTCGTGGTAAGTCTTTAGGGTAGACTTCCAAAACCCTCACAAACTGGTCACCTGGCGATCCACAATTAACTTCTGGATGCTCTAGACCACGAAGCGCTAACCGTACGGAAGATACATAGTCTTCAAAGTTAACAAGCATCAGTTCCACACATGAACAATCTCTTAAGGGATGTTCAATCACTTTCGGTTTGGTGGTATGGTTTTGGGATTTTTCCTCACTGATGATTTTCTCTCAAAGTCCTCGGAGGATGGGTTCCTCTCAAATGACAAGTGTCAAGTTCTCTCAAAAGATCCAACCAACTAGTGGTTGTGGGGGTGGCTATTTATAGCTAGGGCACAACCTGACATGATAAGACATAAATGCCCCCAATGATATGACCATCATGTGTACAAGATGATTGGGACAGCTAGCGCTAAGCACAACAACGGTCGGAATTTGAACTGTCAAATTCCTCAGGGCTTATCATATTCTTCACTATAGGCAATTCGCACTGGCGAAATCTTAACTCCTAAGTCAGACTAATTTCCTTAGAGACCAGAAGAACATTGTCTCTCTGTAACACCCCGTTATGCCTGGCAGGATCTAGACTAGCCCCACAGACCATCACTAGTCTTTCATGCGCACTTTGTCCTCTCTCGTGCGCACCCAGGACCAACTTCCTGGTCGGTCACCCATCCTAGAATCGCTCCAAGCCAAGCATGCTTAACTTTGGAGTTCTTTTCGAGTGGGCTCCCAGAAAAGAAGGAATTCCTTATTGATATGAGTAGTCTATCATTCCTATTAAGCTACACTCTCACATACACCCCCACTCAAAGGAACCGACGTCCTCATCGGCCCATCAGCAATGTTCCCTATTGGCACACGTATGTGCGTCGAGTCCAGCACATGTACCATGCCATGTGCCACAGCGGGCCACACGTGCAATGTATCACATGCCCGCGCACCGGACCCAAGCATGCCCGTATAAGCGCAAGGGTCGGCTCTGATACCAATTGTAACACCTCGTTATGCCTGGCGGGATCTAGACTAGCCCCACAGACCAACACTAGTCTTTCCTGCACACTTTGTTCTCACTCGTGCGCACCCAGGACCAGCTTCCCAGTCGATCACCCATCCTAGAATCGCTCCAAGCCAAGCACGCTTAACTTTGGAGTTCTTTTCGAGTGGGCCCCTGGAAAAGAAGGATTTCCTTGTTAATATGAGTAGTCTATCATTCCTATTAAGCTAGACTCTCACACTCTGTCACTGAATAATTTGACTGAACTATAAGAGATTTCCAAAGGCTTCACGCGAAGGATTTGGTAGGTTGTGGCTTCTGAGTTGAGCATCAGCTGGAAATTTTTCCTTAGTATTACCTCGACCCCTTTAATAGTACGCTGTTTCCTATGACTCAAAGAAAGGAAATGAAACTATGAAAACAAAAGTCTTCACGCTTCATAGTCCTCATTAATATCTTGAAGGTCACACCAAATTCTTCAGCTTCAAAGTCTTGAGGGAATACCAAAGTCTTCACCAAAGTCTTCTGCTGAAGACATTCATTTTTAGGATCGATAATCTCCGAATATATCAAACTCCTCATTGACTTATAGAACCTGTGTATACTCACAAACACATTTTTTCCTTAACCTATAAGTCTTCAATACTCCAAAATCACTAAGGGGCACTATATGCACTAACAATCTCCCCCTTTTGGTGATTGATGAAAAATAGGTTAAGTTTTCAATGGGGATAAACATATGAAGTGTAAGTACTAAGTTTGAGGATTGGTTGCAAGATATAGAAGAACTCCCCCTAAAGATGCACATATTTGAGGAATTTTCTTTGGAATGCAAATGCACATGGATGGTTAAAAACATCGAGAACTCCCCCTATATCTTGTAATTCATACACGCCTTTAAAATATATCCTGAGGAATTGAAATGCATGATGAAAAATGGTGTTTGAGAAATTCAGCATGCATGCATTAAAGTACTTTGAGGAAATAGGCATGCGGAAAGCAGTTCAAAAGCATCAGACCACCATCAGACTTAAGTTTACAACTCATCCAACAAAAGCTTCAGAAGAGCAGTAGTTGTAACTTAAACAAAAACAGCCCATAATATAGAGACCCGCTTGAAGACTAACTCAAATTTCTCCCCATTTGTCATCCTAGACCAAAAGGTGCGAGAAATGAGGACTAACGCCCCTGAAGAACTTCATCTTGAAGGTGGTGGAGGAGCGCCAGCGTTGTTGGCATCATTTGTCGAAGCAGGGCCCACAACAGTGTCGTCAATTTCCTCACCTTCATCCGTCTTGCGCGATGAAGAATATGAGCTTGTAACCAACTAAGGAACTTGAACCTTTTTGAATTTCTTCTGAGGATGGCGAGCCCGGTCAAGGTTCTACTCAAGGTCCATCTCCTCAAGTTCTTCAGGAGTCTTGAGGTGAGACAGAATGGCCCATGTGCAGTTGAAGACTTCATGAAGATAGTATTGGTTCTTCCTCACAGTGTTGTGCATGACAGTCATATCTCGAAGAAGTGAACCAAACAGACGCTTGACACACTTGTGATTTCGATCAACCTTATGATGAATACTTAGGAGAAGCTCGCGACTGGTCATCACACGAGGGGCAAAGGCTTGATGATTTTTTGAGTTGAGGCTTTTGCAATAGAATCTTGGGTGGCAGAGTGATACTTCATGGAATAGGATGCAGCTTTGCGAAACTGACCATCCAATGGACGAGTGACTTCATCAACAATAGCTTTGCCTTTTTCTTCAACTGAGGAAAATGTATTCTTGAGGACTTCAATCGGAGGTAGAAAGCTGAAGTGATTCTGAAAGTTAGCCTTGAAGGGAATTAAAGACCTTGATCTGATGAATTTCATGATCTAGGGAGCATAAGGTTTCAACTCAAAAGATGGCATAGCAATATTGGCCAAAGTCCTCATGAAGAAATCATGATAATTGATGGGAATCACGTGGATGATGTTGAATAGCAAATTCTCCATGACGCCCACAACTTCTTCTTCTTCAGAGTTGTGGCCCTTGATTGGACTAAGAGTTTTGGTCAATATCCTATATATGGTCCTGGGCACATAGAGGAAATCCTTCACTAGGAAGGAGGTCCTTGGAGGTTTGCCAGGAGCCAAAGGCTTCATCAGCACTTGCATCATGTGATTGGCCAATTCAGGTTCATCATAGATGCATCTTGCTCTTTCTGAAGGAATTGTTATTGGCACAGCCCAAAGCAGTTCAGTGGCTAGAGCAGTGTAATGAGTATTGCCAATCATCCAATCCAGGATCCATGTATTGCCATGAGAAGCTTCACCTGAGATGTGCAGGGTTGCATAGAATTGAAGAATTAGCGCTTCATTCTAGTCACGTATGTTAACACAGAAAGGGAGAAGTCCAACATCATGAAGTACGGTGAGCACATGAGTGAAACAAGGAATGGACTCCATATCCACATCACCACATGAGGAATTTGTTGATGCTCGCAGACTTTCTCTTTGTCAAACAGAACGGCAACACAGAAATTCATCTGGGAAGAAGTCCAGAATCTTGAGCGTCCGACCCTTATTGAGGAATATGGATTTGGCCCTGTGAAAAATATGTGTTCATCGAAGAAATTTTCCTTGATGAATTTGGGGCGCTTTGTGCCTTTGAAAGGTAATCTGGGCTTCGGCTGAAGAATTGGTTTGAAGCAGCCCACAATCTCCTTAGACAAAACAACAATTTCTTCAGTCTGAAGAATATGTGTAGTAGTTTCCTCAGGCGCGGTTTGGACATAAACTTCTTCAGCTAATGCAGCTGGAATTTCTTCAGGAATAGATTCAAGGGGTATGGCCAAACCTTTAGATCATGTTTGAATTTCTTCAGTCTGAGCAGGTGACTGAGGAATTTGTGAGAGGGGAGTAATCATTGGTGAATTGAGGTGTGCAGCCTCCCAATATTCATCATTAATCGGTGGAGTTGTATTTCCAATGTCCACATCCTCATCAATTTCTTCAATACCAACCTCTTCAGCGGTTAACTGGGGCTGGGGCGATTGTACCAGGGGGTGAAGCATTTGCTTCCACCTCTATTTCTTCATAAATCTGCTCTGAGGAAGCAGCAGAGTGATTGTATTTATCTTCTTCATTTGGGATGACATAGTTAACACCAAATGGAACAATTTCATAAGGAGGCACGGAGGAGGTTGGAGTTGCATCAATGGGCTCGGTTGAAGAACTTGGCATAGTCTTCAACTTCTTCACATCTGAGGAATCTGAAGTTGATGCTTTTCTTTTCTGTGCAGCCTTCTTCTCCGCTGCCTTTGTTTTCTTCAGTTCTGATGTGGAAGGAAGGTTGATATTCTTCACCCTTGAAGGCTTTGCAATCTGAGCATGGGGTGAAGATGGAACGACTGATGCAGTCTCCCTAGTTGACTCAATTTCTTCATGAATGACTGATGCAGTCTCCCTAATTGACTCAATTTCTTTAGGCGCAACAAAAGCTTCAGTTGGCCTGGCAATTTCTTCATGCACAACAATGGATGTTGCTCTGGCAGGTTCTGTAGCAGCCTGAATTTCTTCACCTGCGCTTGCAGCTTCTTCAGCAGGCTGAGCAGAAGTTCCAGCCTAAGGAATTTGTGGTTCCGATCGAGCTGTAACCCTCCTGTTGTCATCCACTTTAATGAAACAAACCTTGGCACCTTGCCAATCAGCATAGTAATGATCAAATTCCTCACTCGGCCCTTTGATCTCCTTTTGCAGAGAGACCAGATGTTTTGGGGAAAGCTTTAGAACCTTGTTCTTCATGAAGTGTTGCTTCTTGTATAGAAACTTTTTGGTTTGTCGAGCTTTCTCATACTTCCATTTTTGTTTAGTGATGAAAGCAGTGAGAACATGATCTAGACCAAGAGGCTAATTCAATTCATCAAGTGCGGTATTGGGGTCCTTGTGCCAAATATCAATGAAGTTTAGCACAGTCTTTGGGTTCAACAAGAGAGCAATTTGAGTGCCCTTTGCTTGAGTCACTCTCTCTTGCTTGTTTCTGATGATTTCCTAAAGTTCCTCGTCATCAGCTTCATCATTTGAAGAATTTGACGGTACTTGGAACACAACTCTCTTTGGATGAGGACTTAGCCGGGTTGCTCGTCTGGCGGTAGATTTTATCTTCAGCAATGAAGGACTTGTTGAGGAATGTGATTGGGCTGATGAACTTGCTGAAGCCCCTGAAGCAATTGAAAAAATAGTAGTCCTCTGACATGTCGCAAGATGCACTGGAGTTGAGGACTTTGTGGTTGCGGCTGAGGATTGTGCAGCTACTGGAGGCATTGCAGCAACCTTTGAAGAAGTTGCTTGAGGATTTTGTAGTGAGGACTTTCAAGCATACTTTGAAGTACTTGCCCGTGAGGGCATTGAGGTTGAGGACTTTGCCTTTGATGTTGATTTCTTCGACACAACATTTGTAGAGGCAGAGGCATCAGCAGAGGAAGCAGCTGCAACAGCAGCATAGTCTTCATTGAATTTCTTCACTTTTGCTTTGGAAATCCTCTAAAGCTTTTTTTGATATTTAGCCCATTCGGCTAGAAAGTCCTCACCACGAGCAAAACTAGTGCGGTCAACTTCTTGATAAACAAGGAGGATCCCTTTTGCAAGGAAGTTTGAGGGAAAATTTCTTCATGTACTTGGGGTGACATAACAGTATTCTCTCCATTCCTTCACCCACCTCCTTTTAGTTCTCTCAATGCGGATTTTGTGCTTTTTACTCGTTTCCTTCCCATATATTTCCTTGTCGGGGGTATAGTACTCTGCATATATAGTACCAGGGATTTCAAATGCAATGTTTTGTTCAACCTTCTTTCCACCCTTTTGAGGCCTTTTGCCATAAGCCATTTCCTTCATTTGATGACTTTGAATTTTTGAAGATACTGAAGATGTATGCAATTTTTCTTCAAGGAACGCTGCAAATGAGTTAAGTTGATGAGAACCTAGTGATTCATCAGTAGACATTTTGTACCTATGAACAGAGTATAGGTCTAAAGAATTTATAGAGGTCATATGCATTCTCAATTTTTTTCAAAATATATCAAGTTGAGGATTTTGACCACAGATGGCTTGAGGAATTTCACTAAGTGATCTTGTCCTAGGTTCCAGAGTTGTGTAGATTTGAGGATCCACGCAATTGAGGAATCTTGAAGAAAATCATAACTTAGATAAACACATCAAGGGAATGAAACATATGAGGTGTTTAACAAGATGACTCTTGAAGAATAAACACCTTTTGAGGATTTTGTGAAAATCATGAAGATCAAAGTAGGGCAGTAAAATTAGATTTTAATTACCCTGATGAAGAACACGACAAATAGAGAAGTGAAAATGACGAGTTCGTCCATCTAGATCTCCCACACCCTAGCTTGGTAGAGGGAGACAACTACAACAGCGGCGGAGTGAAGACTTCCACAGCCGATGCGAGTACGACATGGGGAGGTCGAGGCAGTGAAGCTCTTCCTCTATAGCGACGGTGATTTAAGTGGTGGTGCTAGGTCTTGAGCTCGGGAGAGAGGAAAGTGAGGAGTAACTCGAGCTAGGGGAAGGGAACGGGTATTTATAGCAGCAGTAAAACAAACCGGCTCGAAGATTTTGGACCAGATTACCCCTGACCCTTGCTCTCCGTGCGACATGTGTGTCCCACGTACTGAGAAGTGGTGATCACGGGGGGTGTCGTGGCTTATCCAGTCATGAGAATAGGAGTCGTTTTGAGCGGCAACCACCAAAAATTGAAAGTGGAATTTTTAAAGTTATCGTTCGCAAATTCTTCAGCTGACAAGGGATCAGTGAAGACTTTGAATGAGTTTCAAAGTAGAACGCATATGAAGAATTTGTGAACAAACTGGGTTGAGTTTAGCATCATGGGGGAAAGGGTCTGATCACATTCACCTAGAAGAAAATGAACTTGAAGAATTAGCAATAAGTGAATGTTGTTGAGGACATTGAAAACTCATATATATATAGTGAATGAAGAACACCACTTTCATAGTTTGAAGAATTTGAAAATTTGAGGAATTTGAAAAATTGAAGAATTTGCAAATTGACGAAAATCCAACTTTGAAGAATTTCAACTATGGTTGGTGGCATGATACGTCTCCAACGTATCTATAATTTGTGCTGATGGCATCCTATTATATTATCTGTTTTGGATGTTTTATATGCATTAATATGCTATTTTATATTATTTTTGGGACTACCCTATTAATCTAGAGCCTAGTGCCAGTTTCTGTTTTTTCCTTGTTTTTGAGTTTTGCAGATATGGAATATTAAACGGAGTTCAAATGGAATAAAACCTTCAGAAGGAATTTTTCTAGAAGGAAGCAAATCAACCAGGCTTGGAGTGCATGCCGGGACTTGTGCCAGGGAGCCACAAGCCTGCTAGGCGCCCCCTGGTCACGCCTAGCGAGCTTGTAGCCTCCTGGCAGGTCTCCTAACCCTAATCTCTGGCCTATAAATTCCCAAATATTCATCCAACATCAAAAGAAGCCACACAAATACTTTTCCACCGCCAGAAGCCTCCGTTCCCAAGGATCCGATCTTGGGGCCTTTTTCGGTAATTTGTCGAAGGGGGTTTCGATCACAGAGGGCATCTACATCAACTCCATTACCCCTCCGATGACGCGTGAGTAGTCCACCACAGACCTATGGGTCCATAGCTAGTAGCTATATGGTTTCTTCTCTCTTTTGGATCTTCTATACCATGTTCTTCATGATCTTCATGGAGATCTATCCGATGTAATTCTCTTTTGTGGTGTGTTTGTCAAGATCCGATGAATTGTGAGTTTATGTTCAGATTATGCATGAATCTTATTTGAATCTCCTCTGAATTCTTATTTGCACGATTTCATATCCTTGCAAGTCTCTTCGAGTTATTGGTTTGGTTTGGCCAACTAGATTGGTAATTCTCGCAATGGGAGAAGTGCTTGGTTTTGGGTTCAATCTTGCGGTGTCCTCACCCAATGACATAGTAGGAGTAGCGAGGCACATATTGTATTGTTTCCATCAAGGGTAACAATATGGGGTTTTCATCATATTGCTTGAGTTTATCCCTCTACATCATGTCATCTTTCTTAATGCGTTACTCTATTCTTCATGAACTTTATACTCTAGATGTAGGCAGGAGTCGGTCGATGTGTGGAGTAATAGTAGTAGATGCAGAATCGTTTCGGTCTACTTGATACGGACATGATGCCTATATGCATGATCATTGCCTTTGATAACTACATTATTATTCGCTTTTCTATCAATTGCTTGACAATAATTTGTTTACCCACCATGATATTTTCCTTCGAGGGAGAAGCCTCTAGTGAAACCTATGGCCCTCGGGTCTAATTTTCATAATGTACTTTCAGATCTATAAACCAAAAATACCAAAAATACTTTACTATAATTTATTTACCTTTTACTTCCGTTCTCGTTTACATCTATATCTATCAGATGTAATCATTAAAAATAATCACGAAGGGATTGACAATCCCTTTATATCGTTGGGTGCAAGAGTTTGATTGTTTGTGTAGGTGCATCCATTGGTGACTTGCTTGTTCCTCCTACTGGATTGATACCTTGGTTCTCAACAACTGAGGGAAATACTTATCTACTTTGCTGCATCACCCTTTCCTCTTCAAGGGAAAACTAACACAAGCTCAAGAGGTAGCATGGCATGGCCCACCGTAAAAGAATGATGATTTCAGACACTGCGTACAATTGTTGTAGGGTTCTGAGAATCAAATTCTTCATTAATTTCTTCACACTTAGAGGGCTATTCTTCATGGATTGAAGAAAAACGTTACTTCGTGTGTTGCACATCTAAGTCATCAATTTTGCATAAGTGTTAGGATGTGTGTCTTTTCAAAGAACCTTCAAATATTCTAAGATATTTAGCTCACACCTCAACTTGCAAAATATCTTTTTATCCAAGGGCTTAGTGAACATATCAGCTAATTGTTCTTCAGTGTCCATGTGGTCAAGGGAGATGTCGCCCTTGAGTACACGATCTCGAAGAAAATAATGATGAATCTGGATGTGCTTGGTCTCAAATGTTGAACTGGGTTGTAAGCAATCTTGATAGCGCTCTCGTTGTCATAGTAGAGAGGCACATTCTTCACCTTGATGTCATAGTCCTTGAGGGTTTGCTTCATTCGCAGCAACTGAGTGCAACAGGAACCCAAAGCAATGTACTCAGCTTCAGCAATATATAATGACACACAGTTCTGCTTCTTCGAGGACCAACGGACTAAGGATCGTCCGAGGAAATGACATGTGCCCGACGTTGACTTGCGATCCACACGATCTCCAACATAGTAAGCATCTGAGTATCCAATGAGGTGAAGATTTGAGCCCTTGGGATACCATAATCCAAGCGTTGGTGTGTGAACTAAGTATCGAAGAATATGTTTCACAACCTTATGGTGTGATTCCTTTGGTGTTGCTTGGAATCGGGCACACATGTAAGCACTAATAATAATATCTTGCCTAGATGCACATAGATACAATAAAGAGCCAATCATGGAGCGATATACCTTTTGATTGAAATATTTACCATTTTCATCAGTGCAAAGGTGTCCTTTTGAAGGCATTGGTGTTTTGGCACCTTTGTAGTCTTGCATGTTGAATTTCCTAAGAACATCCTTGAGGTATTTCCCTTGAGAGATGAAGATGCCATTGTTTTGCTAAAGAATTTCAAGACCTAAGAAGAATTTCAACTCCCCCATCATAGAAATTTGATATTATTCACTCATCATATAAGCAAATTCATCACCGTAACGTTTGTCGGTACATCCAAAGATACTGTCATCTACGTATATTTGGCACATGAATAATTCATTGTCATGGGATTTTGTGAATAGACTTGGGTCGAGCGAACCGGGTTTGAAGACTTTCTTCATGGGGAATTCTTCATAGTGTCATACCACGCCCGAGGGGGCTGCTTGAGGTCATAGAGGGCCTTGTTGAGTCTGAAGACTTTGTCAGGATGCTTAGGGTCTTCGAAACCTAGGGGTTGAGCAACATATACTTCTTCCTCAAGCTTACCATTGAGGAATGCACTTTTCACATCCATTTGATATATGATATCACGATGGTTAGCATAAGCAAGCAATATGCGAATAGCTTCAAGTCTAGAAATAGGTGCAAAAGTTTCATCAAAGTAAATTCCCTCAACCGGTGTGTAGCCCTCAGCTACAAGACGAGCACCACTAGGCTTTTCATCTTGCTTGTTGCGGTAGATCCACTTGGTACCTATGATGTTAAGCTTGCCAGGATATGGCCGCTTAACGATTTCCCACACATTGTTGAGTGTGAATTGACACAATTCCTCTTGCATATCTTGAATCCACTCAGGCTCCATGAATGCTTCATCAACTTTGGTGGGCTCTATTATAGAGACAAAACCAAAATGACCACAAAATTTAGAAAAATGTGAAGCTTTTGAGCGAGTGAGGGGACATGGTACATTGATGTCGTCGAGGATTTTATCAATCTGCACTTCATTTGCCACTCTTGGATGAGCAGGTTGACGAGGCTAAGGATTTTATTTAGCACCATTTTCCTCAGGTGTATCAGCATGAATGTCTTCATTGGTTGGGATGACTTCCTTAATAGGTTGAGGTTCTTCACTGGTATGATATATTTAGTTACCTTCAGCTTAATGGATTCCTCAAGAGACAATTCATCTAGCACAAGAGGTAGGTGTTCTCTTTGCGAGCCGTTAGTTTCATCGAACCGCACATCTACAGTTTCAACAACCTTGTTGTGATAGGTGTTGAAGACTCCGTAGGTGTGCGGGTCCTTTCAGTAACCAAGCATAAAACCTTCATGTGCTTTCGGTGCAAATTTAGAAGTGTGGTGCACCGAAGACTTTGAAATAAATCACATTGGGTTTCTTGTTAGTGATGAGTTCATATGAAGTCTTCTTGAATAATTTGTGAAGATATACCTTGTTGATGATGTGGCAAGTAGTATTGATTACCTCAGGCCATAAGGTATGAGGAGTCTTGTATTCATCAATCATAGCGCAAGCCATCTCAACAAGAGTCCTATTCTTGTGCTCCACGACGTTGTTCTACTAAGGAGTATATGGGGCAGATAGCTCATGAGTAATACCAAGTTCATTACGATATTCATCAAGATTAGTGTTTTTGAACTCACTCCCATTGTCACTCCTGATGTGCTTGATCTTGACGCCGAAGTTTGTTGAGCCCCTTGAAGGAAATCATCTAAAGACATCATGCACCTCAAACTTGTACAGAATAATATGCACCCAAGTGTAACGAGAGTAATCCTCAACAATAACAAAGCCATACAAACATGAAGTATTTGTTAGTGTGGCAAGGACCGAAGAGACCCATATGAAGCAATTCAAAGGGTTGAGCAGTGGTCATGATAGTCTTCGAGGGATTCTTGGATTTGGTCATCTTTCTAGACTCACAAGCACCACAGAGATTATCCTTGAGGAATTTGACACCTTCAATGCCTATGACGTTCTTTTTCTTCACGAGCGTGTGCAAGTTCCTCATGCCAGCATGTCCAAGTCGTCGATGCCATAGCCAGCCTTTTGAAGGTTTTGCAAGTAGGCATGTGGCAGGCTGAGGACATGTAGAGAAATCAACAATATAAAACTCTCCTCTCTGAAAGTCGTTGAAGACTTTGTATTTGTCAGATTCCATTGCAACAACACAACAATATTTTCCAAATATGACAACCATATCAAGATCACAAAGCATTGAGACAGACATGAGGTTGAATCCGAGGGATTCGACAAGCATCACCTTATCCATGTGTAAGTCCTTTGAGATTGCAAACTTACCTAGACCCAATACCTTGCTTTTTTTCCTTTGTTACCATAGGTGATATGCTTCAGATGAGATGGGGAAAGTGGTATATTCATTAGTAGATTCTTGTCACCCGTCATGTGGTTTGTGCATCCACTACTGAGGACCCAGTCGATAGCTTTTGGGGTTTCATCCTGCAGATGAATTATTACAACTTACGAACTTATATGCTTGAGAGTGAAGAATAAGACATCAAATTTATCAGGAAGAATTTCATCACACAACATAGTAAGTAAGCCAGGGTGAGGACGTGTAAAATGAGGAATTCATTTCTACTTGATTAGGTTGCATCCTTTGAAGCATTTCCACACGTCTCTAGCAAATCCATCAGATGTTTAAGTTCGTCTAGAGACCTAACCCTGCATAAGAGATTTAGTTCAATTTCTTCACCACCCACATCTGAAGGGGTGGCAAAGGTTTCATCATTCTGCGAGATCCATATGAGAAGGGAGGCATTGAAGCTAGTGCACTTCATTTCCCAAGAGAGGGGTTAGAGTGCTCCTATGAATAAGAAGAGTAATTCTTCGAGGGCTTATGAACATAATGATTTGAAGAATAATGCACATATTCAGAACTCTTAGATTTTCCTTGCGAAACAGATGCATTAGCACAAGAATACTACTTTTGACCATTTGAGGAATTTGTTCGAAGTGAATACTTTGGTCCATATGAGGAATTTGACCTGAGGTTCCCTTTATATTCCTAGGTGGTGTCATGAGGACATTCACCTGAAGATTTTCCAAGCATCTCTTGGGAACCTAGATTTTCCTCATAGGTGAACCGTTCCTGCAGTTAGTTCCAACAAATCTCGCAAATACTTCACCATTCTAATTTTTGAAGAATTTGTAGTTGGAGTCAAATGACTCATCAGAGGAATATGAAGTTTAACAAGTAAAGCCAGATAAAGTGGATGGATCTACAGTTGGTCCTTTTGCAGCAACCCATGAGGTTTTGGGATACTGCTCAGGTTTCTAGTAGGATCCATTAGCATTGAGTTTCCTCTCAAATACAATACCCTCTTTCCTAGGTTTCCTGATCAGAATCTGCTTTTGAGCACATCGCAAAGGGCTTGATGCCCTTTGAGACTTTTTTTATGCTTGCCACATATAATTCCTTCAACCGTGCATTTTCGTTAGTGATAATTATGGTATCCTCATATGAGTAATTTGTGACCATGGAGATAGTTGAAGAATTTGCAACAATAGAAGCATTTAAACATTCAGGTGAAGAATTAGCAGTTTCAAGTTCGATGCATTTCAAACAAGGTGGAGCGAAATCTTCCTGAGCAGTACTGATCTATTAAGCAAGTAAGGAATAGTTGTCCCTTTGAAGATCCTCATGAGACACTCTTAGTTTATCAAGATCTTGCTTCCTTTGAAGAAATTCATAAGAAACCTTCTCATGATTGACTAAGAGTGCATTATGATGACTTTGAAGGTTATCATACTTTGAGTGGACTCTTTTGAGATCATCAGTCAGAGTTTGAGTCCGATCCACTTCCTCATTCAACAGATCATTGCTTTTGTCTAGCAGTTTCTGAAGCTTTTCAAGTGCACTTTGTTGCTTAGTGGCAATATTAGCAAGTTTGGAATAGCTAGGTTTCACATATTCATCAGATTCACCTTCACTTGATTCAGAGGAGGAATGATGTTTGTGTACCTTGGAGCCTTTTGCCATAAGATGAAGAAGATGAAACATGATCCCTTTCCTGTGTTTTGAGCAATTTCTTGTGTTCGATGAACATGGAGTCTTGACGAGTACGATAGCCTTCATTGTTGTCTGACATCCTATCCAAAATAAGCTTCACGTTTTGGATATGATAGATGCCCTTGAACATGACACTTGATAGGCTTGAGCAGATGATATTCCTCGCCTGAGAATCAATTTGGATGTACTTACGAATGTCCTCAGCATTTTCCATCTTGCAGAGAGCAGTCGGTCCTAATTCTGTAACGGTCCATAACTCGTTGTTCATTGACATGAGATGCTTCTTAATTAGGACTTTCCACCTAGGGTATTCAGTGTCATCAAGGTTGGAGCACACTATGGATGCCTTGGTGCCTTTTGTCATGAAGCAATAGGTGGGAGCATAATCATCATTGTTGGCATCAGAGTCATTGGAGTAGTCATTTTCTTCATCGTTGAAGATAGACATGCTGACGGAAGCAGTAGCGAGTGCAAGGCTAGAAACACCGGATTCTGACTCCTCCTTGGAGTCTTCCTCTTCTTCATATTCTTCAGATTCTTCTTCAGAATCCATTTCCTTGCCAATGAAAGCCCAAGCTTTTCTGGAACCATTCTTCTTCTGTGATGAGGACTTTGAAGATGGTGACTTTGAAGATGAGGACTTTGAAGATTTGTTTTTTTTCTTCGAGTCATCAGAACTGTCATCCTTGTATTTCTTCTTCTTTGATTCTTTTTCCTATAGAGGACAGTTAGAGATAAAGTGGCCAGATTTCTTGCATTTGTGACAAGTTCTCTTCTTGTAGTCGCTTGATGAAGAATCTGATTTGTTCATGCCACTTTTTGATTACTTTCCAAACCGACCACTCCTTGAGAACTTCTAGAATTTCCTCATGAGCATTGCTAGCTCCTGACTCAGTTCTTCAGAATCACCAAGGCTACCGTCAGATTCTTTTCCTTCGGATGAGGAAATTGCCTTTGCCTTTAGTGCATGAGATCTTCCATAGCTTGTCCTGTAGACGTCTCTCTTCTCAGCTTATATGAATTCATGAGTATTGAGTCTCTCAAGTATATCTCCAGGATCAAGTGACTTGTAGTCTCCATGCTCTTGAATCATCAAAGCCAGTGTATCGAATTAGGAATCAAGAGATCTCAGCAGTTTCTTCACCACCTCGTGGTCGGTGATGTCAGTGGCACCAAGTGCTTGAAGCTCGTTGGAGGTATCAGTGAGACGATCACAAGTTTGTTGAACATCCTCATTGTCGAGTCTTTTTAAGCGGTTGAAGAGATTGCGAAGAACATCAACTCGGGAGTCATGTTGAGTTGAAATACCTTCGTTGACTTTGGACATCCTATCCCAGATAATCTTAGCAGATTCCAAAGCACTCACTCTACCATACTGACTTTGCTCAGATGGCCATAGATTATTTTCTTTGCTTGAGAATCGAGTTGCTTGAATCTCTTCACATCAACATCGTTAATCGTGGGAGTAATAAAGGGAACGCCATTTTCCACAACATACCAGAGATCATTGTCAATTGCCTCAACATGCATGCGCATCTTGTTCTTCCAGTAGGGTTAGTCCATCCCATCGAAGGTAGGACAACCTGCGGAAACCTTGATCATACATGTAGTCGACATAACTAGAACTCCAGGCAGTTAAACAAAAATCACACAAAACAAGGGAGTATCTTGCTCTGATACCAATTGAAAGTGCGTTATATTGACTAGAGGGGGGTGAATAGGCGACTTTTTATAAATTCATCACTTAGGAATTTCAACTTGAGGTATTTGAAATGTGATGAACTACTAGCAGCGGAATAAGTACTCAGTTGCTCTGAATGAAGCAAACCCACAAGGACTATGGCATCAAGGTGAAGAATGTGCCTCTCTACTACGACAATGACAGCGATATCAAGATTGCTTACAACCCAGTTCAACATTCCAAGACCAAGCATATGTAGATTCATCATGATTTTCTTCGAGATCATGTACTCAAGGGCGACATCTCCATCGACCACATGGACACTGAAGAACAACTGGCTGACATCTTCACTAAGCCCTTGGATGAAAAGAGAATTTGAGAGTTGTGGTGTCAGCTAAATATCTTAGGATTTTTGAATGTTCTTCGAAAAGACACACATCCTAACCCTATGCAAAATTGATGACTTGGATGTGCAACACACGAAGTAAAGTTTTTCTTCAATCAATGAAGAATAACCCCCTAAGTGTGAAGAATTAATGAAGAATGTGATTCTCAAAACCCTACGACAATTATAAGCGGTGTCTCCAATCATCATTCTTATACGGTGGGTCACGCCACCAACCATAGTTGAAATTCTTCAAAGTTGAGGTTTTTGTCATTTTGCAAATTCTTCAGATTTTCAAATTCCTCAAGTTAGCAAATTCCTTGAATTTCTAGATTCTTCAAGCTATGCAATTGGTGTTCTTCATTGACTATATATATATATATATATACTTATTTGAGTTTTCAATGTCCTCAACAACAATCACTTATTGATAATTCTTCAAGTCGTTTTTCATCTAAGTGAATGTTATCGGACCCGTTACCCCTCTATGCTATACTCAACCTAGTTTGTTCACAAATTCTTTATATGTGTTCTACTTTGACACACGGTCAAAGTCTTCACTAAGTCCTTGTCAGCTGAAGAATTTGCGAATGGATACTTTCAACATTTTCATTTTCAATTTTTGGCGGTTGTGCTCAAACCGACTCCTATTCCCATGACTAGATAATCCATGATCCCCCACTATCTCCACTTCTCAGTACGTGGGTTGTTGGGGAACGTTGCATGAGAAATAAAAAATTTCCTACGCACACGCAAGATCTATTCATGGTGATGAGCATCTATGAGAGGGAGAGTGGATCTACGTACCCTTGTAGATTGCTAAGTGGGAAGCGTTACGAAACGCGGTTGGTGTAGTCGAATGTCTTCGCGGTCCAAATCGCCGAGCGTCCCGCGATATCATCACGATCCGTCCCACGATCCAATCACGATCCGTCCTGCGAAATCATCACGATCTGTCCTGCGATCTCGTCACGATCTGTCCCGCGAACTCATCACGATCCGTCCCGCGAACTCATCACGACCCATCTCACGATCTTGATCACGGTCCTTCCGATCTAGCGCCGAACAAACGGCACCTCCGCGTTCAGCACACGTATAGCTCAATGACGATCTCCGCCTTCTTGATCCAGCAAGAGGGAGCGAAGAGGTAGAAGAGTTCTCCGGCAGCGTGATGACGCTCCGGAGATGGTGGTGGAGCTATTCCGGTAGGGCTTCGCCTAAGCACTTCAGAAATCCGATCTAGAGAAGAAACTATGCACTAGAGGAACGGGCAGCATGTGGCTAAAATCTGGTGCCAAAAAGCCTAAAACCTCGAGCATATATAAGAGGAAGAGAGGAGGAAGCTTGTCTCCCAAGGATCCAGCCCTTGGGTCGGCCGAACCAAGGAGGAGAGGAGGATTCGTCCTCCAATCCTAGTAGGACTAGGATTCCTCCTTATTTTTGCCTGTTTTACCTTTTTCCACCTTTTTCTCTTTGGGATTTTCTTCCCAGACGCATGGGCCTTGTGTGGGATTTCTACCTGCCCATTAAGGTCTGGTATTTACTCTCCCACAGCCCATGTAGCCTCTTGGGTCGAAATACCCCTCCCGATGGTCTCCCGGTACACTACTGGCACTCCCGGTACACTACCGATAAGCCCGAAACTTTTCCGGCAACCAAAATAGGACTTCCTATATATCAATCTTTACCTCCAGACCATTCCGGAGCTCCTCATGACGTCCAGGATCTCAACCGGGACTCCGAACAACCTTCGGTCACCACCATGCATAACTCTATACTACCGAAACATCACCAAACCTTAAGTGTGCAGACCCCGCGGGTTCGAGAACTATGTAGACATGACCGAGACACCTTTACAGTCAATAACCAATAGCGGGACCTGGATGCCCATATTGGTTCCTACATATTCTACGAAGATCTTTATCGGTCGAACCTCTTTGTCAAGGATTCAGTTAGTCTCGTATGATGCTCCCTTTGTTCTTCGGTATGTTACTTGCCCGAGATTCGATCGTCGGTATCTCCATACCTAGTTCAACCTCATTTCCGTCAAGTCTCTTTACTCGTTCCATAATACAAGATCCCGTGACTAACACTTAGTCACATTGCTTGCAAGGCTTGTTGTGATGTTGTATTACCGAGTGGGCCCTGAGATACCTCTCCGTCACACGGAGTAACAAATCCCAGTATTGATCCATGCCAACTCAACAGACACCCTCAGAGATACCTGTAGAACACCTTTATAGTCACCCAGTTACATTGCGACGTTTGATACACACAAGGTACTCCTCTGGTGTCAGTGAGTTGCATCATCTCATGGTCATAGGAACATATACTTGACATGCAGAAAACAATAGCAATAAACTGACAGGATCATATGCTACGTTCGTAGTTTGGGTCTTGTCCATTGCATCATTCTCCTAATGATGTGATCCCGCTATCAAATGACATCTCAGGTCCATGACTAGGAAACCATAGACATCTTTGATCAACGAGCTAGTCTATTAGAGGCATACTAGGGACATGGTGTTGTCTATGTATCCACACATGTATCTGAGTTTCCGATTAATACAATTATAGCATGGATAATAAACGATTATCATGAACCAAGTAAATATGATAATAACCAATTTATTATTGCCTCTAGGGAATATTTCCAATAGTCTCCCACTTGCACTAGAGTCAATAATCTAGTTCACATCACCATGTGATTCGCATTGTTATGAATCTAACACCCAATGAGTTCTGGGGTTCGATCATGCTTCGCATGTGAGAGAGGTCTTATAGTCAATGGGTCTGCGACATTCAGATCCGTGTGTACTTTGCAAATCTCTATGTCAAACCGTAAACACTGCTACCACACTCCACTTGGAGCAATTCCAAATGGCTGCTCTACTATACGTATCCGGATTGCTACTAAGAGTCATCCGGATTAGGGTTAAAGCTTGCATCGACATAACTCTTTATGACGAACCCTTTATCACCTTCATAATCGAGAAACGTTTCCTTAGTCTTTTAGTCACTAAGGACAATATTGACCGTTGTCCAGTGATCCACTCCTGGATCACTCTTATACCCCTTGACGGACTCATGGCAAGGCACACACAGGTGCGGTACACAACATGGCATTCTATACAGAGCTAATGGCTAAGGCATAGGGGACGACGTTCGTCCTTTCTCTTTCTTCTGCCGTTGTCGAGCTTTGAGTCTCACTCAACTTCACACCTTACAAATCAGGCGAGAACTCTTTCTCCGACTGATCCATTTTGAACTCTTTCAAAATCTTCTCAAGGTATGTACTCATTGAAAGTCTCAACAAGCATCTTGATCTATCTCTATAGATCTTGATGTTCAACAATTATGTAGCTTTATCCAGGTCTTCCTTTGAAAAACTCTTTTCAAACAACTGTTTATGCTTTCTAGAAATTCTACATCATTTCCGATCAACAATATGTCAACCACATATGCTTATCAGAAACTCTATAGTGCTCCCACTCACTTTATCGTAAATACAAGTTTCTCATAACCTTTGTATAGATTAAAAAACTTTGATCACCTCATCAAAGTGTATATTACAACTCCGAGATGCTTGCTTCAGTTCATAGAAGAATCACTGAAGCTTGCACACCTTTTAGCATCCTTAGGACTGACAAAACCTTCTGGTTGTATCACATACAACCTTTCCTCAAGTAAACCGTTAAGGAAACGACGTTTTGATATCCATCTGCCAGATTTCATAATTGAAAAATGCAGCAACTACTAACATAATTCCAATAGACTTTAGCATCGCTACGAGTGAGAAAGTCTCATCGCAGTCAACTCCTTGAACCTGTCGTAAACTTCTTTGCAACAAGTCGAGCTTTACAAATGGTGGCATTTACCATGAGCGTTTGTCTTCATTTTAAACATCCATTTGTACTCAATGACCTACCGTCTAACGAGCACGTATACCAAAGTCTATACTTAGTTTTCATACATGGATCCTTTCTCGGATTTCATAGCCTCTAACCATTTGTCGGAATCCGGGCCCATCATCGCTTCTCCATAGTTCGTAGGTTCATCGTTGTCCATAACATGACCTCTAAGATAGGGTTGTCACACCACTCAGGAGTAGTACACGTTGTTGTCGACCTACGAAGTTCGATAGTAACTTGATCCAAAGCTTCATGATCATCATCATTAACTTCCTCTTCAACTAATGTAGGCGTCACAGAAACAACTTCCTGCATTGTGCTACTCTCTAGTTGAAACAAATGTTCCATAACCTCATCAAGTTCTATCTTCCTCCCACTCAATTCTTTCAAGAGAAACTTTTCCTTGAGAAAGGACCTAGTTTTAGCAATAAACATTTTATGCTTGGATCTGAGATAAAAGGTTCACCCAACTTTTCTTACGGTATTCTATGAAGATGCATTTGTCTGCTTTGGGTTCGAGCTCATTAGGTGAAAACATTTTCCACACAAGCGTCGCAGCCCCAAACATTAAGAAATGACAGCTTACGTTTCTATCAAACCATAATTCACACGGTGTCATCTCAACGGATTTAGATGGTGCCCTATTTAAAGTGAATGTAGTTGTCTCTAGTGCATAACCCCAAAATTATAGTAACAAAACGATAATAGACATCATAGCACGCACCACATCCAATAGAGCACGACTATGACGTTCGGACACACCATCACACTATGGTGTTCCAGGTGGCGTGAGTTGTGAAACAACTTTCACATTGTCTAAAGTTGTATGCCAAACTCGTAACTCAGATATTCACCTCCACGATCATATCGCAAATATTTTTATCTTCTTGTCACGATGATCTTAAACTTCACTCTGAATTTGCTTGAACCTTTCAAATGATTCATACTTGTGTTTCATTAAGTAAATATACACTATATCTACTCAAATCATCAGTGAAGGTAAGAAAATAACGATATCCACCGCACGCTACAAGACTCATTGGATTGCATACATCAACATGTATCATTTCCAATAAATCACTTGCCCGCTTCATCAAAACAGAAAACGGGGTCCTTAGTCATCTTGACCAAGAGGCATGGTTCACATGTCTCAACCGATTCGAAATGAAATGAGTCCAAAGATCCATCAGCATGGAGTTTCTTCATGCGTTTTATACCAATATGACATTTAGCGGCAATGCCACAAGTATGTGGTATTATTATTATTAACTTTGTATCTTTTTGGCAATAATGTTATGAACATGTGTATTACTACGATCAAGTTTCAACAAACCATTCTTACTGGGTGCATGACCATTGAAGGTATTATTCATGTAAATAGAATAACCATTATTCCTTAACTTAAATGAATAACCGTGTTGCAATGAACAT
This sequence comes from Hordeum marinum, assembly GCA_022496015.1. Lineage (NCBI taxonomy): Eukaryota > Viridiplantae > Streptophyta > Magnoliopsida > Poales > Poaceae > Hordeum > Hordeum marinum. The sequence continues at coordinate 224,015,845 of CM039674.1, forward strand.
GATCTAATCACGTTCATGCTCAATGCAAAAACACCAAATAATATTTATTTAGGTTCTTCACTAATCTCGAAGGTAGAGAGAGAGTGCGATGTTGATCACATCAACCTTGGAAACATTTCCAACACACATCGTCACCTCACACTTAGCTAGTATCCGTTTATTCCGTAGCTTTTACTTCGAGTTACTAACATTTAGCAACCGAACCGGTATCCAATACCCAGGTGCTAGTAGGAGTACTAGCAAGGTACACATCAATAACACGTATATCAAATATACTTCTGTCGACTTTGCCAGCCTTCTTATCTACCAAGTATCTAGGGTTGTTCTGCTTCAGCGACCGTTCTCCTCATAATCGAAGCACTTAGTCTCGGGTTTGGGTTAGACTTTGGGTTGCTTCACTAGAGCTGCAACTGACTTGCTATCCATGAAGTTTCCCTCCTTGCTCTTGCCCTTCTCGAAACTAGTGGTTTTGACTAACCATCAACACTTGACGCTCCTTCTCGATTTCTACCTTCGCGGTGTCAAACATCGCGAACAGCTCAGGGATCATTATTTCTATCCCTAGCGTTTTATAGTTCATCACCAAGTTCTAGTAGCTTAGTGACAGTGACTTGGAGAACTATATCAATCACTATCCTATCTGGAAGATCAACTCCCACTCGATTCAAGCGATTGTAGCACCCAGACAATCTGAGCACATGCTCAACGATTGAGCTATTCTCGTTCATCTTGCAGGCAAAGAATCTTGTTGGAGATCTCATATCTCACAACACGGGCATGAGCCTGAGGTCCTAATTTCAGCTCTTAGAACATCTCATATGTTGCATGACGTTCAAAACTTTTCGGAGCCTCAGTTCTAAGCCGTAATGCATGACGCACTAAACTACCAAGTAGTAATCAGAACGTGCTTGTCAGATGTTCACAACATCTACAAACAATGCTACAGGGGTTGGGGCACCGAGCGGTGCATTAAGGACATAAGCCTTTTGTGCAGCAATGAGCACAATCCTTAGATCACGGACCCAGTCCGCAATATTGCTACCATCATCTTTCAACTCTATTTATCTAGGAACATATAAAATTCAAGGGAGCTACAGCGTGAGCTAGTAATCTACAACACAGTTTGCAAAGACACTACTGACTATGTTCATGATAATGAGTTCAATTAATCATATTACTTAAGAACTCCCACTCAAATTGACATCCCTCCAGTCATTCGAGTGATACATGATCCAAATTCACCAACTCAAGTCCGATCATCACGTGAGTTGAGGTGGTTTCAATGGTGAACATCATCTGTGGATCATATCTACTATATGACTCATGTTCGACCTTTCGGTCTATTGTGTTCCGAGGCTATGTCTGTACATGCTAGGGTCACCAAGTTTAACCTGAGTGTTCTGCATGTGCAACACTGGCTTGCACCCGTTGTATGTGAATGTAGAGTCTATAACACCCGATCATCACGTGGTGTCTCAACACGACGAACTTTCGCAATGGTGCACACTCGGGGAGAACACAATTCATCTTGAAATTTAAGTGAGGGATCACCTTATAATTCTACCGTCATCCTAAGCAAAAGAAGGTGCATAAAAGGAGTAACATCACATGCAAATCATAAGTTACATGATATGGCCATGAACTTGTGCTTTTGATCTCCATCTTGAAAGCACCGGCATGATCTCCATCATCACCGACAAGACACCATGATCTCCATCATCTTGATCTCCATCAACGTGTCGCCATCGGGGTTGTCACGCCCAACATGCTTCTACTACTATTGCTACCGTTTAGCGATAAAGTAAAGCATTACATAGCGCTTAATGATTGACACGCAGGTCATACAATAATTAAAGACAACCCTATGGCTCCTGCCGGTTGCCGTACTCATCGACTTGCAAGTCGTGATAATCTATAAATCACATGATCATCTCATACATCACATATATCACATCATGTAACTGGCCATATCATATCACAACATACCTTGCAAAAACAAGTTAGACGTCCTCTAATTGTTGTTGCATGTTTTATGTGGCTGCTACGGGTATCTAGCAAGAACAATTCTCATCTACGCAAAAACCACAACAGTGATACACTAGTTGCTTTTCAACATTCTCCAGGACCGCCTTTGTCGAATCCGATCCAACTAAACTGAGAGAAACTGGCACCCGCAAGCCATCTATGCAACAAGTGGCGGTCGAGGGAACCGGTCTCTCGTAAGGGTACGAGTAATGTTGGTCCGGGCCGCTTCATCTCACAATACCGCTGAACCAAAATCCGACCAAGGGAGGAAGCAATCTAGGCATCAACGCCCACAAACCTTTAGTGTTCTACTCGAGATTTCATCTACACATAGACCTAGCTCATGATGCCACTATTGGGGAACGTTGCATGGGAAATAAAAAAATTCCTACGCACACGCAAGATCTATCCATGGTGATGAGCATCTATGAGAGGGAGAGTGGATCTACGTACCCTTGTAGATCGCTAAGCGGGAAGCATTAAGAAATGCGGTTGGTGTAGTCGAACGTCTTCGCGATCCAAATCGCCGAGCGTCCCACGATCTCATCACGATCCGTCCCGCGATCCAATCACGATCCATCCCGCGAACTCATCATGATCCGTCCCGCGACCTCAACACGATCCGTCCTACAAACTCATCACGATCCATCCCGCGAACTCATCACCATCCGTCTCGCGATCTTGATCATGGTCCTTCCGATCTAGCACCGAACGGACGGCACCTCCGCGTTCAGCACACGTACAGCTCGATGACGATCTCCGCCTTGTTGATCCAGCAAGGGGGAGCGGAGAGTTAGAAGAGTTCTCCAGCAGCGTGACGGCGCTCTGGAGATGGTGGTGGAGCTATTCCGGCAGGGCTTCGCCTAAGCACTGCAGAAATTCGATCTAGAGGAGAAACTATGCACTAGAGGAACGGGCAGCACGTGGCTAAAATTTGGTGCCGAAAACCCTCAAACCTCCAGTATATATAAGAGGAAGAGAGGAGGAGGCTTGGATCCCAAGGATCCAGCCCTTGGGTCGGCCGAACCAAGGAGGAGAGGAGGATTCCTCCTCCAATCCTAGTAGGACTAGGATTCCTCCTTATTTTTGCCTTTTTTTCCTTTTCCACCTTTTTCTCTTTGGGCTTTTCTTCCCAGCCGCATGGGCCTTGTATGGGACTTCCACTAGCCCACTAGGGGCTGGTATTTACTCTCCCACAGCCCATGTAGCCTCTTGGGTCGAAATACCCCTCCCGATGGTCTCTCGGTACACTACCGGCACTCCCGGTATAGTACCGATAAGCCCGAAACTTTTCCGGCGACCAAAATAGGACTTCCTATATATCAATCTTTACCTCCGGACCATTCCCGAGCTCCTTATGACGTCCAGAATCACATCCGAGACTCCGAACAACCTTCAGTAACCACCATGCATAACTCTATACTACCAAAACATCATTGAACCTTAAGTGTGCAGACCCTGCGGGTTCGAGAACTATGTAGACATGACCGAGACCCCTTTACGGTCAATAACCAATAGCGGGACCTAGATGCCCATATTGGTTCCTACATATTCTACGAAGATCTTTATCGGTCGAACCTCTATGTCAAGGATTCAGTTAATCTCGTATGATGCTCCCTTTGTTCTTCGGTATGTTACTTGCCCGAGATTCGATCATCGGTATCTCCATACCTAGTTCAACCTCGTTTCCGACAAGTCTCTTTACTCATTCTGTAATACAAGATCCCGTGACTAACACTTAGTCACATTGCTTACAAGGCTTGTTGTGATGTTGTATTACCGAGTGGGCCTTGAGATACCTCTCCGTCACACGGAGTAACAAATCCCAGTCTTGATCCATGCCAACTCAACAGACACCCTCAGAGATACCTGTAGAACACCTTTATAGTCACCTAGTTACGTTGTGACATTTGATACACACAAGGTACTCCTCCGGTGTCAGTGAGTTGCATGATCTCATGGTCATAGGAACATATACTTGACATGCAGAAACAGTTCGTAGTTTGGGTCTTGTCCATCGCATCATTCTCCTAATGATGTGATCCCACTATCAAATGACATCTCATGTCCATGACTAGGAAACCATAGCCATCTTTGATGAATGAGCTAGTCTATTAGAGGCATACTAGGGACATGGTATTGTCTATGTATCCACACATGTATCTGAGTTTCGGATTAATACAATTATAGCATGGATAATAAACGATTATCATGAACAAGTAAATATGATAATAACCAATTTATTATTGCCTCTAGGGCATATTTCCAACATGGGTGACACATGTCTCATGGAGAGCAAGGGTCAGGGGTAATATGGTCCAAAATCCTCGGGCCGGTTGGTTTTTACTGCTGCTATAAATTCCCCCTTCCCTTCCCCTAGCTCGAGTTACTCATCTCTTCCCTCTCTCCTGAGCTCAAGACCTAGCACCCCCGCTAAAATCATCATCGCCAGAGAGAAAGAGCTTCACTGACTCGACCTCCTTGTCGTCGTACTCGCATCGGCCACGGAAGTCTTCACTCGGATGCCGCTGTAGCTGTCTCCCTCTGCCAAGCTAGGTCGCGGGAGATTTGGACTAACGAACTCCTCCATTTCACTTCTCTCTTCATCGTGTTCTTCATCGGGGTAATTCAAATCTAATTTTACTTTCCTACTTTGATCTTCATGATTTTTAGAAAATCCTCAAAAGGTGTTTATTCTTCAAGAATCATCTTCTTAAACACCTCATATGTTTCATTCCCTTGATGTGTTTCTCTAAGTTATGATTTTCTTCAAGATTCCTCAATTGTTTGGATCCTCAAATCTGCACAACTCTGGAACCTAAGACAAGAACGCTTAGTGAAATTCCTCAATCCATCTATGGTCAAAATCCTCAACTTGATATATTGTGAAAAAAATTGAGAACACATATGACCTCTTCAAATTCTTCGGACCTATACTCCATTCACAGGTACAAAATGTCTGCTGATGAATCACTAGGTTCTCATCAACTTAACTCATTTGCAGCATTCCTTGAAGAAAAATTGCATACATCTTGGGAATCATCAAAAGTTCAAAGTCATCAAGTGAAGAAAATTGCAGATGGAAAAGGCCTCGAAAAGGTGGAAAGAAACCAGCCTCAGACACTGGCTTAGATTTACCTGAGGATATCTATGCCGAGTACTACACCCCTGATGAGGAAATCTATGGGAAGGAAACTAGTGAAAAACACAAAATCCACATTCAGAGGATTGAAGGGGTGGGTGAAGGAATGGAGAGAATACCGTTATGTCACCCCAAAGTACATGAAGAAATTCACCCTCAAACCTCCTTGCAAAAGAGCTCATCTTGCTGCAAATCAAGAAGTTGATCCAACAAGCATTTCTCGTGGTGAAGACATTCCTGCCGAATGGGCAAAGCATTAAAAAATGCTTTGAAAGATTTCCAAGGCTGCAATGAAGAAATTCAACGATGACTCTGCTGTTGCCAAAGCTGCTACTTCTGTTGCAGCCTCTACCTCTGCCTCTGCCTCTGAACCTACTAAGACAAATAAATCAGTAGTCAAGGCAAAGTCCTCAAGCACAATGCCCTCACAGTCAAGTACTTCAAAGTCTGCTTCAAATTCCTCACTTCAAAATCCTCAAGACACTTCTTCAAAGGCTATTGCAATGCCTTTAGTGGCTGCACAATCCTCAGCCGCCACCACAAAGTCCTCAACTCTAGTGCATCTTGCAACATGTCAGAGTTCTACTAGTTTTTCAATTGCTTCGGGGGCTTCTGCAAGTTCATCAGCCCAAGCACATTCCTCAACAATGCCATTCTCTGCTGAAGAAAAAAGCTACTGCTGGACGAGGTGCTCGACCAAGTCCTCATCCAAAGAGAGTGGTGTTCCAAGTTCCTTCAAATTCTTCAGATGATGAACTTGATGATGAGGAACTTGAGGAAATCATCAAAAACAAGCAATAGAGAGTGGCTCAGGCAAATGGCATGAAAATTCCTCTCTTTTGGGACCCAAAGACTGTGTAAACTTCATTGATATTTGGCACAAGGACCCCAACACTCCACTTGATGATTTGAAGTTGCCTCCTGGTCCAGATCATCTCCTCACTGTTTTCATCACTGAAGAAAAATGGAAGTATGAGAAAGCTCGATGAACCAAAAAGGCTTAGTACAAGAAGGAGCACTTCATGAAGAACAATGTTCTAAAGCTGACTCCAGAACAACTTGTGTCTATGCAACAAGCGTTCAAAGGCCTCAGTGAGGAATTTGACCGTTACTATGCTTATTGGAAAGGAGATAAGGTTCGACTCATCAAAGTGGCTCACAAAGCCATCTCGGAACACAATAGGAGGGTTGCAGCTCGCTCGCACCAACAAATTACTCAGGCTGGAACTTGTTCTCAGCCTCCTGAAGAAACTGCAAGTGCAGCTAAAGACATTCAGGTTGGTGAAGAACCTGCCAGGGCAACATCCACTATTGCGCCTGAAGAAATTGATAGGCTAGATGAAGCTTTTGTTGTGCCTGAAGAAATTGAGACAACTAGGGCGACTGCATCAGTCGTGCCTGAAGAAACTGCTCCATCTTCACCCCATGCTCATACAGCAAATTCTTCAAGGGTGAAGAATATCAACCTTCCTTCTGCATCAGAAGTGAAGCAAACAAAGGCAGCAGAGAAGAAGGTTGCACTGAAAAGAAAAGCATCATCATCTTCAGATTCCTCAAGTGTGAAGAAGTTGAAGACTATGTCAAGTTCTTCAACTGAACCAATTGATGCAACTCCTATCTCCTTTGTGCCTGCTTATGAAATCATTCCATTTGGCATTGACTATGTCATCCCAAATAAAGAAGATGAAGAAAATCACTATGTTGCTTCCTTGGAGCAGATTAATGAAGAAATAGAGGTGGAAGCAAATGCTTCAACCCCTCTGGTATCGTCGCCCCAGCCTCAGCTAACTGCTAAAGAGGCTGGTGTTGAAGAAATTGATGAGGATGTGGAGACTTCAAATACAACTCCACTGATTAATGATGAATATTGGGAGGCTGCACACCCCAGTTCACGAATGACCACTCCCCTCACACAAATTCCTCAGTCACCTGCTCAGACTGAAGAAATTCAAACGAGATCCTACGGATTGGCCACTCCCCTCATGTCTATACCCTAAGAAATTCCAACTGCATCAGCTGAAGAAGTTCATGCCCAGACCACACCTGAGGAAATTTCTATTCATATTCCTCAGACTGAAGAAATTCCTCTCATGCCTAAGGAGATTGTGGGCCGCTTCAAGCCAAATCTTCAGCCCAAGCCCAAATTACCATTCAAAGGCACAAAGCGCCCCAAAATCATCAAGGCAAATTTGTTCGATGAACACATATTCTTCACAAGGCCAAATCCATATTCCTTAGCAAGGATCGGACGCTCAAGATTTTGCACTTCTTCCCAGATGAATTTCTATGTTGCAGTTCTATTTGACAAAAAGAAAATCTTCAAGCATCAGCAAATTCCTCATGTCGATATGGAGTCCATTCCTTGTTTCACCCCAGTGCTCACTTTCCTTCATGATGCTGGACTTCTGCCCTTCTGTGTTGACATCTGTGACTGGAATGAAGAGCTAATTCTTCAGTTCTACGCTACTTTGCGCATTTCTTGTGAAGCTGCTGATGTCAACTTGTGGATTCTGGATTGGAAGACTGGAACTACACACTACACTGCTCCAACAACTGAACTGCTTCGGGCTGTGCCAATAGCAATTCCTTTAGAAGGATCACAATGCATCTATGATGAACCAAAAATGCCCAATCACATGATGCAAGTGCTGATGAAGCCTTTGGCTCCTGGCAAACCTCAAAGGACCTCCTTCCTAGTGAAGGATTTGCTCTATGTGCCTAGGACCATGTACCGCATATTGACCAAAACCCTCAGTCCAATTAAGGCCCACAAATCTGAAGAAGAAGAAGAAGTTGTGGGTGTCATGAAGAATTTTCTGTTCAACATCATCCACGGGCTTCCCATCAATTATCACAATTTCTTCATAAGGACTCTGGCAAATATTGTTGTATCATCATTTGAGTTGAAGCCTTATGCTCTCTGGATCATGAAATTCATCAGATCAAGGTCTACAATTCCCTTCAAGGCTGACTTTCAGAATGACTTTAGTTTTCTACCTCCATTGAAGTCCTCAAGAATACATTTTCCTCAGTTCAAGGAAAAGGCAAAGTTGTTGTTGATGAAGGCACTCGTCCATTGGATGGAAAATTCCGCAAAGCTGCATCATACTCCACCAATGATGACTCTACCACTCAAGATTCTGCTACGAAAGCCACAACTCAAAATCCTCAAGCCTCAGCCCCTCGTGTGACGACCGATCACGAGCTTCTTGTATGTCTTCATCATAAGGTTGATCGCAATCAGAAGTGGGTCAAGCGTCAGTTTGGTTCACTTCTTCGAGATATGACTGTCACATACAATTCTGTGAGTAAGAACCACTACTATCTTCATGAAGTCTTCAACCGTACATGGGACATTCTGTCTCACCTCAAGACTCCTAAAGAACTCAAGGAGATGGACTTTGAGCAGAACTTTGACTGGTCTCTTCCTCCTTAGAAGAAATCCAGAAAGAAAGCAAACTATGTGGCTCCAAGGAAGATTGGGTCGGTTGAACCAATAAGTGGTTGTGCAGCCTATCTGCAGAATCGGCGACACCATGTTTCCTGGATCGGAGAGACCAAAAAGCATGACAGAATCTTGACAAAGGTGCAATTGTCACATATTTTATAATGTCTTGAAATATTCAAGTGAATTTGCATTAAATTTTCAAAGAAATTACAATGAATTTTCAGCTAGATAGAGATTGACTGGTTCCAAGAAAACATGCACCTATAAGATGAACCAAACAAGATACTTCATCTAGACGATGATCGGTGACCAGGTCACCTATATTAGAGTATATTGACTTAGGAGCCAAGCAAGAATACTTGATCATAGGGCATACTCATCGCTAAGCTCAAAATGGGGTTGCCACTGTTACATAAAGCAATTGATGTGTTCACGTCTTCAAGAGATGCTTTAACTAAAGTCTTCAGAGTAGAGCTCCCACTTGACGTGACATCCCCCCTAAGAGGGATAACGTAACCTTGGGTTTTGTCGTAGAAGTTTTCACGTGGGTGATGTAGTAGTGGATGCTCATAGTTGATGAAGATCATCTTGAGTTGGGAGCAATCCTTGTTGTTTCTTACTCTTCTCACCTACATGGGTTAGTCCCACACACAAGACAAATACAAGGATATTTATGGACATAGAGTGAAAAGTGTTGGAAATATGCCCTAGAGGCAATAAATAAAGTACTTATTATTATATTACCTTGTTCATGATAATCGTTTATTATCCATGCTATAATTGTATTGATTGGAAACACATTACATGTGTGGGTAAATAGACAACACTTTGTACCTAGTATGCCTCTAGTGAACTAGCTCGTTGATCAAAAATGGTCAAGGTTTCCTAGCCATTGACATGTGATGTCATTTGATAATGGGATCACATCATTAGAAGAATGATGTGATGGACTAGACCCAAACTACAAACGTAGCATATGATCGTGTCAGTTTATTGCTACTGTTTTCTGCATGTCAAGTATATGTTCCTATGACCATGAGATCATGCAACTTACGGACACCGGAGGAGTGCCTTGTGTGTATCAAACGTCGCAACATAACTGGGTGACAATAAAGGTGATCTACAGGTATCTCCAAGGGTGTTTGTTGAGTTGGCATGGATCAAGACTGGGATTTGTTACTCCGTGTAACGGAGAGGTATCTCAGGACCCACTCGGTAATACAACATCACAATAAGCCTTGCAAGCAATGTGACTAAGTGTTAGTCACGGGATCTTGTATTACGGAATGAGTAAAGAGACTTCCCGCGAATGTGGTTGAACTAGGTATAGAGATACCGACGATCGAATCTCGTGCAATTAACATACCGAAGAACAAAGGGAACATCATACGGGATTACCTGAATCCTTGACATAGAGGTTCGACCGATAAAGATATTCGTAGAATATGTAGGAACCAATATGGGCATCCAGGTCCGGCTATTGGTTATTGACCGTAGAGGTGTCTCGATCATGTCTACATAGTTCTCGAACCCGCAGGGTCTGCACACTTAAGGTTTGGTGATGTTTCGGTAGTATAGAGTTATGTATGGTGGTGACCGAAGGTTGTTCGGAGACCCGGATGATATCCCGGACGTCACGGGGAGCTCCAGAATTGTTTGGAGGTAAAGATTCATATATGGGAAGTCCTGTTTTGGTCGCTGGAAAAGTCTCGGGCTAATCGACAGTGTATCGGGAGTGCCGGTAGTGTACCGGGAGACCACCGGGAGGGGTATTTCGACCCAAGTGGCTTCATGGGCTGTGGGAGAGTGAATACTGGCCCTTTTTGGGCTGGTGGAAATCCCACACAGGGCCCATGCGTCTAGGGAAGAAAAGCCCAAAGGGAAAAAGGTGGAAAAAGGCAAAAAATGAGGAATCCTAGTCCTACTAGGATTGGAGGAGGAATCCTCCTCTCCCCCCACTTCGGCCGAACCAAGGAGGGCTTGGCCCTTGCGCCAAGACCTCTCCTCCCTCCCTCTTATATATACTAGAGGTTTGAGGGTTTTTGCACAGAATTTTCAGCCACGTGTTACCCGTTCCTCCAATGCATAGCTTCTCCTCTAGGTCGGATTTGTGCAGTGCTTAGGCGAAGCCCTGTCAGAATAGCTCCACCACCATCGCTGGAGCACCGTCACGCTATAGGAGAAGTCTTCTTCCTCTCCGCTCCCTCTTGCTGGATCAAGAAGGCGGAGATCGTCATCAAGCTGTACGTGTGCTGAACATAGAGGTGTCATCCGTTCGGCGCTAGATCGGAAGGACCGTGATCGTGTTCATGGGATGGATCGTGATTGGATTGCAGGACAGATCGTGATTGGATCGTGGGACAGATCGTGATTGGATCACGGGACGCTCAGCGATTTGGATAGCGAAGATGTTCGCCTACACCAACCACGTTTCTTAACGCTTCCCGCGTAGCGATCTACATGGGTATGTAGATCCACTCTCCCTCTCGTAGATGCTCATCACCATGGATAGGTCTTGCGTGAATGTAGGAAATTTTTTGTTTCCCATGCAACGTTCGCTAACAGTGGCATCATGAGCTAGGTCTATGTGTAGATGAGATCTCGAGTAGAACACAAAGAGTTTGTGGGCGTTGATGCTTAGATTGCTTCCTCCCATGGTCATGTTTTGGTTCAGCGGTATTGTGAGATGAAGCAGCCCAGACCAACATTACTCGTATGCTTACGAGAGATCGGTTCCCTCAACTGCAACTTGTTGCATAGATGGCTTGCGGGTGCTAGTTTCTCTCACTTTAGTTGGATCGGATTCGACAAAGGCGGTCCTTGAGAAGGTTGAAAAGCAACTAGTGTATCACCATTGTGGTTTTTGCGTAGATGAGAATTGTTCTTGCTAGATACTCGTAGAAGCCACGCAAAATATGCAACAACAATTAGAGGACGTCTAACTTGTTTTTGCAGGGTATATTGTGATGTGATATGGCCAATTACATGATGTGATATATGTGATGTATGAGATGATCATGTGATGTATAGATTATCACGACTTGCATGTCGATGAGTACGACAACCGGCAGGAGCCATAGGGTTGTCTTTAATTATTGTATGACCTGCGTGTCAATCATTAAGCGCTATGTAATGCTTTACTTTATTGCTAAATGGTAGCAATAGTAGTAGAAGCATGTTGGGCGCGACAACCCTGATGGCGACACGTTGATGGAGATCAAGATGATGGAGATCATGGTGTCGTGCCGGTGATGATGGAGATCATGCCAGTGCTTTCTAGATGGAGATCAAAAGCACAAGTTCATGGCCATATCATGTCACTTATGATTTGCATGTGATGTTAATCCTTTTATGCACCTTGTTTTGCTTAGGACGATGGTAGCATTATAAGGTGATCCCTCACTTAAATTTCAAGATGAATTATGTTCTCCCCGAGTGTGCACCGTTGCGAAAGTTCGTCGTGTCGAGACACCACATGATGATCGGGTGTGATAGACTCTACATTCACATACAACGGGTGCATGACAGTGTTGCACGTGCAGAACACTCGGGTTAAACTTGAGGAGCCTAGCATGTATAGACATGGCCTCAGAACACAAGAGACCGAAAGGTCGAACATGAGTCATATAGTAGATATGATCAACATGATGATGTTCACCATTGAAGCCACCTCACCTCACGTGATGATTGGACTTGAGTTGATGAATTTGGATCATGTGACACTCAGATGACCTAAGGGATGTCAACTTGAGTGGGAGCTTTAGTAATTTGATTAACTAAACTCATTATCTTGAACAATAGTCTAAGTAACCTTTGCATATGTATGTTTTAGATCAATGGCTCGCGTAGTAGCACCCTTGAATTTTAATGCATTCCTAAAGAAAGCTAAGTTGAAAGATGATGGAAGTAACTTTGTTGACTGGGCCCGTAATCTGAGGATTATCCTCATGGCTTCCCAGAAATCATATGTCCTTGATGCACCGCTTGGTGACCAACCAGAAGACATGACCTCCGAAGACGTTAAGAACGCTTGGGAGGCACGTACTGGAGATTACTCAATAGTTCAGTGTGCAATATTGTATGGCTTAGAACCGGGACTTCAAAGATGTTTTGAACGTCATGGAGCATATGAGATGTTCCAGGAGTTGAAGTTTATCTTTCAGAAGAATGCCCAGATCGAGAGGTATGAGACCTCTGATAAGTTCTATGCTTGCAAAATGGAGGAGAACGGCTCTATCAGTGAGCATATACTCAGAATGTCTGGGTATACAACTCGTCTAGCGGAGTTGGGAATTGCCCTTCCGCCACAGGCGATCACTCACAGAGTTCTTCAATCACTGCCACCTAGTTACAAGAGCTTTGTGATGAACTATAACATGCACGGGATGAATAAGTCAGTCGCCGAGCTGTTTGCGATGCTAAAAGTCGCTGAGTCTGAAATGTAGAAAGAACATCAAGTGTTGATGGTCAATAAAACCACTAGTTTCAAGAAGAAAGGCAAGGGCAAGGGCAAGAAGGGTAAAACTAAGAAGGATGGGAAAGTAGTTGCTACTCCTGTAAAGAAGCCTAAGCATGGACCTAAGCCAGAAACTAAGTGCTTTCATTGCAAGGGAACTGGTCACTGGAAGTAGAACTGCCCCAAGGACCTGGCTGACAAGAAGGCGGCCAACGATAAACAAGGTATATATGATATACATGTTATTGATGTGTACCTTACTAGTTGTCGTTGTAATGCCTGGGTATTTGATACCGGTTTGGTTGCTCACATTTGCAACTCAAAACAGGAACTACGGAATAGACGAAGGCTGGCAAAGGATGAAGTGATGATGCGCGTGGGAAATGGTTCCAAGGTTGATGTGATCGCCATCGGCACGCTCTCTCTTCGATTACCATCGGGATTAGTGATGAACCTGAATAATTGTTATTTAGTGCCTGCGGTAAGCATGAACATTATATCTGGATCTTGTTTATTGCGAGACGGTTACTCATTTAAATTAGAGAATAAAGGCTGTTCTATTTATATGAGTAATATCTTTTATGGTCATGCACCCAATATGAGGGGTTTATTCATATTGAATCTTGATAGTGATGACACACATGTTCATAACATTGATGCCAAAAGATGTAGAGTTGATAATGATAGTACCACTTTCTTGTGGCACTGCCGTTTAGGTCATATTGGTGTAAAACGCATGAGGAAGGTCCATGCTGATGGACTTTTGGAGTCACTTGATACATGTGAACAATGCCTCATGGGCAAGATGACTAAAACGCCGTTCTCTGGAACAATGGAATGGGCGAGTGACTTGTCGGAAATCATACATACTGATGTGTGCAGTCCAATGAATGTTACAGCGCGTGGTGGATATCATTATTTTCTCACCTTCACTGATGACTTAAGTAGATATGGGTATATTTACTTAATGAAACACAAGTCTGAAACGTTTGAAAAGTTCAAGCAATTTTAGAGTGAAGTTGAGAATCATCATAACAAGAAGATTAAATTCCTGCAATTTGCTCGAGGAGGTGAATATCTGAGTTATGAGTTTGGCAGTCACTTAAGACAGTGTGGAATTGTTTCACAATTGACACCGCCTGGAATACCACAATGTAATGGTGTGTCCGAGCATCGTAATCGAACCTTATTAGATATGGTGTGTTCTATGATGTCTCTTGCTGATTTGCCACTATCGTTTTGGGGTTATGCATTAGAGACAACTGCATTAACTTTAAATAGGGCACCATCAAAATCCGTTGAGACGACGCCATATGAACTATGGTTTGGCAAGAGGCCAAAGTTGTCGTTTCTTAAAGTTTGGGGATGTGATGCTTATGTCAAAAAGCTTCAGCCTGTAAAGCTGGAACCCAAAGCGGAGAAATGCGTCTTCATAGGATACCCAAAAGAGACAGTTGGGTATACCTTCTATCTCAGATCGGAAGGCAAAGTGTTTGTCGCTAAGAACGGAACATTTCTTGAGAAAGAGTTTCTCTCGAAAGAATTGAGTGGGTGGAAAATAGAGCTTGATGAGGTATTGAACCTTTACTTCAACCAGAAAGTAGCGCAACGCAGAAAGATGTTTCTGTGGAACCTACGATGGTAGGAGAGGAAGTTAATGATGATGATCATGAAGCTTCGGATCAAGCTACTATTGAACCTCGTAGGTCGACAAGGGCACGTACTACTCCTGAGTGGTACGGCAACCCTGTCTTGGAGATCATGTTGTTGGACAACAATGAACCTACGAGCTATGGAGGAGCAGTGATGGGCCCGGATTCCAAGAAATGGTTAGAGGCCATGAAATCCGAGATGGGATCCATGTATGAAAACAAAGTATGTACTTTGGAAGTATTACTTGAAGGGCGAAAGCCATTCAGAACAAATGGATCTTTAAGAAGAAGACGGACGTGGACGGTAATGTCACCGTCTATAAAGCTCGACTTGTGGCAAAGGGTTTTTCACAAGTTCAAGGAGTTGACTATGATGAGACATTCTTACCCGTAGTGATGCTTAAGTCTGTCAGAATCATGTTGGCAATAGCTGCTTATTTCGATTATGAAATTTGGCTGATGGATGTCAAACCAGCATTCCTCAATGGTTTCCTTGAGGAAGAGTTGTATATGATGCAACTAGAAGGTTTTGTCGATCCAGAGAATGCTGACAAAGTTTGCAAACTCCAGCGATCCATTTATGGGCTGGTGCAAGCATCTCGGAGTTGGAATAAGCGCTTAGATGAGGTGATCAAAGCGTTTGAGTTTATACAAGTTTATGGAGAAGCTTGTATTTACAAGAAAGTGAGTGGGAGCTCTATAGCGTTTCTAATATTATATGTGGATGACATATTGCTGATTGGAAACAATATAGAAATGCTGGAAAGCGTGAAGGAATATTTGAACAAGAGTAATTCAATGAAGGACCTAGGAGAAGCTGCTTTCATATTAGGCATTAAGATCTATAGAGATAGATCGAGACGCTTAATAGCACTTTCACAAAGCACATACCTTGATAAAGTTTTGAAGAAGTTCAAAATGGATCAGTTCAGGAAGGGGTTCTTGCCTGTGTTACAAGGTGTGAAGTTGAGTAAGACTCAATGCCCAATGACTAAAGAAGATAGAGAAAAGATGAGTGTCATCCCCCATGCCTCAGCCATAGGCTCTATCATGTATGCAATGCTATGCACAACACCCGATGTCAGCCTTGCCATAAGTATGGACGGAAGGTTTCAAAGTGATCCTGGAATGGAGCACTAGGGAGCGGTCAATAATATCCTTAAGTATCTGAAAAGGACTAAGGAAATGTTTCTTGTTTATGGAGGTGATCAAGAGCTCGTCGTAAACGGTTACGTCGATGTAAGCTTTGACACTGATCCGGATGACTCTAAGTCAAAAACCGGATACGTATTTATTCTCAACGGGGGAGCGGTAAGCTGGTGCAGTTCCAAGCAAAGCGTGGTAGCCAATTCTACATGCGAAGCGGAGTACATCGTAGTATCGGAGGCGGCAAAGGAAGGTGTTTGGATGAAGCAGTTCATGACAGATCTTGGAGTAGTGCCCAGTGCACTGAATCCAATGAACCTGTTCTGTGACAACACTCATGCCATTGCTCTGGCCAAGGAACCAAGGTTTCACAAGAGGACTAGACACATAAAGCGACGCTTCAACTCCATCTGTGATTACATCGAGGAGAAGGACATAAATATTTGCAAAGTGCACACAGATCTGAATGTTGCAGACCCGTTGACTAAACCACTTTCAAGGGCTAAGCATGATCAACACCAGAACTGCATGGGTGTTCGACTCATTACAATGTAAATCACATACTGATGTGAACTAGATTATTGACTCTAATGCAAGTGGGAGACTGCTAGAAATATGAGGCAATAAATAAAGTGTTTATTATTATATTTCCTTATTCATGATAATCATTTATTATCCATGCTATAATTGTATTGATTGGAAACACATTACATGTGTGGGTAAATAGACAACATTTTGTCCCTAGTATGCCTCTAGTGACCTAGCTCGTTGATCAAAGATGGTCAAGGTTTCCTAGCCATTGACATGTGATGTCATTTGATAACGGGATCACACCATTAGAAGAATGATGTGATGGACAAGACCCAAACTACAAACGTAGCATATGATTTTGTCAGTTTATTGCTACTGTTTTCTGCATGTCAAGTATATGTTTCTATGACCATGAGATCATGCAACTTACGGACACCGGAGGAGTGCATTGTGTGTATCAAACGTCGCAATGTAACTGGGTGACTATAAAGGTGCTCTACACATATCTCCGTGGGTGTCTGTTGAGTTGGCATGGATCAAGACTGGGATTTGTAACTCCGTGTAACGGAGAGGTATCTCAGGGCCCACTCGGTAATACAACATCACAATAAGCCTTGCAAGCAATGTGACTAACTGTTAGTCATGGGATCTTGTATTACGAAACGAGTAAAGAGACTTGCCGGTAACAAGGTTGAACTAGGTATGGAGATACCGACAATCGAATCTCAGGCAAGTAACATACCAAAGAAAAAAGGGAACATCATACGGGATTAACTGAATCCTTGACATAGAGGTTCGACCGATAAAGATCTTCGTAGAATATGTAGGAACCAATATGGGCATCCAGGTCCCTCTATTGGTTATTGAACGTATAGGTGTCTCGGTCATGTCTACTGTCACGCCTAAGATGCGCGCCTATCCATTTAAGGCACGAGGGCCTCGCAAGGGATAGATGCGCATCTTGCCGTTAGCAAGAATAGTATCATCACAACATACAATACTGAATGAGAAGAGTATACAAGTTGGCTTACACTCGCCACAAGCTAACTTACAATGTCACTCAAATCATAACATCAAGTTGAACACAGGGTCCGACTACGGACGAAATCAAATGATAAAAGAAGTTGCAAATGATACTATCAAGCTATCCCAAAGATCACGACCAGGTCCTCTACTCATCCGGATATGTCACATACATCCTGCCTCTTTCCTCGTCATACTCCCACTAGAACTGGGTAAGATCATCCTGCATGAACTCGTCTGAACCTATACCTGGATTGTTGGAGTAAACTGTGAGCCATAGAGGACTCAGCTATCAAGTGCTCGGGTACCGAGACTATTCAAGCTTAAAGGTTGGGAAGGTGATGTTTAGTTTGCAGCAGCACTAAGCATGTTTGGTGGCTAGCTTACGCAACATGAAATAAATATGAGTGGCCTACGAGGAACGATCAAATCTAGTATGATCTCTATGAGATCCTGAACACTTACTTACGACAAACATTAACCCCTTGTGTTCTCTCTCGGATCATGTTCATGAGCAGAGACAATCACGGTTGCTCACACTGTTGGTGTATTTTACTTAGAGTTTACTTCAAGTTTGCTATAACCGGGTGTTAAACAAATATCCAAGTTGCCACATAACCGCGGGCACGGCTTTCCAAAAGATTTAACCCTGCAGGGGTGCTACAACTAATCCATTACAAAATTAACCACACTCCATGGGAATACCTCGACCGCGGATCTCGTGATCATCATAGGTGATTCCAAAGGAATTCCAACACCTCAGGTAAACCCGAAGAAAGTCAGTCTCCACACACAAGACACCCGATAAACTTAAAACGAATCGAGCAAGACCTCCCGATGTGTCAACGAACCCGATAAGAGTTGCGTATCTCATTCTCAGGACACGACGGATGAGCGATGGTTACCACGCCAATCACCGAGTTGCCCCGGGCGACGTTAATAAGCTGCTCTGGGTTGGACCAACACTCATGCGGAGCACTGGCCTGGGGGTTGATTAAATTATCCATGGGTTTGCAAGACCCTATGCAGTTTTATTAAGTTGTTAAGCAAATGTAGTACCAATGTTGGGTCTTGCCAGACAAGTTTTAATCTCAATCGAATAAACAAGGGGGTCCCCATTGTTGGCGAACGTCGCATGGGAAACAAAAATTTTCCTATGCACACGCCAACCTATCCATGGTGATGAGCATCTATGAGAGGGATAGTGGATCTACGTACCCTTGTAGATCGCTAAGTGGGAAGCGTTAAGAAATGCGGTTGGTGTAGTCAAACTTCTTCGCGATCCAAATCGCCTAGCGTCCCGCGATCCAATCACGAACCGTCCCGCGAACACATCATGATCCGTCCCGCGAACTCATCACGATCTGCCTCACGATCTTGATCACGATCTGTCCCGCGAACTCATCACGATCCGTTCCGTGATCACATCACGAACCGTCTCGCGATCTCGGTCATGGTCCTTCCGATCTAGCGCCGAACGGACGACACCTCCGCGTTCAGCACACGTGCAGCTTGATGACGATCTCCACCATCTTGATCCAGCAAGAGGAGGTGGAGAGGAGAGAGAGTTCACTGGCAGCGTGACGGCGCTCCGGTGATGCTGGTGGAGCAATTCCGGCAGGGCTTCGCCTAAGCGCTGCAGAAAACCGATCTAGAGGAGAAACTATGCACCGGTGGAACGGATAGCACGTGGCCGGAAATTCTGTCCAAAAACCACCCAATCCACTAGTATATATAGGAGGAGAGGAGACGAGAGGCATCCAAGGCCTTTGGGTCAGCCGAAATAGGAGGTGGGAAGCAATCCTACTTCACCTCCAATCCTAGTTGGAGTAGGATTGCCTCCTATTGGCTGATTTTCCACTTTTTGCTTTAGGACTTTCTCTCCTGCGCCATGGGCCTTTGTGGCTTTTTTCGCAGCCCACTAAGGGCTGGTTATTATTCTCCCACAGACCATGGACCTCTTGGGGTCGAAATACCCCTCCCGAAGGCCTCTCGGTACACTACCGGCACTCCCGGTACACTACCGGCACTCCCGGTACACTACCGATGAGCCCGAAACTTTTCCGGAAACCAAAATGGGACTTACTATATATGAATCTTTAACTCCGGACCATTCTGGAGCTCCTCATGACGTCCGGGATCTCATCCAGGACTCCGAACAAACTTCGGTCACCACCATACATAACTCTACACTACCGAAACGTCACCGAACCTTAAGTGTGCAGACCCTACCGGTTCGAGAACTATGTAGACATGACCGAGACACCTCTACGGTCAATAACCAATGGCGGGACCTAGACGTCCACATTGGTTCCTACATATTCTACGAAGATCTTTATCGGTCGAACCTCTATGTCAAGGATTCAGTTAATCCCGTATAACGTTCCCTTTGTTCTTCGGTATGTTACTTGCCCGAGATTCGATCGTCGGTATCTCCATACCTAGTTCAACCTCGTTACCGGCAAGTCTCTTTACTCATTCTGTAATACAAGATCCCGCAACTAACAATTAGTCACATTGCTTGCAAGGCTTATTGTGATGTTGCATTACCGAGTGGGCCCCGAGATACCTCTCCGTCACACGGAGTAACAAATCCCAGTCTCGATCCATGCCAACTCAACAGACACCATCGGAGATACCTGTAGAGCACCTTTATAGTCACCCAGTTACGTTGCGACTTTTGATACACACAAGGCACTCCTCCGATATCTGTGAGTTGCATGATCTCATGGTCATAGGAACACATACTTGACATGCGGAAAATAGTAGCAATAAACTGATACGATCATATGCTACGGTTGCAGTTTGGGTCTTGTCCATCACATCATTCTCCTAATGATGTGACCCCGTTATCAAATGACATCTCATGTCCATGGCTAGGAAACCTTAACCATATTTTGATCAACGAGCTAGTCTATTAGAGGCATACTAGGGACATGGTTTTGTCTATGTATCCACACATGCATCTAAGTCTCGGATCAATACGATTATAGCATGGATAATAAACGATTATCATGAACAAGGAAATATGATAATAACTAATTTATTATT
This sequence comes from Hordeum marinum, assembly GCA_022496015.1. Taxonomy (NCBI): domain Eukaryota; kingdom Viridiplantae; phylum Streptophyta; class Magnoliopsida; order Poales; family Poaceae; genus Hordeum; species Hordeum marinum. The sequence goes on from CM039674.1 coordinate 224,036,319, forward strand.
GCCTCTAGGGCATATTTCCAACAGTCTCCCACTTGCACTAGAGTCAATAATCTAGTTCACATCACCATGTGATTCGCATTGTTTTGAATCTAACACCCAACGAGTTCTGGGGCTCGATCATGCTTTGCATGTGAGAGAGGTCTTATAGTCAACGGGTCTGCGATATTCAGATCCGTGTGTACTTTGCAAATACCTATGTCAAACTGTAAACACTGCTACCACACTCCGCCCGGTACTATTCCAAATGGCTGCTCCACTATACGTATCCAAATTGCTACTACGAGTCATCCCGATTAGTGTTAAAGCTTGTATCGACGTAACTCTTTACGACGAACTCTTTATCACCTCCATAATCGAGAAACATCTCCTCAGTGTCTTAGTTACTGAGGATAATCTTGACCGCTGTCTAGTGATCCACTCCTTGTTCACTCTTGTACCCCCTGACGGACTCATGGCAAGGCACACACAGGTGCGGTACACAGCATGGCATAATATAGAGCCTATGGCTAAGGCATAGGGGATGACGTTCGTCCTTTCTCTTTCTTCTGCCGTTGTCGAGCTTTGAGTCTCACTCAACTTTCACACCTTACAAATCAGGCGAGAACTCTTTCTCTGACTTATCCATTTTGAACTCTTTCAAAATCTTGTCAAGGTATGCACTCATTGAAAGTCTCATCGATCATCTTGATCTATCTCCATAGATTTTGATGCTCAACAATTAGGTAGCTTCATCCAGGTCTTCCTTTGAAAATCACTTTCCAAATGACCATTTTATGCTTTCCAGAAACTCTACATTATTTCTGATCAACAATATGTCATCCACATATACTTATCAGAAATTCTATAATGCTCCCACTCACTTTATTGCAAATACAAGTTTCTCGTAAACTTTGTATAAACATCAAAACTTTGATCACCTGATCAAAGCGTATATTCCAACTCCGAGATGCTTGCTTTAGTCCATGGAAGGATCACCGAAGCTTGCACACCTTTTAGCATCCTTAGGCCTGACAAAACCTTCTGGTTGTATCACATACAACCTTTCCTCAAGTAAACCATTAAGGAAACGATGTTTTGACATCCATCTGCCAGATTTCATAATTGAAAACACATCAACTGCTAACATAATTCCAAAAGACATTAGCACCACTACGAGTGAGAAAGTCTCATCGTAGTCAACTCCTTGAACTTGTCACAAACATCTTTGCAACAAGTCGAGCTTTACAAATAGTGACATTCACCATCAGTGTCTGTCTTCATTTTAAAGATCCATTTGTACTCAACGACCTGCCGTCCAACGAGCAAGTCTACCAAAGTCTACACTTGGTTTTCATACATGGATCCTATCTCGGATTTCATGGCCTCCAACCATTTGTCAAAATCCGGGCCCATCATCGCTTCTCCATAGCTCGTAGGTTCATCGTTTGTCCAACAACATGACCTCCAAGACAGGGTTGTCGTACCGCTTAGGAGCAGTACACATCCTTGTCGACCTACGAAGTTCGATAGTAACTTGATCCTCAAGCTTCATGATCATCATCATTAACTTCCTCTTCAACTAACGTAGGCTTCACAGAAACAACATCATGCGCTGCGCTACTCTCTGGTTGAACAAAGTTTAAACAACCTCATCAAGTTCTATCTTCCTCCCGCTTAATTCTTTCGAGAGAAACTTTTCCTCGAGAAAGGATCCGTTTTAGTAACAAACACTTTGCACTTGGATCTGAGATAGAAGGTTCACCCAACTGATCTTAGGGTATTCTATGAAGATGCATTTGTCCGCCTTGGGTTCGACCTCATTAGGTGGAAAAAAATCCACACAAGTGTCGCAACCCCAAGTATTAAGAAATGACAGCTTAGGTTTCTATCAAACCATAATTCACATGGTATCATCTCAACAGATTTAGATGGTGCCCTATTTAAAGTGAATGTAGTTGTCTCTAATGCATAACCCCAAAATTATAGTAGTAAAACGACAAGAGACATCATAGCACGCACCATGTCCAATAGAGCATAGCTATGATGTTCGGACACACCATCACACTATGGTGTTCCAGGTGGCGTTTAGTTGTGAAACAACTTTCACATTGTCTTAAGTTGTATGCCAAACTCGTGACTCAGATATTCACCTCCACGATCATATCGCAGTCATTTTTATCTTCTTGTCACGATGATCTTTAAACTTCACTCTGAATTTGCTTGAACCTTTCAAACGATTCAGACTTGTGTTTCATTAAGTAAATATACACTATATCTACTCAAATCATAAGTGAAGGTAAGAAAATAACAACATCCACTCCACGCTACAAGACTCACTAGATTGCATATATCAACATGTATCATTTCCAATGAATCACTTGCCCGCTCCATCCAACGGGGTCCTTTAGTCATCTTGCCCAAGAGGCATGGTTCGCATGTCTCAACCGATTCGAAATCGAATGAGTCCAAATATCCATCACCATGGAGTTTCTTCATGCTCTTTATACCAATATGACATTTTGCGGCAGTGCCACAAGTATGTGGTACTATCATTATTTAACTTTGTATCTTTTGACATCAATGTTATGAACATGTGTATTACTACGATCAAGATTTCAAAAAACCATTCTCACTGGGTGCATGACCATTGAAGGTATTATTCATGTAAATAGAATAACTATTATTCTCTGACTTAAATGAATAACCGTATTGCAACAAACATGATCTAATCATGTTCATGCTCAACGCAAAACACCAAATAACATTTCTCTAGGTTCGTCACTAATCCTGAAGGTAGAGAGAGCGTGCGATGTTGATCACATCAACCTTGGAAACATTTCCAACACACATCGTCACCTCACCTTAGCTAGTTCTCCTTTTATTCCGTAGCTTTTATTTCGAGTTACTAACATTTAGCAACCGAACCGGTATCCAATACCCAGGTGCTACTAGGAGTACTAGCAAGGTACACATCAATAACTCGTATATCAAATATACTTCTGTCGATGTTGCCAGCCTTCTTATCTACCAAGTATCTAGGGTTGTTTCGCTTCAGTGACCTCTCACCTCATAATAGAAGCACTTAGTCTCGGGTTTGAGTTCAACTTTGGGTTGCTTCACTGGAGCACCAACTGACTTGCTATCCATGAAGTTTCCCTCCTTGCTCTTGCCCTTTTCGAAACTAGTGGTTTGATTAACCATCAACACTTGACGCTCCTTCTTGATTTCTACCTTCGCGGTGTCAAACATCGCGAACAGCTCAGGGATCAATACTTCTATCCCTGGTGTATTATAGTTCATCACTAAGTTCTAGTAGCTTTAGTGACAGTGACTTGGAGAAGTATATCAATCACTATCTTATCTGGAAGATCAACTCCCACTTGATTCAAGCGATTGTAGTACCCAGACAATCTGAGTACATGCTCAATGATTGAGCTATTCTCCTTCATCTTACAGGCAAAGAATCTTGTTGGAGATCTCATATCTCGCAACACAGGCACGAGCCTGAGATCACAATCTCTGCTCCTAGAACATCTCATATGTTCCGTGATGTTCAAAACGTTTCGGAGCCTCAATTCTAAGTCGTAATGCATGACGCACTAAACTATCAAGTAGTCATCGAAACGTGCCTGTCAGATGTTCACAACATCTATAGACGACGCTAGAGGGGGTGGCGCACCGAGCGGTGCATTAAGGACATAAGCCTTCTGTGCAGCAATGAGGACAATCCTCAGATCACGGACCCAGTCCGCAATATTGCCACCAACATCTTTCAATTCTATTTCTCTAGGAACATATAAAAATTTAAGGGAGCCACAACGCGAGCTAGTAATCTACAACATAATTTGCAAAGACACTATTGACTATGTTCATGATAATGAGTTCAATTAATCATATTACATAAGAACTCCCACTCAAATTGACATCCCTCGGGTCATTCGAGTGATACATGATCCAAATTCACCAACTCAAGTCTGATCATCACGTGAGTTAAGGTGGCTTCAATGGTGAACATCATTATGTTGATCATATCCACTATATGACTCATGCTCGACCTTTCGGTCTCTTGTGTTCCGAGGCCGTGTCTGTACATGCTAGGCTCGTCAAGTTTAACCCGAGTGTTCTGCGTGTGCAAATCTAGCTTGCACCCGTTGTATGTGAACGTAGAGTCTATCACACCCGATCATCACGTGGTGTCTCAACACGACGAACTTTCGCAATGGTGCACACTCGGGGAGAACACAGTTCATCTTGAAATTCAAGTGAGGGATCACCTTATAATGCTACCGCCGTACTAAGCAAAACAAGGTGCATAAAAGGATTAACATGTCATGCAATTCATAAGTGACATGATATGGCCATGAACTTGTGTTTAAGATCTCCATCTTCGAAACACCGGCATGATCTCCATCGTCACCGGCACAACACCATGATCTCGATCATCTTGATCTCCATCAATGTGTTGCCATTGGGGTTGTGGCGCTAGCCCTGCTTCTACTTCTATTGCTACCGCTTAGCGATAAAGTAAAGCATTACATAGCACTTAATGATTGACACGCAGGTCATACAATAATTAAAGACAACCCTATGGCTACTGCCGGTTGCCGTACTCAACGACATGCAAGTCGTGAAATTCTATACATCACATGATCATCTCATACATCACATATATCTCATCATGTAATTGGCCATATCACATCACAACATACCCTGCAAAAACAAGTTAGACGTCCTCTAATTGTTGTTGCATGTTTTACGTGGCTGCTACGGGTATCTAGCAAGAACGATTCTCACCTACGCATAAACCACAACGGTGATACATAGATTGCTTTTCAACCTTCTCAAGGACCGCCTTTGTCGGATCCGATCCAACTAAAGTGAGAGAAACTATCACCCGCAAGCCATCTAAGAAACAAGTTGCGTCGAGGGAACCGGTCTCTCGTAAGCGTACGAGTAACGTTGGTCCGGGCCGCTTCATCTCACAATCCCGCTGAACCAAAATCCGACCAAGGGAGGAAGCAATCTAAGCATCAACGCCCACAAACCATTTGTGTTCTACTCGAGATCTCATCGAACCATCAACCTAGCTCATGATAACACTGTTGGGGAACGTCGCATGGGAAACAAAAAATTTCCTACACACACGCAAACCTATGCATGGTGATGAGCATCTACGAGAGGGAGAGTGGATCTACGTACCCTTGTAGATCTCTAAGCGGGAAGCGTTAAGAAATGCGGTTGGTGTAGTCAAACTTCTTCGCGATCCAAATCGCCGAGCGTCCCGCGATCCAATCACGAACCATCCCGCGAACACATCATGATCCGTCCAGGGAACTCATCACGATTCATCTCACGATCTTGATCACGATCTGTCCCGCGAACTCATCACGATCCATTCCGTGATCACATCACGAACCGTCTCGCGATCTCGGTCACGGTCCTTCCGATCTAGCGCCGAACGGACGGCACCTCCGCGTTCAACACACGTGCAGCTTGATGACGATCTCCACCATCTTGATCCAGCAAGAGGAGGTGGAGAGGAGAGAGAGTTCACTGGCAGCGTGACGGCGCTCCGGTGATGGTGGTGGAGCAATTCCGGCAGGGCTTCGCCTAAGCGCTGCAGAAAACCGATCTAGAGAAGAAACTATGCACCGGTGGAACGGGTAGCACGTGGCCGGAAATTCTGTCCAAAAACCACCCAATCCACTAGTATATATAGGAGGAGAGGAGAGGAGAGGCAGCCAAGGACTTTGGGTCGGCCGAAATAGGAGGTGGGAAGCAATCCTACTTCACCTCCAATCCTAGTTGGAGTAGGATTGCCTCCTATTGGCTGATTTTCCACTTTTTGCTTTAGGACTTTCTCTCCTGCGCCATGCGCCTTTGTGGCTGTTTTCCCAGACCACTAAGGGCTGGTTATTATTCTCCCACAGCCCATGGACCTCTTGGGGTCGAAATACCCCTCCCGGAGGCCTCTTGGTACACTACCGGCACTCCCGGTACACTACCGGCACTCCCGGTACACTACCGATGAGCCCGAAACTTTTCCGGAAACCAAACTGGGACTTCCTATATATGAATCTTTACCTCCGGACCATTCTGGAGCTCCTCGTGACGTCCAGGATCTCATCCGGGACTCCGAACAAACTTCGGTCACCACCATACATAACTCTACACTACCGAAACGTCACCGAACCTTAAGTGTGCAGACCCTGCGGTTCGAGAACTATGTAGACATGACCGAGACACCTCTACGGTCAATAACCAATGGCGGGACCTGGACGTCCACATTGGTTCCTACATATTCTACGAAGATCTTTATCAGTCGAACCTCTATGTCAAGGATTCAGTTAATCCCGTATAACGTTCCCTTTGTTTTTCGGTATGTTACTTGCCCGAGATTCGATCGTCGGTATCTCCATACCTAGTTCAACCTCGTTACCAGCAAGTCTCTTTACTCGTTCTGTAATACAAGATCCTGCAACTAACAATTAGTCACATTGCTTGCAAGGCTTATTGTGATGTTGCATTACCGAGTGGGCCCCGAGATACCTCTCCGTCACACGGAGTAACAAATCCCAGTCTCGATCCATGCCAACTCAACAGACACCATCGGAGATACCTGTAGAGCACCTTTATAGTCACCCAGTTACATTGCGACTTTTGATACACACAAGGCACTCCTCAGATATCTATGAGTTGCATGATCTCATGGTCATAGGAACACATACTTGACATGCGGAAAACAGTAGCAATAAACTGACACGATCATAAGCTATGTTTGCAGTTTGGGTCTTTTCCATCACATCATTCTCCTAATGATGTGACCCCATTATCAAATGACATCTAATGTCCATGTCTAGGAAACCTTAACCATCTTTTGATCAACGAGCTAGTCTATTAGAGGCATACTAGGGACATGGTTTTGTCTATGTATCCACACATGCATCTAAGTCTCCGATCAATACAATTATAGCATGGATAATAAACGATTATCATGAACAAGGAAATATGATAATAACTAATTTATTATTGCCTCTAGGGCATATTTCCAACAACAACCCCAAGCATGTTAGGAGCGCAAAGTATGGAAAACATAACACCGGTAACAAGGAACTAATGGCGGTAATAGCGGAACAAATCACTTAGCAAAAGTCCAAGCCTCCCACCAATACCAAGTCATATATGTGCATTAATTTAAATAACATAATATTCTGATATCCAAATCCATGTTATCACATGGAACAACCTGCACCTGCAACTAATATGCTATAAGAGGGGCTGAGGAGCGGTAACTTAGCCAATCAAAGGTTTGCTAGGATGTGGAGGTTAGAGGCTGTCATGGCAACATGGGGGCTGATATCAAGTGGCAGGTAGCGCAATTGTAACGATAAGAGCGAGAAACTAGCAAGCAAAAATAGTATCGGGATCCGGGTACGATCATCTTGCCTGTTGGTTCTTCAGTGAAACAAGTAGAGGGATCCTCGTAGTGGTACTCTCCTGGGTCCTCGTACTTAGTATCAACACTCGCGTCTAACCAAGAGAAACAGCAACAATAAACATCCAACCAAGGTGCAATGCACAATCAAAATGATGCATGACCATTTATGAAGAGTTCTAACATGGCAATCCAAAACTAGTCATGTTTCACGAGCAAAGTTGTTATTAATGAATCTGGACAGAACCTCATGTTAAGTTATTTAGACATGCATGAACATGGCAAATATGGATGCAGCATGCAAAATCGATAGAAATGCATACAAGGATCGCAAGAAACGGAGTTACGGTTCTCACGATACGCTCACGACAAGGTACAGAGGCAAAAACAAGACCACCAAATACCTGGGCTAATTCTTGGCATTCCAAGGTAGCCACTGGATAGGTGATGGAAAATCAATCACAATAGACCCAAGAATCAAACCATTCCATGGAGTATAGCTCCCAAAAGTCACAAAACAAAACAACACCCAATCTGCCACAAAACAGCAATATAGCAATTTGAAAAGCCCACAACTTGAGCTACAGGAAGCCTACAGCCACAACCAAGATGTTGACAGAATCTACTCAACACCCACATGAAATCATCCAATTACACCACCATCAAAGGAGACACACATAAATAAGAAAGAAGCAATCAAGTTGGCATGATGAAACAGTTTTCTGGGACTTAGTGAAAATTCCAGTTTTCTGGAATCTGTGATTATAAAGTAGCAAGTTGACAACACTGGTTAATTATGCTAGGAAGCTCCTATTGTCATTAAAATTAACAGGATTGTAGAAGGCATTATATACTAAAAATAACTAGCACTAAGCATGCTCAAATACCCAACATATCAATAGCTACAACCAACTCCACATGGCAAAACAATAACAGCAGGTTTTCCAGACTTTAAGTCATTTTAAGCAGGCTGGACAGAAACATTAAGTTGCCCACTAAACAGCATGGTTTCCACTCATCTGGAGACTTAGTACAAAGAACAAAAACACCAGGACATTCCCAACAACTTTAACTAGCAAACTCATGTTGACAAGAACCTAAAAACATGCATAGATTAAATCATACAAAATGGACAAAAGGGCATCACAGCATAAAAATGCACTTTTGTGAAGTTGCCCCAAAGTCAAATCTTACTTCACAGATGCATTCATGGGTTGATTCTACCCCAAACGCAGTACTCATACCCCTATACTTGCTTGGAGTAAGGGGGAGAAACCCTAGGTCAAAATTTGACCTATGAAGCCATGGGTGACTTAAGTCACTTATGCATATGGATGGAAATGGCAAAAAATGGCATGAACTCTATTGACACATGTTGGAAATGGTTAAATAGCATCCTAGGAACATGATATCATGGCATATATCAATAGAAAGGATAAAGCTAGCTAGAAGAGTAACTATGCTCATATGCACAAAAGAGGGAAACCTACACATGGAACTACTCATACAAATGCACATCACTCCAAAGAGAGTGGATGTGGATCACACACACACACACACCTCTAGCATACCACCCAAGCATGAGTTCATATAGGCACACATGCATTTCATACATGTATGCCCACACACACACACACACACCACTACACACTACACTCACTCACAAGAACACACACATGTTTGGGTGTGCAAAGAGCACACACACATGTGTCATGCATGGTGCACCACAGACCTACATGCACACACACACAAGGTATTACCCACAAACATATGCATGTATGTATGCATAGCATACACCCACACCCACACTCACTATCACACACACAAACATACATACACCTCTCATGTAGGTGTATGCATCACCATGACACACACACACACACAAACATGCTCACACACTTAAACATAAAGAGCAAGCACTAAACACACACACACCCCTCACATGTATGCATACATATGCATATGTACCATTTGGTACATACACACACATACATGGCAAGGAGGTCAACACACATGCATACATGCTGGAATGCACACACATACATGTATAAATCAGGAGAAAGAAAAACAAAAGAAAATAAAATAAAACAACAAAAGGAAAAAAAGGGGGAGGTTCAGGGGGTCAAACCCCTGACCTCGGGGTCGAGCACATGCACACCCACCACCGCGCTACGGCGCCGGAACTTAACAGGAAGGGGGGATCTGCAGCTCTAACACACACGCGCACAAACTACTGACGAAACTGAACCTACACACGCATGGATGCAGAGCAACAGCGGCAGCGATAGCGGCGGAGCGACGGCGATCCCCGGCGATGCAGGGGGTCTCCGGCGACGGGGAGCGGTGGAATTGAAAGAGGGACCTACGGGGGCTCCATCCCGCACCTCACCTCGCGACGAGGGGGACCGGAGGCGAGCCCAAGCACGGAGCTTTCGAGTGGCGGCGACGGCACTACGGCGACGAATCCTATGAAATACGGCGAGAAGAAGGGGTGGCGAGGACGGGGTGCTCACCGAGGGTCTCGCGGAGGCACGGGGACGCGAGCGACGGCGACGAAGGGGAAGAAGAGGCGGAGACGATGCGCACGGAGAGGAAGAAGGACCGGCGACGTTCCGGCGACAAGGAGGAAGAAGAAGAAGGCCTCTCGAGGCCTCCTAGCGCCGGGAACGCGACGCGGACAGCAACGGCGAGCCCCATGCCATCACCAGCGGGGACGAGGCCGTCGGAGGCGACGACGACGACTAGCACCGCTCCTCTGAACTTCTCTGAAGCCTACCTGTGCCTCAACAGAGAAGGGGAGGAATGAGGAAGAAGAAGAGGGGGAGAGGAGCTGCGGCGGCGGAGGGAGGAAGAAGAAACCCTAGCGGAGCGACACGGACGCCGAGGGGAGGCTATATAGCCCCAGGCTGACGGCGACGGCGACGACGCGCTCTCTCTAAAACTCACTGACGGAGGTGGGAGACGGGGCAGGTGCCCATTGTGTCCAGTCGGGCTGGGCTGTAGCCCACTGACCCTCTCTCACTCACACTCACAAACAGAGAAATAAAAAATGGGGGGTTCCATTTAATAAAACCAGCCCCACCAAAATAAACCCCCGAGCAAATTAAAAGGGTTTTAAACAAATCAAAAATACTTTTGAGAAGGAAATAATGTGCACCTATTAATAAAAATATTAAGTTGATTTATAACACAAGTATTTTATTTAATAGTTAAAATGACAGCTCTTGTTAATTTAAAACACAAAAACCCAAACATTTAATCCAACACACTCACATCTCATAAAACACTTGGGGCCATCTCATGAACATTTTTAAACAATTTTTAAAACAACTTAAAATCTGATGAAACAACAATAGGAGAAAAGGGGTTTTGGAGGGGATGTTGCAAAGGGCAAAGAGAGGGGAAGAAAGGAGATGCACACACTTGGATTCCACCACTCACAACCTCTCCCCCTCACACACACCAACACCACCATCACAACATAGCAAGCACAAGGAAAACCAACATGGCACTAGGATGAAATGAGAATGATGCATGATGATGCATGAATGCAAACACATAGACTGGCAAGGAGCAAACACACATCTCAGGACATGACACAAAGTTCATACATGTGGGATTACGTGCCAAAAGGTAGGGACATCACTTGGGATGTCACAACTCTCCCACACTACAAGAGGATCTCGACCCGAGATCTAGGAACGAAAGAAGTCCGGAAATTCGGAACGGAGAAGGTCCTCGCGCTCCCAAGTAGCTTCTTTGTCGGAATGATGAGACCACTTCACCTTGAGGAACTTGATAGACTTGTTGCGAGTCTTACGCTTAGTTTCTTCAAGAATAGCAACTAGATGCTCACGATAAGAGAGATCTTCTTGGAGATCGATGTCTTGGAGGTCAATGGTCCGCTCAGGAGTCTTGAAACATTTCCGAAGCTGAGAAACATGGAAAACATCGTGCACATTTGCGAAATTTGGTGGAAGCTCTAGTTGATATGCAAGACCACCTCTCTTGCCCACAACTTTGAAAGGACCAACAAAACGAGGAGCTAGCTTCCCTTTTATTCCAAACCACTGAGTGCCTTTCATGGGAGAGACTCCAAGATAGACTAGATCACCCACTTGGAAAGAAACATCCCGATGTTTGTTATCATAATAACTCTTTTGTCAGGACTGAGCTGCTTTGAGGTTCTCGCGAATGACATGGCACATCTCTTCTGCTTCAGTGATCATGTCATTCCCCAATATCTGACGCTCACCGGTTTTAGACCAGTTAAGCGGGGTACGACACTTTCTGCCGTAGAGAATCTCAAAAGGGGCCTTGCCTGAGCTTGCTTGAAAGCTATTGTTGTATGAGAATTCAGCATAAGGAAGGCAGTCTTCCCACTTCAAGCCGAACGAAATCACACAGGCTCTGAGCATATCTTGAAGGATCTGATTGACTCTCTCAACTTGACCACTTGTCTGTGGGGGAATGCAGTGCTGAAATGGATCTTCGTACCCATAGCAGTCTAGAAGGACTCCCAAAACTTGGAAGTAAAGAGACTTCCACGGTCAGAAGAGATGAGCTGAGGAAATACCATGCAAAGACACTATCCTTGACGTATACAACTCTGCAAGCTGAGCTGCCGAGATAGATTCTTTGACTGGCAGGAAATGAGCAACTTTTGACAGCTTGTCGATAACCACAAAGATGGCATCGTTGCCTCTCTTGGACTTGGGGAACCCAGTGACGAAATCCATCTCAACATGATCGAATTTCCACTCTGGGATAGGCAAAGGTTGAAGAAGACCTGCTGGACGTTGATGTTCTGCCTTCACTCTGCGACAAACATCACACTCGTTCACGAACTGAGCAATTTCACGTTTCATGCGAGTCCACCAGAAGGTTTGCTTGAGATCCTGATACATCTTGGAACTGCCTGGATGAATGGATAGAAAAAAATTATGTGCTTCGTCCATGATAACCTTTCTGAGATCACCTTTTGGAACCACAAGACGGCCCTCAAAGAACAAGGTATCTTTGTCATCAACACGAAAGCACTTATACTTCGGAATGCTCTTGGCCACACCTTTCTTAACTTTCTTCACCATAGCGTCAAGAAGCTGCGGTTGGCGAACCTGATCTTCTAGAGTCGGAGAGACTTGAAGATTGGCAAGGAATCCTTGCGGAATCATCTGAAGGTTGAGCTTGCGGAAGGCTTCACAAAGCTCGGGTGGAAGAGGCTTCAAGATGAGACTATTGCAGTACGCCTTACAGCTGAGTGCGTCTGCAATGACATTTGCTTTCCCCGGAGTATACTCAATGCTTGGATTGAAGTCCTCAAGCATTTCCACCCAACAAGACTGCCGAAGATTGAGATTGGGTTGAGTGAAAATGCACTTCAAGCTCTTGTGATCGGTGTACACCTCAACTGGTCTACCCAACAACAAATGCCTCCAAGTCACTAGAGCATGCACAACTGCCGCCAACTCAAGATCATAAGTGGGTAGTTCTTCTCGGCAGGCTCCAACTGACGCGAGGTATAAGCAACAATCTTCTTGTCTTGCATGAGAACACCACCAAGACCTTGGAGAGAAGCATCACAAAAAACTTGGAAAGGCTTGGACTGCTCAGGAGGGACAAGAACTGGAGCTGAAGTCAGTCTCTGCTTGAGTGTATTGAACGCCACATCACACTCAGGAGACCAAACATACTTGACGCTCTTCTGGAGGGGATTGGATAGAGGCTTATCAATTTGAGAGAAGTTCTCCACGAATCTTCTGCAATAACTAGCAAGCCTGAGGAAGCTCCGAAGCTGCTTCACATTCTAAGGAGGCTCCCACTTCAAGATTGCCTCCACTTTCTTAGGGTGCACTTTAATTCCCTCGGTAGACATGACATGCCCGAGGTACACCACTTCATTGAGCCAGAACTCACACTTGGAAAACTTGGCATAGAACCGATGCTCTCTTAACTTGTCAAGCACAAGGCGGAGATGCTCTGCATGATCTTCTTCTGTCTCCGAGAACACAAGGATATCATCCATATAGACCATGACGAACTCATTCTTTAAAGGGGAGAAAATGAAATTCATCATTCTTGAGAAGCTTGGAGGAGCATTAGCAAGACCAAACGACATGACGGTATACTCGTAAGAGCCAAAACTCATCCTGAAAGCGGTCTTGGGAATGTCTTCTTCGCGAATGTGAATCTGATGATAATCCATTCGAAGATCCAACTTGGAGAAGACCTTGGCACCTTTTCGTTGTTCAAACAACTCATTGATGTTGGGAAGTGGGTACTTGTTTCTGATTGTCTTCTTGTTCAATGGCCGGTAATCAACACAAAGACGATCCGTGCCATCTTTCTTCTTGACAAACAAAACACCACAGCTCCACGGAGAAGAACTTGGTCTGATCAGACCCAGACATTCTTGCTCATCTAGCTGCTTCTTCAACTCTTTCAGCTCTTCGGGGCCAAGTTTATACGGGCACTTGCAGACCAGTTCAGTTCCAGGCTCGAGATCAATCACGAATTCAACTGGCCGGTGCGGAGGCATTCCTGGCAATTCTTCTGGAAAGACATCTTCATACTCATTCACCACCGGAATTTGAGAAATCGCCGAGATTTCACCCTTCTCATTAGGAGCAAAGAGACGGATTGTGTCATCGCGAGCCGCGAAAATAATCATGTCTTCTAAAGGATGAGTCAGCTTGACTTCTTTTGCTTTGCAATCAATATGAGCCTTATTCATAGCCAAGAAGTCCATGCCCAAAATGAGATCAATATCAGAATTCCCGAGAACAATTGGACAAACCAAAAAGAATAATTCCCCATCTTGATAGAAGCATCTGGAACGATCATATGCGAACTCATGTGCATCCCCGGAGAAACCACACGAAATGGACTATCTAAATGCTCCACAGAAAACTCATGCATAGCGACAAAAGGCTTGGATATGAATGAATGCGATGCACCAGAATCAAACAAATCTTTTGCAGGAAAATGATTAACTGAGAGATTACCCATAATCACATCATTGGCCTGCTCTGCTTCAGCTGCATTCACCATATTCACTCTTAAAGTCTTGGGATTATGCTTCACCATTGCATTGACTGGAGGCTTGACAGGAGGAGGAGGCAGAAGACGCCGCTGGTTGCACTTGTTTGCATAGTGGCCCTTCTGACCACACTTGTGACAAGTCACCTCAGAAAGTGGACAAACATTGCCTGGATGAGGAACAAGAACAGCCTTGGACGTCTGATTCTTCTGCTGGAAACCTGGGTTGGGTGGGTGGGAAGAACCACGACCACCGAACTGCTTCTGCTGCTGAGGAGGACGAAACGGAAGAGGATTTGGCGCCCAAAACTTCTGTTGCTTTGGAACCATCTGAGAGCCGGAAGAAGAATATGAATCCCTTGAATGCTTCTTACAGTTCTCCAACTTGAGCTGAGCTGCTTCAATCTTCAAAGGCATGTTATAGAACTGATCAAACTCACGATGCTCTTGAAGAACTAGCCCTGGCATAAGCTCATCCTTGAGACCACCTCTGAACTGATAGATCATAGCTTTGTCATCTGGAACATCTTGCTTGGTATAACGGGCTAGATTCTGGAACTCAACTTTGTACTGGTAGACTGACTTACTTCCCTGCTTCAGGTGCCTGAACTTCTCACGCATCTCCTCGACAAAGCTTGTCGGAATGTAATGAGCCCTGAAGCCACGACAGAAATCGTCCCAAGTAACAACACGAGCGCCCCTCGAATCCTTGTACTGTTGCCACCAATCAGCTGCTTGACCCTTTAGCTGGAACAATGCAAACCTGACAAAGTCCTCTGGCCTAACATTGCTGCACTCAAAATGCTTACTCATATCACGAAGCCAATCATAAGCATCTAGAGGCCGCTTACAACAGGTGAAAGTCTTGGGCTGGTTGGCAAGGAACTGATTGAGAGTTGCAAACTGCAGTTGATTCTGAAAATTGCCTTGAAAACCTTGCTGACCCTGCTCCCTTTCTTGCAATAGTCTGAGCAACATCTGAGTGTTTGCATTGGTCGCGGCCATCACAGCTTGCCAAGCTTCTGGAGGAGGAGGCGGAGGAGGCGGTGGCGTAGGTGGTGGTGGAACATCAGTCTGCTCCTCACCACGACCCGGATTGCTGCGAGTTGGTGGAGCCATCCTGAAGATGGACAAAACGCATCAGCACCTCATTGATAAGATGAACATAAGCTGAATCAAATGCTTGAAAGAAATTGCACAACTAACAACATAGCCTTCCTACTGAAAAATTAGTAAGAATGCTTGTTCGGTTATGATAACATCATCAGAAATTAGAAGCCACTTGCAATAACACAAAAGTATTGAGCTACATGCTCGGAACAAATGTACATGCCCATATACATCTGAAGAAGATGATCCTAGATGACTACAAGATTTCCCACCTATGAACTTCTAGAAACTTTCTTGTTTATGCGAGTCGGGTTGCGGAATCAGGAACCTACCCTTGGCAATAAGCTGTATCTGCATCCGCAACCTTCCACACCATAATTCAAGAAAATCCGCAAACTCATCTAATCTCGAATCCTCGAACTCACAACGATACTAAAACATGGTGGTACCCCGGACACCTCCCTAGTACTTGGTGACTCCGACCTTATCTCACCACGATAAGTATTGAAGTGATTCCGAACATTCTTCGTCCCGAGATATCAAGGAAGCTGAATGATAACGATGTGCCAACATTCCCTAAGCACGACTCCCCGAAAGAAATCAAGTCAGACAGGAGGCACCAAGACAGAACCATGTCACATCGGCATCATATAGATTCAAAAATACCCGCGTGATCCTAAAAAAAATTGAGCGAGAAGAGGAGTAGAATCAAAATTCCTAAGTCGGAAACCTCACCAGAGCATAGAAGAGGAGTAAAAAGAAACCTACTCTCCGATATAACTAGACTCAAAATAGTTTTTACTAGACACAACTCGGCCAAGTTCGAACAAGCAAAGGCTCCTATGGTCGTATGGCTCTAATACCAACTTGTCACGCCCAAGACGCGCGCCTATCCATTTAAGGCATGAGGGTCTCGCAAGGGATAGATGCGCATCTTGCCGTTAGCAAGAATAGTATCATCACAACATACGATACTGAATGAGAAGAGTATACAAGTTGGCTTACACTCGCCACAAGCTAACTTACAATGTCACTCAAATCATAACATCAAGTTGAACACAGGGTCCGACTACGGACGAAATACTATCAAGCTATCCCAAAGATCACGACCAGGTCCTCTACTCATCCGGATATGTCACATACATCCTGCCTCTTTCCTCGTCATACTCCCACTGGAGTTGGGTAAGACCATCCTGCACGAACTCGTCTGAACCTATACCTGGATTGTTGCAGTAAACTGTGAGCCACAGAGGACTTAGGTATCAAGTGCCCGGGTATCGAGACTATTCAAGCTTAAAGGTTGGGAAGGTGATGTTTAGTTTGCAGCATCTCTAAGCATATTTGGTGGTAGCTTACGCAACATGAAATAAATATGAGTGGCCTACGAGGAACGATCGAATCTAGTATGATCTCTATGAGATCCTGAACACTTACTTACGACAAACATAACCCCACCGTGTTCTCTCTCAGATCATGTTCACGAGCAGAGATGATCATGGTTACTCACACTGTTGGTGTATTTTACTTAGAGTTTACTTCAAGTTTGATATAACCGGGTGTTAAACAAATATCCAAGTTGCCACATAACCGCGGGCATGGCTTTCCGAAAGATTTAACCCTGCAGGGGTGCTCCAACTAATCCATTACAAAATTAACCACACTCCGTGGGAATACCTCGACCGCGGATCTCACGATCATCATAGGTGATTCCAAAGGAATTCCAGCACCTCGTGTAAACACGAAGAAAGTCAGTCTCCACACGCAAGACCTCCCGACGTGTCGACGAACCCGATAACAGCCACGTATCTCATTCTCAGACCACGACGGATGAGCGATGGTTACCATGCCAATCACCGAGTTGCCCCGGGCGGCGTTAATAAGCTACTCTAGGTTGGACCAACACTCATGCGAAGCACTGGCCCGGGGGTTGATTAAATTATCCACGGGTTTGCAAGACCCTATGCAGTTTTATTAAGTTGTTAAGCAAATGTAGTACCAATGTTGGGTCTTGCCAGACAAGTTTTAATCTCAATCGAATAAACAAGGGGGTCCCCTTAACAATCCTGAGCATGTTAGGAGCGCAAAGTATGGAAAACATAACACCGGTAACAAGGAACTAATGGCGGTAATAGCGGAACAAATCCTTAGCAAAAGGCCAAGCCTCCCACCAATACCGGGTTATATATGTGCATTAATTTAAATAACATAATATTGTGATATCCAAATCCATGTTATCACATGGAACAACCTGCACCTGCAACTAAAATGCTATAAGAGGGGCTGAGCAGCGGTAACTTAGCCAATCAAAGGTTTGGTAGGATGTGGAGGTTAGAGGCTGTCATGGCAACATGGGGGCTGATAGCAAGTGGTAGGTAGCGCAATTGTAACGATAAGAGCGAGAAACTAGCAAGCAAAAATAGTATCGGGATCTGGGTACGATCATCTTGCCTGTTGGTTCTTCAGTGAAACAACTAGCGGGATCCTCGTAGTGGTACTCTCCTGGGTCCTCGTACTTAGTATCAACACTCGCGTCTAACCAAGAGAAACAGCAACAATAAACATCCAACCAAGGTGCAATGCACAATCAAAATGATGCATGACCATTTATGAAGAGTTCTAACATGGCAATCCAAAACTAGTCATGTTTCACGAGCAAAGTTGTTATTAATGAATCTGGATAGAACCTCATGTTAAGTTATTTAGACATGCATGAACATGGCAAATAGGGATGCAGCATGCAAAATCGATAGAAATGCATACAAGGATCGCAAGAAACGGAGTTACGGTTCTCACGATACGCTCACGACAAGGTACGGAGGCAAAACACAAGACCACCAAATACCTGGGCTAATTCTTGGCATTCCAAGGTAGCCAATGGATAGGTGATGGAAAATTAATCACAATAGACTCAAGAATCAAACCATTCCATGGAGTATAGCTCTCACAAGTCACAAAACAAAACAACACCCAATCTGCCACAAAACAGCAATATAGCAATTTGAAAAGCCCACAACTTGAGCTACAGGAAGCCTACAGCCACAACACAAGATATTGACAGAATCTACTCAACACCCACATGAAATCATCCAATTATACCACCAGCAAAGGAGCCACACATAAATAAGCAAGAAGCAATCAAGTTGGCATGATGAAACAGTTTTCTGGGACTTAGTGAAAATTCCAGTTTTCTGGAATCTGTGATTAGAAAGTAGCAAGTTGACAGCACTGGTCAATTATGCTAGGAAGCTCCTATTGGCATGAAAATTAACAGGATTGTAGAAGGTGTTATATACTAAAAATAACTAGCACTGAGCATGCTCAAATACCCAACATATGAATAGCTACAACCAACTCCACATGGCAAAACAATAACAGCAGGTTTTCCAGACTTAAGTCATTTTAAGCAGGCTGGACAGAAACATTAAGTTGCCCACTTTCCTAGCACCGGGAACGCGACGCGGATGGCAGCGGCGAGCCCCACGCCATCACCAGCGGGGACGAGGCTGTCAGAGCCGACGACGACAACGAGCATCGCTCCTCTAAACTTCTCTGAAGCCTACCTGTGCCTCGATAGAGATGGGGAGGAAGGAGGAAGAGGAAGAGGGGGAGAGGAGCTGCGGCAGCGGAGGGAGGAAGAAGAAACCCTAGCAGAGCGATACGTACGCCGAGGGGAGGCTATATAGCCCCAGGCTGACGGCGACGGTGACGGAAAGCAACGGCGACGACGCGCTCTCTATGAAACTCACTGACGGAGGTGGGAGACGGGGCAGGTGGCCGTTGTGTCCAGCTGGGCTGGGCCGCGACCCACTGACCCTCTCTCACTCACACTCACAAACAGAGAAATAAAAAAGGGGGGATTTTCCATTTACTAAAACCAGCCCCAACAAAATAAACCCCCGAGCAAATTAAAAGGGTTTTAAACAAAACAAAAATACTTTTGAGAAGGAAATAATGTGCACCTATTAATAAAAATATTAATTTGATTTATAACACAAGTATTTTATTTAATATTTAAAATGACAGCTCTTGTTAATTTAAAACACAAAACCACGAAAACCCAAACATTTAATCCAACACACTCACATCTCATAAAACACTTGGGGCCATCTCATGAACATTTTTAAACAATTTTTAAAACAACTTAAAATCTGATGAAACAACAATAGGAGAAAAGGGGTTTTGGACGGGATGTTGCAAAGGGCAAAGAGAGGGGAAGATAGGAGATGCACACACTTGGATCCCACCACTCACAACCTCTCCCCCTCACACACACCAACACCACCATCACAATATAGCAAGCACAAGGAAAACCAACATGGCACGAGGATGAAATGAGAATGATGCATGAATGCAAACACATAGACTGGCAAGGAGCAAACACACATCTCAGCACATGACACAAGGTTCATACATGGGGGATTACATGCCAAAAGGTAGGGACATCACTTGGGATGTCACATCTACATAGTTCTCGAACCCGCAGGGTCTGCACACTTAAGGTTTTGGTGATTTCGGTAGTATAGAGTTATGTATGGTGGTGACCGAAGGTTGTTCAGAGTCCCGGATGAGATCCATGACATCATGAGGAGCTCCGGAATGGTCTGTAGGTAAAGATTCATATATGGGAAGTCCTGTTTTGGTCGCCGGAGAAGTTTTGGGCTAATCGATAGTGTACCGGGAGTGCCGATAGTGTACCGGGAGACCACCGGGAGGGGTATCTCGACCCAAGAGGCTTCATGGTCTGTGGGAGAGTGAATACCAGGCCTTTTTGGGCTGGTGGAAATCCCACACAAGGCCCATGCGACTAGGGAAGTAAAGCCCAAAGGGGAAAAGGTGGAAAAATGCCAAAAAGGAGGAATCCTAGTCCTACTAGGATTGGAGGAGGAATCCTCCTCTCCTCCCACTTCGGCCGAACCAAGGAGGGCTTGGCCCTTGCGCCAAGGCCTCACCTCCATCCCTCTTATATATACTGGAGGTTTTAGGGTTTTTGCACAGAATTTTCTATCACGTGCTACCCGTTCCTCCCGTGCATAGTTTCTCCTCTAGATCGGATTTCTACAGTGCTTAGGCGAAGCCTTGCCAGAATAGCTCCACCACCATTGCTAGAGCACCGTCACGCTGCCGGAGAACTCTTCTTCCTCTCCGCTCCCTCTTGCTGGATCAAGAAGGCGGAGATCGTCATCAAGTCGTACGTGTGCTGAACGCGGAGGTGTTGTCCATTCGGTGCTAGATCGGAAGGACCGTGATCGTGTTCGCGGGACGGATCGTGATTGGATCGTGGGACGGATCATGATTGGATCGCGGGACGGATCGTGATTGGATCGTGGGACGCTCAGCGATTTGCATCGCGAAGACGTTCGACTACACAACCCGCGTTTCTTAATGCTTCCCGCTTAGCGATCTACAAGGGTATGTAGATCCACTCTCCCTCTCGTAGATGCTCATCACCATGGATAGGTCTTGCGTGAACGTAGGAAATTTTTTGTTACCCATGCAACGTTCCCCAACAAAAAGCACACATGATGATGTCCATGGATTCATTAATTACCTTGTCCCTTGCTTACCTATGAGGGAATGTGTGACTCCTTGAACTATTGCATAAAGTTGGTGTTCATGGCAAATAGTTCTTGCCAAATATGAATGTGAGTGAATTTTTTGGCGGAGTCATCCCTCAAAGAACTTCTCTAGTTCTTCTTCTTTGGGACCCACATCAACTTGATGGGGATCCTTGGAGTTGAAGTAGCACTTGATGATGTATAGCTAGTTGTATCCTTGGGAACCCACTTGACCATGGCTTGGGACTCATATTCATATCTGGTAATCTCTCTTTGAAGCTTGTCCTTTCCGCTGAGCTTGTGGTCTTCTAGTGGAAGGTCATCTTGAGATTTTGCTCCCTTTGGGAGAGTATGTTCATACTTCTTCTTTTGAGTGACAAACTTTAGCTTGGGGTATTGACCTTCTTCCCATTCAACTCTAGTGGCATTGAAGTAGCCAATGCCATGTTTCTTCCGATATCCTCCATGCTTGCGTACAATTTCCTCGAATTGCTTACATCCGGCAAGACTTTTGTAGACACCTTTCTCTATAATCCCTTTCAATAGATCATTTTCTTGCTCAAGGGTAACTTGGCTAAGAGAATCATTAGTGTAATTGGTATAACTACTAGAAGCAATGTCATTGGATTTATCATTTTTATTGTTACTAGTTGAAGAACCTTTCTTTCCTTTGTTACTAGTTTGCTTAGTTTTAACTTGTGGAATGAATGTAGACAAGATTAGTCATTTGGCTAGCTAAGAGGAAGTCTTCTTTCGAAGATCGTCATTGATAGCTTTAATAAATGCATGTCCTTGCTCCAAATTGAGCTTCTCGAAGCGTAGCTTCTCATGAGTTCTTACAAGCTATCCATGATCTTCTAGAGTAGATTTGCGAGCTAACTTAAGAGCGTTCAATTCTTTAATTAGTCGCTCTATTTCCTTCTTATCACCATCACACGACTGATATTGACTAGCATGATCTCTATCAAGTTCATTTTAACTAACATCACTAGTTTTGTCAAATAGCAAGTCATCATCTCCAAGTAAGTCATCCTCATCACTATTAAAGTCAATGTATTTGGGGTGTGATACCTTAGGGACTTTATCCATGAAGCAAATTCCACCCCCTTCATTTGGTGAATCAAATATGTCACAGGAGTTGGAGGAAACGAGTGCAAGTCCGGCAACTCCTTCATCTTGACTATAGTCGGAGTCGGGGTGATAGCTTCTCTCGGAGTGGTTGTAGGATTCGGAGCTGGAAACCCATTCACCAACATGATCCTAATGTCTTCTTCTGGTGTAGTTCTTGGTGTACATGTCCTTCTTCTCCGAGTCCTTACTTCTCCGGGAGGGTCTTCGTTCACAATGATCGTCACTACTCCTTCTCTCTCTTTGAGGTGACTCATCTCTTCATCTCTTTCTTCTAGGTGACTCTTCCCTTATTTTGTGTGGGGAGTGCACTCATTGGAGTAGTGTTCAGGCCTTCCTCAATTGTAACAATTCTGGGCGCGACTAGATGAACGCTTCTCTTCATATCTTGAATTGGAGCTTCTCTCTTTGCCTCTACTCTTGTTGAATTTCTTGACCATGAGGCTTATCTCTTCATTGGTTACAAGGTTGTCTCTTCATGTAGTGGGATTGTTACTTGAAGCTTTGTAAGCACCGCTTGACTTTTTGTGAAGCTCTTCCTTATCTTTGAGTGACATCTCATGAGCAACAATCCTTCCAATGACTTCCGTAGGCTTGAGATCTTTGTAGTTTGGCATCATTTGGATCAATGTGCACACGGTGTCGTACTTCCCATCCAAGCCTCTGAGTATCTTCTTGATGATGAATTTGTCGGTCATCTATTCACTTCCTAAGCCTACAATCTCATTTGTGATGAGAGCAAGCCTAGAGTAAATTTCTGCGACTCCTTGACCATCCTTC
Organism: Hordeum marinum; assembly: GCA_022496015.1. NCBI lineage: Eukaryota > Viridiplantae > Streptophyta > Magnoliopsida > Poales > Poaceae > Hordeum > Hordeum marinum. Next base: position 224,059,344 of record CM039674.1, read on the forward strand.
ATCTTGAATTTCTCAAGTTGTCTTTATAGCACATCCAACTTAGATTCCCTAAAGGATTTGGTACCTTCGTCCATATCAACCAAAGTATCCCAAATTTCCTTTGCATTCTCAAGACGCTAATCTTGTTGAATTCTTCGGGGCATAGGTAGTTGAATAGAATTTCACATGCTTGAGCATTGTAGTGCAACATCTTCAATTCTTTCGCGGTCGCTTCATGATCCAGTTCCTTTGCATCACCAAATAATTCACCTTGCAAGCCAACACGAACAACATCCCATACGGCGGGGTTATGACCAAGAATATACATTTCCATCTTATGCTCCAAACTAGCAAAGTTTGTACCATCAAAATATGTACCTCTACGGTGATAGTTTCCCTCACTAGACGTCATACTCTCCTAGCTTGTGAAACCAATGCAAAGGAGACCAAGGCTCTGATACCACTTGTAGGATCAAAAGTAGGTCTAGAGGGGGGTGATTAGACTACTTGACCAAATAAAAACCTAACCTTTTCCCAAATTAGTTGGTTGGCAGACTTTAGCAATTGTTGCAAATCAAGTTCACCCTACACATGCATGTCTATGAGTATAGCAACGGAAAGTAAAGACATGCACATGTAATAGAGGATCGTGATAGGGAGATCAAACACAAATGGAGACACAAAGATTTTTCCCATGGTTCCAATAGGTGGTGCTACCATACGTCCACGTTTATGGAGACTTCAACCCACGGAGGCTAACGATCGCGAGAGTCGACGGATGGCTCCACCCACAAAGGGTCCGTGAAGTAGCAACATTGTCTATTCCATGATGGCCTATGTCCATGGAGGACTAGCCTTACTCGGGGTAGATCTTCACGAATTAGGTGATCTCCTTGCCCTTACAAACTTCTTGGTTCAACTCCACAACACGAAGTAGGAGGCTCCCAAGCGACACCTAACCAATCTAGGAGTCACCACCCTCCAAAAGGTAATAGGCTCAGTAATGCAATGAACTCCTTGCTCGTGTGCTTAAAGATGATAGACTCCTCAACACACAATCACTCTCTCATAGATTTAGCTTGGTAGAAGAGATCGATTGGGTGGAAAGCAACTTGCGGAGGCTAGAAATCAAGATCCATATGGTTGGAGTGGGTGATCTTGAACTCAACACATGAGTAGGTGGTTCTCTCTCAGAAAATTGGATATGGCAAGTGGGTGTATGTTCTGATGCTTCCTCTCCGAGTGAGAGGTGGTGGAAGGGTATATATAGGCATCTCCAAAAATCTAATTGTTACAACATTGTTTCCCAACTCGGTGAAACCAAAGTAAAAACTTGGTTGCGCCGACTAGTGCAAAATGTCGCAACTTTGTCCTTTTCGGTGAGACCGATATATAAATCTCGATGTACCGATATGGGTGACCTAGGAAGTTACCAAGACTCAGTGTCATCGATTCCTAAAACTCGGAGGATACGATTTTAAGAAATTGGTTAACAGAATGTTGATCACTGGTTTCGGTTGCATCGAATGGAATGTTGGTAGTAGTGAGATGCTAGGGTTTGGCTTAGGTTCTGTCTAGGGTAAAACTCGGTGGATCCGAATGGAAAGTTTGTGTCACCGAATTTTACCTTTTAGCTTTGGACAGAAGATATTTGTGGGAGAATGGGTGAGTATTTTTCGTGGCTATTCTCTAAGCACTTGAGTAACCAGATCATCATAATTCCTCATCCCCTTTTAATAGTATTGGCTTTCCTATGGACTCAAAATTGATTTCTCACTAAATATAAAATGTAGAGTCTTGTAGCTTGAATCTTGGAGCTTGGCCAATCATATTCCTTCCCTTCTTCTTCTTCTTCTTCTTCTGGGGAATTCTCCTCACAATCCTTATCCAATCCTCTTTGTGGACAAAACCTGAAATAAACTAGGTAGAGCTATTAGTCTAAGAGACAGTGTATGTTGTCATGAATTATCAAAACCACCAAGGGAGCATATATGCTTTCAGTGTGGTCGAGGCCAAGCATCCCGACCCTCCAAGGCCGGCCATTTTCGTGTCTTGTTTTTTTGGCCCTAGATCCGTCCAACACCACTTCAAATGTATCCGTAGCTGCGTGTGGTACAGGAACACCCAGCTAACCATCTGGAGAGCCACACACTTTTGCACCAAGGAGGGGAGGGATCAAATCCGAGTTCCTCCCATTTTTGGCCTCTTAGCCTTCTTTTCTATGAGTATGACATCCAGGTCCCAGCACACCCTGTTGACCGGTCATAGTTGATCTGGTTGATCACCAATGACCCTTACTAGTCATAGACCATGGCTGCCTAGCCAACTCCTATTTGTTTCATACTTTTCAATGTAGAATGAATTGTTTTATAGTTTAGTCCTCCATGTTCATGCATTTATAACTCACAAACTATGCATCGGACTAGAATAAATTATATATGAAAAATGCTTAGAAATCTATGTAGTTTCATAATATGCCACATTCACACATGTTAAAAATCTTTAAAACTGATGTTTGCATTAATCTGCATAAATGTCGTGCTAAAGTGTTTATTTCATAACTAAAGAACCGTAGCTCCGAATTAAATGAACTATATATGTAACTTGACTAAAAAATGTATAGAATAACATGGTGCACTTTGTTTTCCTGTTTAATAAATATAAAATATGTTTAGAACATATATGTATCAATTTTGAAATTTGCATATGAGATCATTTCGGAAATGATATATGTTGTTTACGGCTTCATTTAAAATGCCTAAATAGATAGTTTAATTATGCTTCACGTCTTGCCATGATAAATAACATTTAAACTTGTTGGGTACCTAAACGAGAGTGAACTAAATAATTCAAATGTGGAGTTCTATCAATATGCAACTCGTTGGGTATTGAACTTCACTTAAGGTGTAGTACTTGATTGTTGTGCTTTGCCATGTCATGCATATTTGAATGGACATGCATCATCCTTGTTTGTGAATCGTGCCATTAATATGTTATGGTGTTCACCATGCCATTTGTTTGTTACCAGATTTGCTTCTCCTCGCTAGAGTTTCAAAAGCATTTCGGAGTGTGAGGATTCGTTCGACTATGCCTATTCATATACTTCACGGATTCGTTCTTATTCCAAGTGGGGTCTGAGGCAAGATGTTCATTACCCTGGATACCACTACTATCATTGCTATGCTAGCTATATCAATTCTATCGCTATATCTCGCTACCTACCGCTTGTTTTTTAAGCCTCCCTAAATGCCATGATAAGCCTCTAACCTCCACCTTCCAAGCAAACAACTGTTTGGCTAAGTTACCGCTTGCTCAACCCCTCTTATAGTGTTGCTAGTTGCAGTTGAGGTGGATCCATGTGGTAACATGGATATCTGGGGATATCACATTATTCTGGCTATCTAATTCAATGCATCTATATAGTTGGTAAAGGGTGGAAGGCTTGGCCTTTTTCCTAATGTTTTGTTCCACTATTGCTGCCCTAGTTCCGATTACCGGTGTTATGTTCCATATTGAGTGCTCCAAACATGCTTAGGGTTGTTATGGGGACCCCCTTGATTTTCATTTTGGGATAAAACTCTTCCGGCAAGGCTCAACATTGATACTAAAATTTGCCCAACATAATAATGTTGCCTACCTTTATTAATGCATAGAGGGTCCCCCCCTCATTGATTTAATCCACATAATACATGGAGGGCCAATGCTGATGGTGCTGGTCCTAGATAGAGCCACTTGTGGGGCCACCCCGGAGCAACTTGGGTGTTTAATTTGGGCACTTTACATAATGCTCATCTGGTTGTGCCTTGAGAACCATATACGTCGGATCCTATCAGGATCTGGCGTGCCGGGCAGTCTTGCTAGATTTGTTTTTACCTTTAATGAACGTCTTGTGCACAGGGATTCTGAGAAAACTACGGGTTATCCCACGGTTTAGGTTTTCCACCGGAGCTTGTGGCTAGTTTGTGATGGATGAATTGGAGCACTCCTGCATGGTTAAATCTTTCTAAGAGCCGTGCCTGCGGTTATGTGGTAACTTGGTAACTTTATAATACCCAGTTATAGAAAATTGAAGTAAACCCCATTAAAATACACCAATCGTGTGCGTAACCGTGGTTGTATATTTTTGAGGGAATCCGAGGAGAGTACATGGTGGGGTTATCTTTGACTCGTAAGTAGGTGTTCATGATCAGTTCTTGATCATTACTATTTCACGTCTGATTATGCGTAGATCACTCTTCTTATTCTTGTACTCATAAGTTAGCCAAATAAAATGCTTAGTGTCGCTGCAACCTCACCACTTAACCATATCTCACCCATTAAGCTATGCTAGTCTTGATACCCTTGGTAATGAGATTGTTGAATCCCTGTGGCTCACAGATTCCTACAATAACAGATGCATGTACATGTAATGCAATGATTTGACGTGAGCGCGATGATTTTATATTTGGGGTTCTTCTTCTTCGTTGATCATAGGATGGGTTCCAGGTCGGCATCCAGGGATTAGCAAGGGTGGACATCGTCTTCTTTTTCGTTTGATTTCATTCGTAATCGGATCCTCCTCTTCTGTATGATGATTTAGATGTATTGTTGTATTGAGATATTTATGTTGTAGTATGTGGCGAGTGTAAGCCAACTCCATATACTCATCTCTTCTTTACATGTATTGTGACGATTTCTATTCTTGTGAAGCAACCCAAAATGCGCTTCTATCCTTATTGAGGCCCTAGAGTTGTCGTGTGAATAGTACCGCATTTGGGGCATGACATACTTGATCTAGTAAGTGAGGGTGGATAGGTAGACGAGATCTAGGCCAGCAATGGCGTGGTGGTGGCGTCAGCGGAACTCCGGTGGGCTTTGCCAACCGCAACCAGAACAAGAAGTGGAGGGAGGGAAGGAGAGCAATCATTGTGGTGAAGGGGTTGGGCTGCCCCTTGCGCCTCATCTCCTTATATAGGGGTGTGAGAAGGGTTGGCTAGCCCTAGCCCCTACTCCAAGGGAGGGGGCGGCGACCAAGGGGGCTAGCTTGCCCACCAAGCCACGCAGGCCCCCTCCCCTTAGCGTTTCCACCCTCCTAGTTGCATGGGCCTTCTGGCTGGTGCACCAAGACCATGTAGGCCAGGGCGCCCCCTACAACCCATGCAGGCCTCCAGATAGGTGGGACCCCCGGAACCTTCAAGAACACTCTGGTACGCACGCACATGCACACGCACACGCACATGCACGCACGCACGCACACACACACGCGCGCACGCGCGCACACACACACACACATCCTTGCCTTCGGAGCTCCACGTGTTGTCCTGGATCTCATCTAAGAATCCAAACAATATTCCGTATTGCTATCATTAATATCCCAATGCTGACCTAGACTTATCGAACTGTCAGTGTGTGACCCTATTGGTTCGAGAACTTGCACACATGACCGAGACTCCTCTCTGATCAATAACCAATAGTGTGACCTGGATGCCCATATTAAGTCCCACATATTCAACAAAGATCTTTGTCGGTTTGAACCACAATGTCGAGGATTCAGATAATCCCGTATACAATTCCCTTTGTCTTATGATATACTACTTGCCCTGGTAATCCCGAATATATGGGAACTACCCTAACTATTTCTTTAAGAAATAGTTTTTCTGAAATTAAACCGAAGCTTTATTCATCAGCAATAACCATTACATCTTTTGTGAGGAGCATTGCAATTTCATTTAGAGGTTTCTCAAACCAATCATCGATTAAACAAAATCTAGCTAGTCTAGCAAGCTCATGCGCCACTTTATTTGCTTCTGTATTACAGTGTTCGAATCCAGTAATAATGATATCAGAGGCATAACAAAAACAATCATCAAAGATTGTTGCCGCCGCACCCGTCGATTGTCCTCCGTCATGCATGTCTCAATCACTTTCATGTTATCCAAATTAATAATAAGATGATTACATCTCGTCCTTTGTGTCAATGTTATGCTATGTTTTCTGAGAAATAGTTGCCCTAACTAGTTGCTCCGCTAAAGCAAGCGTGTTGCTCCAATTAATATATTTTTCATGTCGACTGGAGATGCTCAAGTCCAATTCTGTCTTATGTACTACTAGGGGTTGGGGCGCCACCTTGTGGCGCCTCCTGAAAGGAAGTTGGGGCGGTGCCAGGTTGGCAGCCGCCCATTCCAATTGCTTTTTTACAATCTTGGTAACACATGAAAATGGCATGTCATAACAAGTAGCAATAAGAATTTTGGAAGAGCTACATAAATGACACTCAAATACAATGAGATTAGGGCATCTTTAACATGGATAAGCAAATAGATACCACCAACACTATTTGTGGATATCCGTCAAGTTTTGACCGTTCAATGCCATTTACAAAGAAAAAACAGGACACCGATCATAATAAATACTAAAAACCAAAGAAAAAACAGGACAGCGGTCATAATAAATACTAAAAACCAAAGAAAAAATAGGACAATGATCAAGGTCGATTACCCTGCGTCAGAGTCACGAGCCTCGTTGTTGTTGGCGGCCAACGCCTACCCACCGGAACCGCTAACATGTGATTGTTTTGCACCATCACCGTGTTGCTTATGTACCTCATCATCCTGAACCTCAATCTCCTTGAAGAGTCACTCCCGCAGCGGAAAGATAAGTCGGCTGCTTCATGTGATGAAGATGGTGGAGGGATGGAGGCGGCCCTCGGAGCAAATCCATTGCAGCCATTCGCGGATACATGGGGAAACTGATTGAGCCCCGAGCTCATCGCTTGCCAACTAAAAGGGGCTTGTTGATTTGTTCTACAAGTAACTCAAAAGAACTTGCATAGAAGGCTTTAGCAAGAGTGAAATTCAAATTCATCCCATGCAAATATCAAAAAGATAAAAATCTGACAGATGAATCAAAGGAAAATGCTACAGGAAAATTCAACATTTGTTTTCAAGCAAACTTCAAACACAATAGGCTGATGCGATTGAGTAAACTAAAGGTTGGTGCATATCTAAAAGGTGTCAAAGACACTATGCTAATTATCAGTTCATGGCAACACAAAAGTAATAAATATTTATTTGTTTTTCCAACTGTAAATTGACAACTAATTATTCTTGAACATCAATATTATACATATATGCAGTAATATCAATATGTTTATAAACAACTATAACAACATAAAGTAATAAAGAATTATTATTATCATATTTATGCTCTAATAAATTTAAATTATCGAGATTACTATATATATATGACTATATATAAACTTACACAATACCTTGTGACGCCACCTAAATGTTAGTTGTGTCGTGCCAGATTGACAAGCGACCCTTCTAGCCCATTTTTCTCTAATTGCTGGCAAACATGCACATATAAGCAAGAAACTTGAAATAGAATTTACAATTTACAACAAAAGAAGCAATCTTTAAATAAAAAAAATATTAGAAACATTGATCCCCTTGGGTGGTGGACTATTCCCAACCAGAAAAGTTTAAATACGATATGCTACGAAGAACAATGGAAGGCATAGAAGCAATTGTGCACTTGAGCGGCTAGCAGTGGAGGTTTACGATGATGGAGGAGATGTCATCTTTGCTCCTCCTATTCACTGGCTGAAGCTCTCCTGGCTATGGATGTTTACAGTGACTCGGGAGATGTTGTCTTGCTCCTCCTATTCACCGGCTGATCCACCAGATGCTTCGCAGCTGCATGTGTGACCCTGATGTCATTGATCTCCATCAAATAAATCTGACCATATAATTGTAAAGATTAATAGTCGACCTTACTATCTAGCAAGTTATTTTAGTCCTTTTCAAAGGACCCAAGCCAATTGTAGTTGACGGTTTATACAAATACATACCATAATTATTAAGATAACATGTACACATTATTTTGTCTATCCAACAAGAAAATTTCCACGACACGCAAACAAGGCAAGCACCAAATAGTGCATGAACCATATTAGGAGAAGAGGAGAGGGACCAAACTGCAGCATTACTTACCTTTTATATGTCAGCAACCATATCAGTCATCATCATTGCCTCGCCCAACACCGTCGATCAACACCGTCTTGCACGACACTATCATATTCGTGTTGTTACTCTAATAAAGAAAATTTCTCATCATACAAGAATATGCTTATGCACATAACATGCATCTATAGAAGGCCCTACATAGTATATGTGATCAAATCTATTCCTCTTGAATGTCCATAATTGCCATCTCCTCCCTATGTTTCTAACACTCTTAGGTTCTCATATTAACATGCACTATACTGACGTTTGGTGTAATTGGTACTGTTTTAGAATGATAAATAAAACTGCTCTTCGTTGTTGTCTAACACACTGGAATTGGTTACAATATAACCCACATGAGCAAGCCGTCATTCATGTACTACTTTTGTACTTTTGATCCCCCATGATTTAACAAACTTGTAATTCTTCTATCTTATCTTGATCCAGATTATTTCATGGTGTCACTTAATTCATAGTATAGATTTTTCTCCTAGCATGTGATAAGAATAGAGACTAACCCTCAAACAAATTCATGGTTAACTTGACTGAATCTAGATCCTATTTTCAAAACCGAAAATCAAGTAAGTAGTAGAAGTCACTCATAAATTATTCGACTAAGATCCATTCATGGTATCCCCTAGTCCAAGGTTGTACCTGATGTTGATGGGATCAAAAATAATCAAGACATTATTACCATCCTAAACGATTTGATTGTTTGCATCCGAACTGTAAATACAATTAGTGCCTACATCTAGCACCTCCAGTTCCCTTGCTACCATACATGTCGTGGATCCACCAATTGTACTGTATTAAAGCAAAATAATGAACATTCAATTAGCTTGAATCAGAATTCTGCAACCGTTTCAACTTACAAGAGTGCCAAAAGGGATATTCATTGCACGTAACATAAGAATCCAACAAGTTTTTACCAGGGCCAGGATCTTGTGTCATAAATTCAATCCAGATGGCGAGGGTGGCGAGGCGACAAGAAGATCAGCCTCGATGACGATCATCCCAAAAATATTGACATAATCTACTAAATAAATTTCATTAGCTAATGAACAAGCTCATGACCAAATATAGTATTCAAAGACGTTCTTCGATAATGAAATTTGCAATCAATTAAGACCTACCACAACATATTGTAACCTAATTGATGCTCAATATTCATTGGCCTCGGCATTTTGCCATGCTCCATGACTCACATCGATGATGCTAGATTTGATTCAACGCTTCTTTTGTTCAATTCTATTTTCTTGATCCTCGTTGTGCTTTCATCGATGTTTGATTCAGCCTACTTATTTTTATTGCAACCTTTAAGTGCTTCGACACATTAATTAGAGGGAAAGTGTCACGCCCAAGATGCGATCCTATCCTTATTTCGGCATGAGGGCCTCGACAGGGATAGAAACGCATCTCACTGTGTTGCAAGAATGGATATCATTACAAGTACATGTACAGAAGAGATGAGTATATGGAATTGGCTTACACTCGCCACAAGCTACAACAGAGTCACATCAATACAACAACATACTCAAACATCATACAAAAGGGAACGGTCCGACTACGGATGAAATCAAACAATAAAATGACATCCATCCTTGCTATCCCATGCTGCCGCCTGGAGCCCATCTTAGATAGATGAAGAAGAAGAAGAACTCCAACAAACAAGCAACGTTCTCACGTTCAAGCTTCACATTACCTGTACCTGCAACTGTTGTTGTAGTAATCTGTGAGCCACAGGGACTCAGCAATCTCATTTCCAAGGGTATCAAGACTATTAAAGCTTAATGGGTGAGCTATGGTTAAGTGGTGAGGCTGCAGCAAGCGACTAAGCATATATTTGAGTGGCTAACTTACGAACACAGAAAGTAAAGTATGGTGGTCTACGCATAACGGACGTGAACTAGTAATGATCACTAACTGATCCTAAACATCTACTTACGTCAAACGTAACCCCACCGTGTTCTCTCTCGGATAAGGACTCACGAGAAGAGACAGTCACGGTTACGCACACGGTTGGTGTATTTTATTAGAGTTTACTTCAAGTTTGCTATGACCGGGTGTTAAACAAAATATCCAAGTTTGCCACATAACCGCGGGCATGGCTTTCCAAAAGATTTAACCCTGCAGGGGTTCTCCAACTCATCCATCACAAATTAACCACATGCGGTGGGAATAACCTTGACCACGGATCTCGTGATCATCCTAGGCAATTCCAAAGGAAATCCGACACCTCGAGATGGCCTGAAGAAAATCAGAATTCCTCACTCAAGACGTTCGAGAAAGGTAAAACAAATCCAGCAATGCTGCCCGGCATGTCGACGATCCTGATAGGAGCCGCGTATCTCGTTCTCAGGACACGGCGGATTGTGCAAACTTCTGGTAGGCCAGTCACAGAGTTGCCCCTGGTAGCCACCGGCGGTTGACAAGTTGGACCAACACTCATGAGGAGCACTGGCCTGGGTTGTTGATTAATTATTCGCTGGTGCCGGCGGGTCCCTATCCAATTTTATTAGTTATTAGGCGAATGTAGTAGCAATGTTGGGCCTTCCCACACAAGCTTTATCCTAAAACGAAAATCAAGGGGGTCCACATAACAACCCCGAGCATGTTAGGAGCGCTCAATTATGGAACATAACACCGGTTCACAAGTAACTAGGGCGGCAAGAGTGCAACAAAACACCAAGCAAAAGGCCAAGCCTTCCACCCTTTACCAAGTGTATAAGTGCATTAAATTAAATAGCTATAATATTGTGATAACAAAAGAATGTCCATGTTGACACATGGAAGCAATTGCACCTGCAGCTACAAACGCTATAAGAAGGGCTGAGCAAGAGGTAACATAGCCAAACAAAGGTTTGCTGGGATGTGGAGGGGTTAGAGGCTTATCATGGCAATGTTGGGAGGCTTGACAATCAAGTGGTAGGTAGCCATACATAATGATAAAAGCAGGACAACTAGCATAGCAATGATAGTAGTGGTATCCAGGGAAATGTGTCATCTTGCCTGAGATCCCGCTCGAAAGAAGAACGAGTCCATGAAGAAGACGAGCCAACGTAGTCGAATGAATCCCCACACTCCGAACGCTTTCGGAACTCTATCGAGAAGAAGCAAACCGGAAACAACAATCAACACACGATACACCACAACATATGAATGATATGATGCGTAGACAATTATGATGCATGTTCGGTTTAATTATGCAAGGCATGGCAAGGAAAGAACAACAAACAACTACTACATATTAAGTGAAGTTCAATATGCAACGAGTTGCATATTGACGAAACTCCATGTTCGAATTATCTAGTTCACTCCCGTTTATGTACTCATCAATATTAAATGTTGTTAGACATGGCAAACGGTGAAGCACAAACAACTACAACATCTAGGCATTTTAAATGAGGCCAAAAGCAATATATATCATTTTCGAAACAACCCCATATGCATGTTATGAATTTGGTCCAGATCTGTCCTAACACAATTTTATATTTATTAAACATGGAAATAATGTGTGGCAAGGGATTCTACATGTTTTTCTAGTCAAGTTACATATGTGGAACATTTTAAACGGAGTTACGGTTATTTAGTTATGCAATAAACCATTTTAACATGGCATTGATGCAAATTAATGCAAACAGCAAGTTTAAGTATTTTAAACACATGTGAGAGTTGGTTATTGTGAAACTACATAAAATTTGAGTCACTTTTCATATGTTAAATTTTCTCATATGATGCACGGATCTCGAGTTATTAAATGCATGAGTTTAGGGGGTTTTCTAAAATTTTAATATTCATTGGATAATTAGTAAATTCGCTAGCAAGGAAAAAACACTATGGGCCGAATCCTGGATGGTCCAATAGAGTCATGGGAGACGGATATTAACATGCACACATGAGCGGGGAATAGTGCTTCTCACCCTGGACCTTAGCCAAGTTGCAGGGGCGGTGCGAAGAGGCGAGTTGGGTCGGGGCGCTGGCTTGGCCGCGGGCGAGGCAGGCCCACATGCATGCATGAGGTCAACGTGAGCAGCGGCATTCTCCTCGCTCCCGAGCCGAGCGAGGGCATGGTGGCAACCAACTGCGCCAATGAGCACCCCCGGAGGCCAGGGAGGCTGGCGATGGGCGGAGTCGGCGGATCCGAAGGGGATCCATCCCTTCCTAGCGGTCGTGGTCGACGGCGTCGCACGAGCGAGGAGATTCGGCGAGGTTGTTCGGGGCGGCGGCCATGGTTTCGGAGGTAGGGTCATGCGAGCAGAGGGAGGCCACGGGGAAGCGGATCAATGGCGGGCGACGAGGTCCTTCCGGCGAGGCGGGGCGGCGATGCTTGCGGGCTCCGACGAGCTGGCCGGGGAGGTCTTGGCGGCCGGCAGGCACGACAAGGTCGGGCTCCTCTCCCAATCCAGGTCGGGATCGAGGGAGGGAGCTGCGGCAGTGGCTGGCTCGGGCCATGCGCGGGCCTGAGTCGGGCCACGTGGGTTGCGGCGGCGGGGTGGAGGCGTGGGGCGACGTGGCAGTCACGCATTGGCAGCTGGGTGCGGCTGGCGGCGGCGCATGCGATCCGACGATGACAAGTGGCTGTGAGGTAGCAGTTCGGCACGGAATTTGAGGAGGAGGGAGTAGGAGGGCCAATTTTGTGCAGGGGAGGCGTCTATTTATAGTAAGGGGAGCTATGGTTAGGGGTTTGGGGGCGTTTCAGAGCCCTCCGATCGTGATCTGAGGTTCCGATCAGAGGGGGTAGGCTAGGTGGGCTAGTGGGCTATGGAGGGTGGTTGGTCCAAGAAGAGAGGGAAATGTGAGCCCGTGACATGAGGTTTTAAACACTGAATACGTCCGACGAATTACCGATGACCGCACTGCTAAAGCCATCCGTTGGGGGACCAAAGGACCTCCGATCGCGACAAAAATTGACAAGCGGTCTATCTACACTGTATCAAGACGGCATGCCAAGTTTCGACCCAATCCGGGAATATTTTAGCGCACCTTTTAAAACATTTTTTATCGATGCCGCAAGCGCGTGCATGTGTGGTTGGTCTCGAAATGGTCGACGACGCGAACGAAGAGAACCGGCAACTACCAACGGATGCATGTTTTCGAAAACGAGTGATGATGCTATGCAGATGATGCGAATGATTCCATGACGAATGCAACACCAAAACGAAACACAGACGGGAATGGAAATAAAAGGGGAATCTTCTAGAGCGTCGGTCCCGGGCTGTTACAACTCTCCTCCACTACACGAGGATCTCGTCCCGAGATCTAGAATGAGAAGGGGAAGAGAAAGAGCAAGAGGTAAACTTAGTTGCTTCTTTGACAAACGAGTGAAACCAATGAAACATGAAGGTTGGAGAGATATGAAGAACGACACAAGGAACAAGCAAGAATTCACAAGAAATTTCAGCAGCACTTCGGTAGGATAGAGGGGCAAAATTGATATGAAGGAAAGAAATAGAAAGAGAAACACCAAACTTCGGCTGGATTAGAATCAAAACTTCATAAGACAGAAGGATCATGAAAAGATTCCACAGCACACCGGTAAATGGACAAGCAAGGGAAGAAGATGATCTTAATCAAACTAGATGATGGTCGAAAGAGAACACATGACAACGCCTCCAGAAGAAAAGAATAGAAACTATATCTTTGGACAGAAGAGAGCGGAGAAGAAAATGACAACTTCCAGCACAAATGGATTTGAAAAGCATAGGTTGATTGGAGTTGATGAAGAATCAACAATGAAAAGAATAACTTGTTATGGGCTTATGCAAAATATCTCAAAATTACAAGGTGATAACCTGCCACAACATGAACAATTGATTGCTTGGGAGCAACAAGATATGCAAAACTTCTTTCACCAAGAAGAGGAGGAGAAAACTTGGAACATTTATGACACCATGATAGCAACAAACCTTAGGAAATGCTTTAGGTGAAATCCAACCCAAGATAACTCCGAGAAAACTAGATGGGTTTAGTTATCTCATTCTTGACAATTTCCTTCAAGACTCCTCATAACCAAGAATTTAATAACACCATCTCAAAGACAATGGAGAGGGAATTGAACTTAGAAATCCAGGATAAAGAAAAACTTGAGCACCTCCAACAAGAATCTTGAAGAACACTTTGAGAAAAATTACATCCTTAACAACCACCATGAAGAACCATCGGGATGAACTCCGGAAGGAAAGGATGATAGAGAAATAATTGAAGGATGCAAAAAGACAAGATTGAGGCCTTGCTATGATATATATGAAGCTTCGAAAAGAGATATTTGAGCAACTTGAACTCCGGAAAAGAAAATAAGAACCACTTAGAATTGAGCATTTGATATCATGAACAACTCCGGAAGAAGGATTGAGATCACCTTGATGAAACTAGAATAAGAATTATGTTATGCTTATCCTTCATCAAGTTGAATTGATGACAAGCAAAGGATTTCGCACACCACTTATTCTTCTTGCAAAGAATTGAAGAGAGAGAGAGAGAGAGAGAGATCACAAACTTGAAGAAGTCTTGCATGAGAACACGGTAAGAATTAGAAACTAAAGAATTATATAACATGAGAATGAAGAGAGCATGATCCACCTAATAGAAAACTCGAACGAAGCACCAGAATAATTGAGATACGAGCAAGGGGACAACAATTGAGAAGAATTTGAGAACGAAAGCTAAAAGCTAAGAATGAAGAAATCTTCTGAAATGATGGTCTTCGGATGATCGAGGAATGAAAACAACTCTGAATGCACTAGATAGGTATGGGAGAAATTTCTCATGAATGAAAAAAAATTGAGAGGAAAGCATCAAGATGGGATGACAAATCTGCACGAGAATGGACTGAGATTAAGAGAAACTCTCCTTCGATCTTCAATACAGAGAATCATAACGAGAAACAACACCATGAATTACTTAGATACTCCAAAATAATGAATAGGAAAGGTTGAGCCAACGATGAAAAATAATTCGAAGCGATCATGAAGAAGGAATATGACTGATGAAAATCATTCTTATATCATATTGAAAAGAACTTGAGGACCTCTCCGGAAAGATTAGAAGAGCCAGTTAAGATCCTGGGGGAAAACCTGTGGGTTATGGGCCCACTCAAAATAAACCACCGTTGAAACAATTGATTAAGGGAGAAATTGCACCAGTACAAATTAAGAACTTTATGAGGTGAGACTCTCGAAAAAATTTGAAAGGATTATTGAATGCAAGCACGAAACTTCTGAGATATGTTCAGCACTCCAAATAGAATAGAAATAGGAACAAACGAGAAAGGCTTGGATAAGAATTCCAACATGGGAGAGAAATTAGAGAATGAAAATGATATGATGAACACCGATAGGTTGAATCGAATCCACCGGAGAAGAAACAACGAAAACAAGGAATATGAGGATAGATCTTGAAATTGAAACACCTGAGAATCTCCACAATAAATCACCTAAAACAAAACAGAAGAAAAGATAGCGGAAGCATCACATGAATAGAAAAGACACTTGGTTGAGAATTCAATCATTGAAGAAAAAGGGCGGGAGGGTGGGGAAAACAAAGAAAACTTGGAACGGATGGAATGAACTCCGAGAAAGAATAAGAGGATTGATCTTGCAATATTGAAGACGATAAAATTATCTTGAAGAGAAGCTCACCAGATAAAAAGAATTGATATGACAACTTGATTGAGCAAAAGAATTATCAATCCCATAGACATATGAGAACACTAGGAAAGGTATGAAATCACCACTTGACATCGAAGCAACTTGGATTACCATATAAAAAACAAAACAAAGGATGGGCTTACGAACCAAGCCGGAAAAAAATGCATAACAGAGATTTCGCTTGATATTTTCGTGGTAAGGTTCGCACGGGCTCGATCGTACATTGGATTGTCATATTCAAATGATGCTCGAATATGCTCCCTAGGCGTAGTGAACTACAAGGCTTGACGAAGCATAAATTGAGACTGTCCTCTGTAAGAAAGACCGTGAACAAACGAATCCACTACATGTCGAACCCCAACCTCACATCATGATCTGTTGAAAGATAGCCTAGGTAACTACTTGAATTCCCACCTAAGAACTCTCGAAAACTTTCTAGTGATGCAATCCGGTGTTGGGGATACAAGGAGGAAATATCTCACACAACTAACAAACGTACACCCCAACTGTATACATCCTTCAACACATAACCAGAGGTTTCTGGAAATCAATTTAACTCAGATCCTCGAAAGCACAACGATACTGACCATGGTGGTACCCGGACGCCTCCCCAGTACTAGGTGACTCTGACCTTATCTCACCACGACAAGTAATGAAGCAATTCCGAACACCCTTCGTCCTGAGATACTAAGGAAGCTGAATGATAACGATGTGCCAAGAATTCCCTAGAGCTCAACTCCCCGGAAGAAATCAAGTCACATAGGAGGCACCAAGACAGAACTCCATCACATCGGTATCATATAGTTTCCAAAGTACCCGCGTGATCCTAAAAAAATTGAGTGAGAAGAGGAGTAGAATCAAAAATTCCTAAGTCGAATACCTCACCAGAGTATAGAAGAGGAGTAAAAAAAATCCTACTCTCCGATATAACTAGACTCAAAATAGTTTTTCACTAGACTCGACTCGGCCAAGTTCAATCAATCAAGGGGTCTCCTAGGTTGGTACAGGCTCTGATACCAACTTGTCACGCCCAAGATGCGATCCTATCCTTATTTCGACACGAGGGCCTCGACACGAATAGAAACGCATCTCACCGTGTTGCAAGAATGGATATCATTACAAGTACATGTACAAAAGAGATGAGTATATGGAATTGGCTTACACTCGCCACAAGTTACAATAGAGTCACATCAATACAACAACATACTCAAACATCATACAGAAGAGCAGGGTCCGACTACAGACGAAATCAAACGATAAAATGATATCCATCCTTGTTGTCCCAGGCTGCCACCTAGAACCCATCCTAGATCGGTGAAGAAGAATAAGAACTCCAACAAACAAGAAACGTTCTCATGTTCAAGCTTCACATTACCTGTACCTACAACTGTTGTTGTAGTAATCTGTGACCATAGGGACTCAGCAATCTCATTTCCAAGGGTATCAAGACTATTAAAGCTTAATGGGTAAGGTATGGTTAAGTGGTGAGGCTGCAACAAGAAACTAAGCATCTATTTGAGTTGCTAACTTACGAACATAGAAAATAAAGTATGGTGGTCTACGCATAACGGATGTGAACTAGTAATGATCACTAACTGATCCTGAACACCTACTTACGTCAAACATAACCCCACCGTGTTCTCTCTCAGATAAGGACTCACGAGAAGAGAAAGTCACGGTTACGCACACGGTTGGTGTATTTTATTAGAGTTTACTTCAAGTTTTCTATGACCTGATGTTAAACAAAATATCCAAGTTTGCCAAATAACCGCGGGCACGGCTTTCCAAAAGATTTAACCCTATAGGGGTGCTCCAACTCATCCATCACAAATTAACCACACGCAGCGGGAATAACCTTGACCACGGATCTCATGATCATCCTAGGTAATTCCAAAGGAAATCCGACGCCTCGAGATGGCCCAAAGAAAATCGGAATTCCTCACTCAAGACGTTCGAGAAAGGTAAAAAAATCTAGTAAGGCCGCCCGGCGTGTTGACGATCCTGATAGGAGCCGCGTATCTCGTTCTCAGGACACGGCGGATTGTCCAAACTTCCGATAGGCCATTCGCAGAGTTGCCCCTGGTAGCCATTGGTGGTTTATAGGTTGGACCAACACTCATGAGGAGCACTGGCCCGGGTTGTTGATTAATTATCCACGGGGTGCTGGCGGGTCCCTATGCAATTTTATTAGTTATTAGGCAAATGTAGTACCAATGTTGAGCCTTGCCAGACAAGCTTTATCCTAAAATCAAAATCAAGGGGGTCCCATAACAACCCCGAGTATGTTAGGAGCGCTCAATTATGGAACATAACACCGGTTCACAAGTAACTAGGGCGGCAAGAGTGCAACAAAACACCAAGCAAAAGGCCAAGCCTTCCACCCTTTACCAAGTGTATAAGTGCATTAAATTAAATATCTATAATATTGTGATAACAAAAGAATGTCCATGTTGACACATGCAAGCAATTGCACCTGCAGCTAGAAACACTATAAGAAGGGATGAGCAAGCGGTAACATAGCCAAACAAAGGTTTGCTGGGATGTGGAGGGGTTAGAGGCTTATCATGGCAATGTTGGGAGTCTTGACAATCAAGTGGTAGGTAGCGAGACTTAATGATAAAAGGGGGACAACTAGCATAGCAATGATAGTAGTGGTATCCAGGGAAATGTGTCATCTTGCCTGAGATCCCGCTCGGAAGAAGAACGAGTCCATGAAGAAGACGAGCCAACGTAGTCGAACGAATCCCCACACTCCAAACGCCTTCGGAACTCTATCGAGAAGAAGCAAACCGGAAACAACAATTAACACACGATACACCACAACATATGAATGATATGATGTAAAGACAATTATGATGCATGTCCAGTTTAATTATGCAAGGCATGGCAAGGCAAGAACAACAAACAACTAGTACGCATTAAGTGAAGTTCAATATGCAATGAGTTGCATATTGACGAAACTCCATGTTCGAATTATTTAGTTCACTCCCGTTTATGTACTCATCAATATTAAATGTTTTTAGACATGGCAAACATTGAAACACAAACAACTACAACATCTAGGCAGTTTAAATGAGGCCGGAAGCAATATATATCATTTCCGAAACAACCCCATATGCATGTTATGAATTTTTCCAGATCTGTCCTAACACAATTTTATATTTATTAAACATGGAAATAACATGTGGCAAGGGATTCTACATCTTTTTCTAGTCAAGTTACATATGTCAAACATTTTAAACGGAGTTACGGTTATTTAGTAATGCAATAAACCGTTTAACATGGCATTGATGCAAATTAATGCAAACAGCAAGTTTAAGTATTTTAAACACATGTGAGAGTTGGTTATTGTGAAACTACATACAATTCTAGTCACTTTTCATATATTAAGTTTTCCCATATGATGCACGAATCTCGAGTTATTAAATGCATGAGTTTAGGGGTTTTCTGAAATTTTAATATTCACTAGATAATTAGTAAATTCGCCAGCAGGGAAAAAACAGTATGGGTCGAATCCTGGATGGTCCAACAGAGACATGGGAGACGGATACTAACATGCGCACATGAGCGGGGAATAGGGCGGCTCACCCTAGGCCTTAGCCTAGTTGGAGGGGCGGCACGAAGAGGCGAGCTAGGCCAAGGCGCTGGCTGGGCCGCGGGCGAGGCCGACCCACGTGCACGCATGCGGTCAATGCGAGCAGTGGCGTTCACCTGACTCCTGAGCCGAGCGAGGACATGGTGGCGACCAACTGCGTCAGTGAGCACTCCTGGAGGCCAGGGAGGCCGGCGATGGGCGGAGTTGGCGGATCCGGAGGGGATCCATCCATTTCCAGCGGTCGTGGTCGACGGCGTCGCGCGAGGGAGGAGATCTGGCGAGGTTGTTCGAGGCGGCGGTCATGATTCCGGAGGCAGGATCGTGCGAGCAGCGGGAGGCCACGGGGAAGCGGATCGACGGCAGGCGACGAGGTCCTTCCGGCGAGGCGGGGCGACGACGCTTGCGGGCTCCGACAAGCTGGTCCAGGAGGTCTTGGTGGCCGGCAGGCACGAGGAGGTCGGGCTCCTCTTCCGATCCAGGTTGGGATTGAGGGAGGGAGGTCCGGCAGTGGCTGGCTCGGGCCACGTGCGGGCCTGATTTAGGCAACATGGGCCATGGCGGTGGGGTGGAGGCGCGGGGCGACGTGGCAGTCGCGCATTAGCTGTTGGGTGCGGCTGGCGGCAGCGCACGCGATCTGACAGCGACAAGTGGTGGCGAGGCACCAGTTCAGCGCGAAATTTGAAGAGGAGGGAGTAGGAGGGCCAATTTTGGGCACGGGAGGCATCTATTTATAGTAAGGGGGGCTAGGGTTAGGGGTTTGGGGGCGTTTCAGAGCCCTCCGATCGCGATCTAACGGTTCCGATCGGAGGGGGTAGGCTAGGTGGGCTAGTGGGCTATGGAGAGGTGTTTGAGCCAAGAAGAGAGGGAAATGTGAGCCTGTGACACGAGGTTTTAAATACCGAATACGTCTGATGAATTACCGATGACTACACTGCTAAAGCCATCCGTTGGGGGACCAAATGACCTCCGATCGCGATGAAAATTGATAGGCAGTCTACCTACACTATAACAAGACGGCATGCCAAGTTTTGACCCAATGGGGGGATATTTTTGCGCGCCTTTTAAAACATTTTTTATCGATGCCGCTGGCGCTTGCATGTGTGGTTGGTCTCGAAACGGTCAACGACACGAACAAAGAGAACCGGCAACTATCAACGGATGCAAGTTTTCAAAAATGAGTGACGATGCTATGCAGATGATGTGAATGATGCAATGATGAATGCAACACCCAAACGAAACACATACGAGAATGGAAATAAAAGGGGAATCTTCTTGAGCGTCGGTCCGAGCTGTTACAGAAAGTTTGTCAGATTTCGGGCTCCGCAAAACCCTCAAGGTTCGAACACAAGGGCGTGTGCGAAGATCCCCTGCAGCCTCGTCCTGCCTAGCTCACTACACGATGGACACAATGGCAAACTCGCACGACGACGAGGAAGAAGATGAACATGGCAGTTTATCCAGGTTCAGGCCGCTGTGAAGCGTAATACCCTACTGCTTTGGTCGATTTCCTCCCGAGGAGGTGTGGTGGATGAACTAGTATACTGGGGGCAAGCTTCGCGAGGGAGCTTAAGCAGTGTTCTTGGCTTCCTGCCCTGTCTCGTGGTTTGGGTAGCTAAGTCGTAGATCGGCCTCCCTCTACGGTGTGGCCTAGTCTCTATATATAGTGGTGGCCTGGGTCCTCTTCCCTTATCACAATGGCGAGAAGGGATCCCACAATGACCAATTTTGAAGGGGGACAAGAGTACACCCGCACCCTGTACAAAGGTGGTCTTCGCCTGCAAAGCGGTTGTTGATGATGTAGTGGTGGGCTCGGCGATGGCATCCGCTCTGCGAGGCTCGTGGTCGTGGTCTTGTTGCACTAGAATAGAAACCATTGGGTGGCGCTTCGTGAACACGCATACGTCCTAGCCCCCTTTGCACCAAAGGGCAAACTGCACCGCCTGGCACGCTGGCACCTGCCTATCCTTCCTTGCGTCATCTTTGACTCCTCAGGCTGGGTTCTGCATAGGGATCTCCGCTGCTCCGGAGGGGGGCCTCCTCGCTGGTCTTGGTGTCGTTCTTCCTCGCGAGCATGAACATGAGTGAAGCCATACCAGGCCGAGCCTGGCTGATGAGGTGGGCCATGTACTTCCCCGCATGCAGGCGGGTCTGGGTACCCCCGTTCCCAGAACGCCGATAGTGCCGCGGGCCCCAAACGCCTGAGGGGTTAGGACTGGCATGTGTCGTGCGGCTGATGGGGTGCGCCCTTTCAGCCACCATCCGAATTGACAAAAGCCTGACTTCCAGCGTTGTGCCATTACTGCTTTCCTCTTCCATGCTCGTGTGCTTTCTCCCAGATCTCAGCTTTAGTTGAGACCTCTGCAGATCCGACGTTGCTCCATCTTCCTTCTGAATGGCCCTTGCCGGCAAGTTCAAGCCTGAGGTCTAGGGCTCAGCCTCAGCCCCCATCTCACCGGCACTTTCCGAGTCCACCATTGCCAAGTACGGAGACCTCATCCCCGTGCTCCCGTCAATGGCGGACGGGACCAACGAGTGCGTGCGGACCTTGATATGGGCGGCTCCTCGGAGAGGCGGCCCTCGTCCAGGTCAGATCATCCCTTCGTCGGGCTCGTCCCACCCTTCTCCGTGTTCTTCACTTCCATATGATAACCCACAAGTATAGGGGATCTATCGTAGTCCTTTCTATAAATAAGAGGGTTGAACCCAATGAGGAGCAGAAGGAAATGACAAGCGGTTTCCAGTAAGGTATTCTCCGCAAGCACTGAAATTATTAGTAACAGGTAGTTTTGTGATGAGATAATTCGTAATGAGTAACAAGTAACAAGTGTAGCAAAGGTGCACCAAGGGAGACCAATCCTTTTTGTAGCAAAGGACAGGCCTGGACGAACTCCTATATAAAGCAAAGCGCTCCCGAGGACACATGGGAATTTCTTTCAAGCTAGTTTTCATCATGCTCATAATTTGATATGTGGGTGGACCGGTGCTTGGGTGCTGCCCTTACTTGGACAACCTCCCACTTATGATTAACCCCTCTCGCAAGCATCCGCAACTACGAAAGAAGAATTAAGGTAAACCTAACCATAGCATGAAACATATAGATCCAAATTAGCCCCTTACGAAGCAACGCATAAACTAGGGTTTAAGCTTCTGTCACTCTAGAAACCCATCATCTACTTATTACTTCCCAATGCCTTCCCCTAGGCCCAAATAATGTCGAAGTGTTATGTATTCGACGTTCACATAACGCCACTAGAGGAGAGATAACATACATCTCATTAAAATATCGAAGTTTTGGCTATTATGAGGTGGAAGCAACCACTACATGTTGGAGGCTCTAAACCCATACAACTTCTATTCGGAAGCAAGCAAACATAACCCATTATGTTGTCTTCCTTTTCCAACATCAACTTCTTGGCATGTATATTTTAATGAGTGGTCACAATCATAAAAGATGTCCAAGATAATATATTTATATGTGAATCTCTCTTTCTTTATCACATCGTTTTCAATTGCACTAATGACCAATTGCTATGTTTGTTAACTCCCAACAAATTTCAATCGACATACCTTTTATATGTGAGGTCATCACTCCCCATAAGATCATTATGTATACTCTTTGCTTTTATTCTATTATTATTTATTCATTACTCTCAAGAGCATAGTAATCTAGCAAATCCCTCTCATCAAGACTACTTTTTATTATATACTCTCGGACTTGCTTACATAAGGGGAGCAAAGGCAAAAACTAAAAACTAAATCATACTAAAACTTTATTCTACTAGATAAAAACAAAATCAAAAAGGATCGAACTAAGGAAAACAACAAAAACAACAAAAAGGAAAAAAGGTGTGATGGCGATATGATACCGGGGCACCACCCCCAAGCTTGGTACGAGACAAGGGGAGTGCCCATACCCATGTGCTCAGGTGTCCTTCTTCGGAGGTGATGGTGCGATATTCTTGGTGATGATGCCCTTTAGAATGCGATTCTCCTCTTCAAGCTTGTTATTTTGCTGTCTTAGATCTATTACTTCCTTGTGCAGTTTTCCATTGACAGTTAGAGATCCCTTCACCCATCAACGTTTCATTGCTGCGGGTGAAAAGACAACACTCTTTTTCAAGTTTTCATAAGTAAGAAATTTAACATTGGGAGGACTGACCGAACTCGGTATTGTTGAGCTCAGAAGTCCCTCTAACGTGGCTCTAGGTTGTGGATGAGATTTAACTTCTTGGTCTTCCTCCATGGCATCCACCATTTTTAAGTCAGCCTCCATATCCTCCTCTGTGGTTTGCCCAAAGTGGTTAGCTTCAATGTATGCCTCGGGCTCTTGTGCGGGTGACAAACACGACTCTCCCCGGTCACTCTTGTGAAGACATCTTGCTCTAAATCTGCTGCAGGAATAGCTCACAATGAAAACAGGAGGTATTGTCGTGATACTAAAGTAGAAACCTTCGGGAGATTATATAATGAATTTTTGCAGACCCGAAGGAGTATTCCATGATAAAACAGAGTCCGGGGCGCACGGGTGGTGACAAGCCCCCAAGGCACGACCAGGGGTGTGGCCACGCCTAGCAAGCTTGTTGCCTCCCCGTGCGTCCTTCAGACTACTTTTCATTTTCCTAATTTTTTAAATATTCCAAAACTAAGTAAAATTGCTATTGGGAAATTTTTGGAGTTGGTTTACTTACCGTACCATGTACCTATTCCTTTTTAGAGTATGAAATGTTTCGGTAGGTCTCCCTAATATGCTCTTCCGGAGTTATGGTATTGATGACATTGGTTTCAACATTAATGGGAGTACCTGAGATATAATGTTTGATTCTTTACCCGTTTACCACCATTGGATCTGTGCCTTCGGCGTTGTTGATCTTGATGACACCGGAACGATATACTTCCTCGACAATGTAAGGCCCTTCCCATTTGGAGAGAAGTTTTCTTACAAAAAATCTTAACAAGAATTGTATAGCAAGACATGGTCACCTATATTAAATTCATGCTTTTGTATCCTTTTATCATGTCATCTCTTAACTTTCTCTTTAAACAACTTGGCATTCTCATAGGCATGGGTCCTCCATTCATCAAGTGGGCTAATGTCAAAAAACCTCTTCTCACCAGCAAGTTATAAATCATAGTTGAGCTCTTTGATTGCCCAATAAGCTTTGTGCTCTAGCTCTAGAGGTCAGTGACATGCTTTACCATAAACCATTTTATACGGAGACATGCCCATAGGATTCTTGTAAGCAGTTCTATAATCCCATTGCATCGTCAAGTTTCTTACAGCAATTCTTCCTAGATCTATTAACCGTCTTTTGCAAGATCAATTTAATTTCTCAATTGCTTAATTCTACTTGACCACTAGACTGAGGATGATAAGGGGATGCAATTCTATGGTTAACATTATACTTAGCAAGCAATTTACGGAAAGCACCATGAATAAAATGTGAACCACCATCAGTCATTAAATATCTGGGGACTCCAAATCTAGGGAAAATAACTTCTTTAAGCATCTTAATTGAGGTGTTATGATTAGCACTACTAGTTGGACTAGCTTCTACCCACTTAGTAACATAATCAATAGCAACTAAAATATGAGTATACCCATTGGACGTTGGAAAAGGTCCCATATAATCAAAACCCCAACCATCAAATGGTTCAATAATAAGAGAGTAATTCATAGGCACTTCCTGACGTCTACTAATATTTCCAATTCTTTGACATTCATCACATGACAAGACAAACTTACGAGCATCCTTGAAGAGAGTAGGCCAATAAAAACCATATTGTAATACCTTATGTGCAGTTCTATCTCTAGCGTGGTGTCCTCCGTAGGCCTCGGAATGACACTTCCATAGGATCTTCTCATGTTCATGCTCAGGTACACAACGTCTTTATAAAGGTGTGGGTCATCCCAGAAGTAATGTCTTAAATCATAGAAGAACTTTTTCTTTTGTTGGTATGTGAAACTAGGTGGTATAAATTTAGTGACAATGTAATTAGCACAATCAGCATACCAAGGAGCATTACGCGAAGCATTTATGATAGCTATTTGTTCATCAGGAAAGCTATCATCAATAGTTAGTGGGTTATCGAGGACATTTTCTAACCTAGACAATTAATCTGCTACGCGGTTATCAGCACCCTTTCTAACAACAATATGCATATCAAATTCTAGTAGCAGAAGAACCCACCTCATAGGTCTAGGTTTAGCATCCTTCTTTTCCATCAGATATTTAATAGCTTTCACATCCCTAGCTAGTTGTCTTAGGATAGCATGTGTGTGAATCATATTTCTACTATTGCATCAATTTGAAATGGGGATTAAAAGAAACCCCACACAATTCATTTGAATCAAACCAACTTAATGAATGTGAAAAACCAACAAATTCCAAATGCCCATCTAAAATGTCCCCTATGTCTGATAAATATGGACATGAATATACCAGGGGCCATCTTAAATATTTGAACATTTATAGCATTTTAAAAATAATTAATAAAGTCTCTGAAAATGCCAAATAAAGCATTATCATTATTTCAGATTTCAAAATATCCTGAAACTTTTTACAGAAGTTTGAAATATTCAAACTTAATGCTATAAAATATTTGGGATATGTTATAATTAGCAATTGTGCCTAACAATAAATAAAACAAATGTCAGAAAAACAAAACAGATATGGAAAGGTAAAAAAAGGAAAGGAGGAGGCATCTGGGCCGGCCCAACTGGCCCAGCACCGTCGTCGTCCTCCTAGCGGCCAGGAGGACGAGCGTGTGCTCGCCATGCACTTGTGCCGGTGCTGTCACGCAACACCCTGCGCTCCTGCATCCCCTACTGCGCTGGCAAGAGGATGAGGATGCATGTGCTGTCCCCATTGCTCTCTCCCTCTCTCTCTCGCTCGTCTCTCCTTCTCTCCCCCTCTGTCGCCATGGCCGCCGAAGCCCCGCCACCATAGCACCGCCGCTCCAGCTGCTCCCCCTTGCTCCTGAGCCCTCCAATCACTCCGCCTCGACGCCCTCTTCCTTCTCGCCGAGCCACGCATCGTCGGGAGCTCTCCATTGCCGCATCGCCGTCGTCTTCGACCTCTAGCCACCGGCGAAGAAGTGAAGCTCGCCGCTGCTCCATGCCTTCCCTGAGCCCGCTCTCAACGCCTCTGCAACCGTCGTGAGCCCCTGGCCCTTTTCGCCCTCTTTCCCCCTTCGTTAGAGCGTTCTAGTGCCGCATTTCCGCGGGTCCGAGAGCTCCTCGCCGCCGGCGAGGACATGGCCGTTGCTACAGCGGCCCAAGCTCGCACCTGAGCACGTAGTCGTGCTCAAGATGATCCCAGGCAGCCCTAGGAGCCCTTAGGTGGCTCATTTGAGCTCCGGCTCGACGAGCCCCTGCTCGCCCGAGCTCCGGCAGCCGCCGTGCTCATCACCGGCGCCGATTCCGGCCATCCCAGCCCCTGGGAGGTGTCGGGCTCGACGTGCGCGAGCAAGCAGAGCAGATCGATGCCCTCCGCTATCCTTTTGTTTGCCGTAGGAGGGATCCCGACCCCCTCCGCCGTCCCTGACGTCGCCGACGGCTCAACGTCGGCGAGTCAACCTGTGTTGACCATGGGGGTTTGTGTTGGGACCCCGATTCTAAGTCATATGATTCCATACTGTAACAAGCCACATCACTTTGCGGCCTCACGCACGGTACTCCACGGCTGCCACCTTACCTTGGCCGGGACCGTTTGCGTCTTTTGGCTCACGTATGCGAGATGTCGCTGGCAATCACACAACAAAGACCCCGGGCCGACATGACTAGTCATAGAACCCAAGTGGCACATCCGTACGGAAACATGCATACATAACCTAGCAATGCAGGTGTCGGTCTCAAGCGTGTGTAGACGAGTCATAGCAAGCTACAAGGACTCCATTACGTCGCGAGACACGAATGTCATCACCGCACGTAGACGAGTCGTAGCAGGCTACGGGGACTCCATTACACTGCGAGACATTTCCCCGAAGGAACAGACACAGCAGCAAAGAAGGATACATGCCGGTCAATCAATGTGTCCGGAGTAGTAGCAAGCTACCATGGCTTGGTGGAAGCACAAAGAGGCAGTTTCCCGTAAAGAGTACTACTAAAGGCACACAACTAGGTGTCGGATCCCATACATACCGTTGCACGTCACACGTACGCACGACATGCCCGATATGCATAGATACAACTATGGCATCACAACATAACCATACAACAACATGACTTTTATTTAAGAGACTCAGACGAGCCTTGCATAATATGTTCTTACAGATAGGGGTCACATGACCCGGCACTCAAGTCATACAAACATAGTCATACAAGCCAGCGGAAACTTAAGCTGTCTGAGTACAGACGGCAAAATATAAAAAGAGCCACACGGCCTGGCTATCTACAGCCCACCACACGGGCAAGATCGTAGCTGGGACACCAGCTATTCGGCATCGTCAACGTCTAGATAGAACCCACCTGATGGGTCCTGGTTCTCTTCTGCAACATTAATTAAGCAAGGGTGAGTACAATCGTACTCAGCAAGTCTTTAAAACAGACCTAGTCTATTTATGCTCATGTATCAACAAGGGGGTGGTGGAGTTTATGCAGAATGCCAGCTTTGACTCATGGCTAACCTACACTACTCAATTTTAACTCCTTGTTATAATTTTAGTTATCGCACACGAGTCCACTACCTCCATCATAATACACTACCATGGATTCACCTTCCCCTTCCGGAAGAGTGCCATCCACGGTACTCACACTTGTCTTGAGATTTTTAGAAGTATCCATTTGATTATCTATGAACAACATAAGTTCTCCAAGTAGTCCATATCCGAGGACGCGGCTATTCGAATAGTTTCATACCCTGCAGGGGTGTACTTCTTCACACACGCTCTTGCCACTTATCGATGTGTGCCATAAACCATGCACCTCGGTAACCTTCAAGCGGATGCCCAGCGAGGAAGTCGGCCACGACCGTCAATCACATAAGACCTCTAGTCCAGGCTACCGCCTATTTGAGACTGACCCGCACGAAAGTCCGGCCGAAGTTTCCGCTACGGTCCCAAACGATGTGCGCAGGGTTCCCAAGCCCACCATTCGGGTGACCCTTGGTACACCGTGCCACTGCCTACCGCGTCGTAACCCACCCCGAGGGTCAGCGCTACGCACGGCCTCCAGCATGCTATAAACACCAGAAACTACTTGCAATACCTGGATCAAAGACTAAGCGACTGATAAGTCGAGAGGGGTCGAGTTACCGGAACCCAATGTGTGGTACCTAGTTCCTAAGAACGGTTCCAATGAGACAACCCACTATGTACTCCTACATAGCCTCTCATCGCCACCTTTACCAAATCGTATTCATTATATGCTCAGTACATCGGACAACACTGTTTCACTCAGTTCATCACCCAGATGAATCCGGCCTGACACAACTCTAAGCATAGCAAGCATAGCAGGCAAGGTAAGCTAAGCACATCATGGCACAAGCATCTACCAGGTATGCTAGGTTGCAAGGTTTAGCTATTTACTGTGACAAGATCAGGTCATGCATAAGATTAGGATCATCTACCGTGAATGACTGACACATGATCGTTTGTCCTAATGCAATAAATAAGATCAGGAGTGAGAGAATGGGATGTTATCGAAATGATCAATGGGGTTGCTTGCCTTGCTGGGTTGCGGAGGAGTTCTCTCCTTCGTCGGGGTACGGAGTGGTATCTTTCGGATTAGGGCCTACCGTAACGCAGATAAAAAAACATTCAATACAAGCAGATGCAACAATATGATGCATGATCATAGCATAGTAGTATGCATGGGTGAGCTAATGTAACTAGTGATCATGTCAATTTGAAATGAATTTGAATATAGGTTCAAAGTAGTTCCCATTTCAAATTCCATATATTGACCTAATGTTAAAATGTCCATGTTCACCTATTTAGATTGCTCTAACATGCATGAGAATAGCACCATTGGATTCATTGGATTTTTCTGATAAATTTTCATATATAAATTATTTTCATCTGACTTACAGATTAATTTATATGATTTTTCAAAGTTTTAAATATTTTCTGGAATTATTTTTAAATAAGAAATTGAATTATGACATCAGCATGATGTCATGATGACATTATCTGGTCAGCTGACCCGGCCCAGAGTCAAACCTGACATGTGGGGTCCACATGTCAGTGACTGGTTAACTCAACTAACTGATTAAAACTAATTCTGTTTTAGTTTACTAATTGGGCCCACCTGTGAGTGACACATTAACTTAATTAATGATTAAAGTAATTATAGATTAATCTAAACTAATCAGGGTCGGGGCCCCACCTGTCATTGACTCACAGAGTCAAGCCAGGGCCCCACCTGAGGTCAAACTCGCCGGAGTTGGCCGGCGGCTCGACGCCGGTGACCATCAGGGATGGCGGCGTCCGTCGGGTTTCTCCTACAGGGGGTCATCTGGCGCGCTAAAACCACCGGCGTGTAGCCCATGCACGACCGCATCCATCTGAGGCCACGGGAGGTCACGGGGTCGCCGGAGCTCGCCGGAAACGAGCTCGTGGCGGCGGCCGGAGCTCGGGCTCGGACGCGAACACGACACAGGGCACGACACAGCTCCTACCTAGCACCAAAGGCATCTACGCGACTCCGCAAACACAACGGTGGCCTTGGAAGGACCAACCGGTCACCGGAACGTAGCTGGCGACGAGCTCAAGCGGTGGCGCAATTCGGGCCTCGATGGAATCCGGGGCTAGGGCGCGAGATAGAAGGGGGAAAGAGGGGGGAAACACTCAGGGGCTCACAGCGAACGCAGAGCCGTCCACGGCTGACTCGGGGAAGACCTGGAACGGCGGCAAGCTTTGATTCTTCTCCAGCGACCCGAGGAGGAAGAAGGGGACGCGACGGCGATTGGGACCTTCTGACGATGGGCAGCTAGGTCTGGGAGGAGGAGGGGGTCCGCACGGTTCTTTTGGCTGGCTTAGACGGCACGGGGGTTGGCTAGAACGACGGCGACGAGGTCAGGAAGCTCTCGGCCATGGCGGAAGCAGAGAGGAAGGAGGAGAGAGCAAGGAGCGGAGGGAGAGAGCGGCGGGGAGGCGGCTCGATGCTTATCCCTGGCGTCACGCTGGCGAGGGAGTGGCCAGGCAGGCAGGTGGCATGGCGCCACCGGCGTGAGCGCACGGCAGCCACACGCCGCGCCTACTGGACGCCAGGAGGAAGAAGACCCCCTGGGCCAGATGGGCCACCAGGTAAGATCCCTATCTCTCTTTCTCTTTTTCCTTTCTTTTGGTTTTCTATATTTCTGACCTTTGTTTATTTTATTTCCAGATTCAAATGACTTTCAAATTATCCCCAAACAATTTCTAAAATAGAGTTTGAATATTTCAAACCTATTCACAAAGTTTGAGGGATTTTGAAATCAGAATTAATGATAATGATTTTATTTGTCATTTTCAGGGACTTAAATCATTAATTTAAATTATTTAAGATGTTCAAATAATTAAGATGGTCCCTGGTATATCTATGTCCTCAATTATCATACATAGGGAACATTTTTGATGGGCATTTTCGATTTGTTGAAATTTCATTTATCTGGAATTTTTTTATTTCATGAAATGCTTGGGGTTTCTTTTCTTTCTCCCCATTTCATATTGATGCAATGATGATGATGATGATGCAAACACATTGCTAGCCTAAGACACTTGCTAGGGTTGTGACAACTTGATCCCAGGTCAACTAGCAAGTTGGCCCGACCTTTTTAATTAGAATTAGATTAAGAAAATAATTAATTGAACTAATTAACCTAATTAGTCACTAACCAGTGGGCCCAGTGTTGTTAAGTAATTAGGATTAGTTTTAATTCATTGGTTAAGTGATTGAGTCACTAACATGCGGGCCCCACCCTATCAGGTTTGACGTGGCTCGGTCAGCCGACTGCTGACGCATTGTTGACGCAGTGCTGATGCAATAAAGGAATATCTGATTTAAATAATTACAGAAAATGTTTAAAACTTCTAAAAATCATATAAATTAATCTGTAAATCAGATGAGAATAATTTATATGTGAAAATTTATCAGAAAAATCCAATGAACCCAATGGTGTTGTTATCATGCATGTTAGAGCAACCTATGTAGATGAACATTGACATTTACTAATAGGTTAACTTATGAAATATGAAATGGAGAATGATTTTGAACCTATATTCAAACTCACTTCATATTAACTTGGACAATAGTTGCATTAGCTCATCCATACATGCTGCCATGTCATGATCATGCATCATATTGTCGCAGTTGCGCGTATTGATTGCTATTTATCTGCATTGCGGTAGGCCCTGCTTCTAAGGATACCTCCGAGTATTCTAGCGAAGGAGAAAACCTTCCCACTACCCAGCAAGGCAAGCAACCCCTTTGATCGTTCCGATAACATCCCACTCTCTCGCTACTACTCTTATTTATTGCATTAGGACAAACGTTCATATGTCTGTCAAACACGGTAGATGAACCTATTATTTTGCATGACCTGTCATTGTCACAGTAAATAACTAAACCTTGCAACCTATCATACCTAGTATATGCTTGTGCCATGATGTGCTTTGCTTACTTTGCCTGCTATGCTTAGAATTGTGTTAGGTCTGATTCATCTGGGTGATGAACTGGAGTGAAACAATGTTGTTCTGATGTGATAAGCTTATGATGAACCTGATTTGGTAAAGGTAGCGATGAGAGGCTATGTAGGAGTACACAACGGGTTATCTCATTGGACCGTTCTTAGGAACTGAGTTCCGTGTTTGTGATCCAAGACTAGTTACTACCACACGTTGGGATACTTAATTGACCCTCTCGACTTATCAACCGTCCTTGGTCCAGGAGTTGCGAGTAGTTTCTGGTGTTTATAGCATGCTAGAGGCCGTGCGTAGCGCTGACCCTAGGGGTGGGTTACGACGCGGTAGGCAGTGGCACGGTGTACTAAGGGTCACCCGAATAGTGGGCTTGGGAACCCTGCACACATTGTTCGGGGCCGTAGCGGAAACTTTGGCCGGACTTCCGTGCGGGTTCAGTCTCAAATAGGCAATAGCCTGGACTAGAGGTCTTATGTGATTGACGGTCGTGGCCGACTCCCTCGCTGGGCTTCCGCTTGAAGGTTGCCGAGGTGCATGATTTTATGAGCACACAACGATAAGTGGCGAGAGCGTGTGTGAAGAAGTACACCCCTGCAGCGTATGAAACTATTTGAATAGCCGCATCCTCGGATATGGACTACTTGGAGAACTTATGCTATTCATAGATAATCAAATGGATACTCATAAAAATATCAAGACAAGTGTGAGTACCGTGGATGGCACTCTCGTAGGAGATGAAAGTGAATCCGTGGTGGTGTATTGTTATGGAGTTAGTGGACTCGTGTGCGATATCTAATATCTAAACAAAGAGTAAAAATTGTATAGTGTAGGTTAGCCATGAGTCAAAGCTGGCATTGCTGCATAAACTCCACCACTCCCCTTGTTGATACATGAGCATGAATAGTCTAGGTCTGCTTTAAAGACTTGCTGAGTACATTTGTACTCACGTTTGCTTAATAAATGTTGCAGATGAGACTCGGGACCCATCAGGTGGGTTCTTTCTAGATGTTGACAATGCCGAATAGCCGGTGTCCCAGCTATGACCTTATGCCCTGTGGCGGGTTGTAGATAGTTAGGCCATGTGCCTTCTACCCTTTCATCTGTCTGTACTCAGACAGCTTTATGCTTCCGCTTGGTTTGTATCAACTTGCTTGTATGACTTGAGTGCCGGGTCATGTGACCCCCTACCTGTAAGAACATATTATGCGAGGCTCGTGTGAGCGTCTTAAATAAAAGTTGTGTTGTGATATGGTTATGTTGGGATGCCATAGTTGTATCTATGCATATCGGGCATGTCATGCGTACGTGTGACGTGCAACGGTATGTATGGGATCCGACACCTAGTTATGTGCCTTTAGTAGTACTCTTTACGGGAAACTGCCTCTTTGTGCTTCCATCGAGCCTTGGTAGCTTGCTACTGCTCCGGACACATTGATTGACCGACATGTATCCTTCTTTGCTGCTATGTCTATCCCTTCGGGGAAATATCTCGCGGTGTAATGGAGTCCCTGTAGCCTGCTACGACTCGTCTACGTGCAGTGATGACATTTATGTCCCACGGCGTAATGGAGTCATTGTAGCTTGCTATGACTCGTCTACACACGCTTGAGACCGACACCTGCATTGTTGGGTTACATATGCCTATTTCCATACGGATGTGCCACTTGGGTTCTATGACTAGTCATGTCGGCCCGGGTTCTCTCTCGTTTGATTGCCAGCGACATGTTCACATACGTGAGCCAAAAGACGCAAACGGTCCCGGCTAAGGTAAGGCTGCAGTCATGGAGCTTAACGTGCGTGAGGCCACAAAGTGATGTGATATGTTACAGTCTGGATTCATATGACTTAGGATCGGGGTCCCGACAATAGCAGAATGATCAGTGTGAATGGTTACTTTAGAATCAACAATATAAGGTCTACACTTATCACAAGCGAACACAACTGCTTAAAATTCTTTTTTAGTCGTAGCATGGTTTCTTTGAGCACAATCTAGAGTTTTTCTAGAATAATTAATAACATTTAATTTCTTATCAACGCTTTGTCCTAGGACAGCACCAACGGCATAATCACTAGCATCACACATAATTTCAATGGGTAGGTTCCAATCAGGTGGTTGAATAACAGGTGCAGAAATCAAAGCATTCTTAAGAATTTCAAAAGCTTCTACACAATCATCATCAAAAACAAATGGAACATCTTTTTGCAAAAGATTAGTGAGAGGCCTAGAAATCTTAGAGAACTCTTTAATAAATCTCCTATAGAAACCATCATGACCAAGGAAACTTCTTATACCTCTGATATCCGTAGGACACGACATTTTTTCAATAGCATCTACGTTAGCCTTGTAAACTTCAATACCTCTTTAGGAAAAATTTACGTCAAAAGACAATGCCTTCATTCACCATAAAGTGGCACTTCTCGCAATTCAAGACAAGATTAGTTTCTTCACATCTCTGCAAAACTCAATCAAGGTTGCTCAAACAATCATCAAAAGAAGCTCCATAAACGGAAAGATCATCCATGAAACCCTCAACAATCCTTTCACAAATATCAAATAATATAGCAGTCATACATCTTTGAAAGGTAGCAGGTGCATTGCATAAACCAAAAGGCATACATCTATAAGCAAAGGTACCAAAAGGGAAGGTAAAGGTGGTCTTCCCTTGGTCCTCTTTTGGCACACATATTTGAGAGAAACTAGAATAACCATCTAGAAAGCAGAAATGTGTGTGTTTGGATAATATTTCTAGCATTTGATCAATAAAAGGTAGAGTGTAATGATCTTTTCTAGTAGCTTTATTCAATTTCCTAAAATCAATTACCATTCTATATCCTGTAACGGTTCTCTGCGGGATCAATTCATTTTTATCATTAGGAACTACAGTAATACCTCCTTTCTTATGGACACAATGAACGGGGCTAAATGATACCTGCCTCCAGAAGCTTTAATATTTCATTTCATACCACTTCCTTCATTTTAGGATTCAACCGTCGTTGGTGATCAACAACTGGTTAAGCATCAGGCTCCATTTTAATTTTGTGCTGACATAGAATGGGACTAATGCCCTTAAGATCAAAAAGAGTATATCCAATAGCAGCACGATGCTTCCTTAGAGTTTTCAATAATCTCTGTTCTTTATGCTCTAAAAGGTTGGCACTAATAATAATAGGATATATCTTCTTTTCATCAAGATAAGCATATTTTAGAGTATCCGGTAATTGTTTAAGCTCAAACACGGGAGCACCCTTGGGTAGAGGAGGATCCCCAAGTATTTCGACAGGCAAGTTGTGTTTCAGAATAGAATGCTCATCAAAGAAAATCTTATCTATTTCATTCCTTTCATTCATATGCATGTCATTTTCATGGTCTGGCAAATATTGCTATAAAGGATTAGTAGGAGGCACAACAATAGAAGCAAGGCCAATAATTTCATTCTTACTAGACAATTCTTTATCATGAGGTTGTCTACTAAATTTAGAGAAATTAAACTCATGAGACATATTCCCAAAACTTATGGTAACCGTTTCCTTCTCACAATCTATCCTGGCATTAACGGTATTCAAGAAGGGTATACCAAATATAATGGGAAAAAATCATCTTGTGGGGAGCCAAGAACAAGAAAATCAGTAGGATACTTTATTTTGCCACATAAGACTTCAACATCTCTAATAATCCCAACTGGTGATATAGTGTCTCTATTAGCAAGCTTAATTGTAACATCAATTTCCTCTAACTCAGCAGGTGCAATATCATTCATAATCTCTTTATATAAGGTAAAGGGAATTGCACACACACTACACTCATATCACATAAGCCATGATAACAATGATCTCCTATTTTGACAGAAACAACAGGCGTGCCAACAATGGGTCTATGTTTATCTTTAGCATCAGGTTTAGCAATTGTAGCAGCTTCATCACAAAATTGAATAAGATGGCCATCAATATTGTCAACCAAGAGATCCTTAACCATAGCAATACTAGGCTCAACTTTAATTTGCTAAGTGGGTGTAGGTGTTCTAGCATCGCTCTTATGAACCACGGTTGAATCTTTAGCATGTTCCTTTATTCTAACAGGGAAAGGTGGTTTCTCAATATAAGCAGGGGGAATAACAGGATCAACATTATAAGTAATAGTGTCCTCTTCAACTTTAATAGGTTCAAGTACTTTCACTTCAATGGGAGGATGATATTTAAACCACTTCTCCTTACGGAGATCAACATGAGCAGCAAAAGATTCACAAAAGGAAGCTACTATCTTAGATTCAATTCCATATTTAGTGCTAAATTCACAAAAAACATCGGTGTCTACGAAGGATTTAACACAATCAAACTTAAGCTTCATACCTGACTCATTACCTTCGTCAAGTTCCCAATCTTCAGAGTTGCGTTTAATTCTTTCCAATAAGTCCCATTTCAAGTCAATCTCCTTCTTCATATAGGAACCAACACAAGAAGTATCGAGCATGGATTGATCATTACGAGAAAGCCGAGCATAAAAATTCTGAATAATAATTTCTCTCAAGAGCTCATGATTGGGGCATGCATATAACATTGACTTAAGCCTCCCCCAAGCTTGAGCGATTCTTTCTCCTTCACAAGGCCAAAAATTATAAATATAATTCCGATCACGATGAACTAGATGCATAGGATAGAACTTCTGATGAAATTCCGTTTTCAATCAGTTGTAGCTCCATGATCCAATATCATCACATAGCCTATAACATGTCAATGCCTTCTCCTACAAAGATAAAGGAAAGACCTTCTTATTGACGTGATCCTCGGGCATACCTGCAAGCTTAAATAATCCACAAACTTCATACACATAGATTAGATGCAAATCAGGATGTAGTGTTCCATCTCCTGCATAAGGATTAGCCAGCAGTTTGTCTATCATAACCGAAGGAATTTCATAATAAATATTTTCACTAAGTTCAGTAGGTTGAGGGACAACTCTTTGTGCTTCCGATCAAGGTGAAGACACCCTAAACAAGCTCCTCAAAGGATTACTTTCCATAGTAACAAGTAACAAGTAACAAGTGTAGAAAAGAGTCTTGATGACCCACAACTATAGGGGATCTATTACAGTCCTTTCGATAAGTAAGAGTGTCGAACCCAACGAGGAGCAGAAAAAAATGACAAGCGGTTTCTAGTAAGATATTCTCTGAAGCACTGAAATTATCGGTAACAGGTAGTTTTGTGATGAGATAATTCGTAACAAGTACCAAGTAACAAGTGTAGAAAAGGTGCAGCAAGGTAGCCCAATCATTTTTGTAGCAAAGGACAAGCCTGGACAAACTCTTATATAAAGCAAAGCGCTCCCGAGGACACATGGGAATTTCTGTCAAGCTAGTTTTCATCATGCTCATTTGATTCGCGTTCGTTACTTTGATAATTTGAAATGTGGGTGGAACGGTACTTGGGTGCTTCCCTTACTTGGACAAACCTCCCACTTATGATTAACCCCTCTTGTAAGCATCCGCAACTACAAAAGAAGAATTAAGGTAAACCTAACCGTAGCATGAAACATATAGATCCAAATCAGCCCCTTACGAAGCAATGCATAAACTAGGGTTTAAGCTTCTATCACTCTAGCAACCCATCATCTACTTATTACTTCCCAATGCCTTCCCCTAGGACCAAATAATGGTAAAGTTTTATGTAGTCGACGTTCACATAACACCACTAGAGGAGAGACAACATACATCTCATCAAAATATCGAACGAATACCAAATTTACATGATTACTTATAACAAGACTTATCCCATGTCCTCAGGAACAAACATAAATACTCACAAAACATGTTCATGTTCATAATCAAAGGAGTATTAATTATCATAAAGGATCTGAACATATGAGCTTCCACTAAGCAAACCAACTAGCATCAACTACAAGGACTAATCAACACTACTAGCAACCCACAGGTTCCAATCTGAGGTGTTGAGACAAAGACCGAATACAAGAGATGAACTAGGGTTTGGAGAGGAGATGGTGCTGGTGAAGATGTTGATGGATATTGACCCCCTCTCGATGAGAGGATCGTTGGTGATGACGATGGCTTCGATTTCCCCCATCCGGGAGGGAAGTTTCCCCGGCAGAACATCCCTGCCGGAGCTCTAGATTGGTTATGTCCAAGTTCCGCCTCGAGACGGCGGCGCTTCATCCTAAAAGCTCTCTTATGATTTTTTTTCTAGGTCAAAACACACCATATAGGAGAAGATGGGCGTCAGGGGCCTGCCAGGTGGGCCACAAGCCTGCTAGGCGTGGCCAGGGGGTGGCCGCGCCTGGCAGGCTTGTCACCTCCTGGTGGCCCCCTTAGGTATCTGTTTCGACCAGTATTTTTTAAATATTCCAAAATAATTCTCTGTAAATTTTCAGAACTTTTGGTGTTGTGCATAATAGGTATCTCAGATTTGCTCCTTTTCTAGTCAAGAATTCCAGTTGCCGACATTCTCCCTCTTCATGTAAACGTTGTAAAATAGAAGAGAAAAGGCATAAGTATTGTACCATAACGTGTAATAACAGTCCATAATGCAATAAATATCAATATAAAAGCATGATGCAAAATGGATGTATCACCATCATGACCACTATGGGATTCATGCCCTTCACCTTCAACCCAACTCCATCCTGCTATGTTCCGTCTTCGCCTTCTAGTGGGAGGCCTTCGTCGGCGTGAAGCCATCGGTAGCCCTCTTCCGACATTTCTTCAGCTTGCACGTGCATGACGGCGCTCAGCGGTCGGCATGTGTCTCCTTTGTCACGGACCAAAGCGGTAACATGCTCCTGAAGGTCGGGAAGATGGTGGAGAACTTCTAGCACCGTTAGGTCCTCATGGATCCCGGCAGTCCCAACCCCCTCTTGGAACTGTCGAAGGGGCTGCGGGAGAAAACCTCCGCGTGGAGTTCCGCAAAGCTTTCTGACCCTTGGGACAAGCCCATCCTCGAGCGGATATCCTGCGACATCAGCACCAGGAAGCTGACTGGGGGGATGATAGTGAAGGAGTTCTTGACAGAGCGCCTGGCGCCCCTCCAGTCTCACTCTAGGCCCCTATGGGACTACCAGGGCTGCGGTGATAGCCTCAGGCTTTAGTCCGTGCGCATAACCCCCAAGGAGTTGTGTAGGGTTGTGGCGATCCTGCTCAATGGCGACCCCGGAGATCTCCCCGAGGCCTTTGCCCCATTGTATCGCCGCGACGACGCGGTCGTGTTGGCCGCCAAGATGCATGTCTTGAATGAGTAGGGGCTCTTCCCAACCGAGGGCCTTGGCTCCCCGATGATTGTGTCCTCCAGTGACACCACGGGCGGGGAGGGTGCATAGAAGATAGCAGACAACGACTTGGCGGAGGCGTCTCCCTTTCCGCAGAGCGTCCTCTTGCGTGAGCTCGCGGATGACGTCGATGTTGGTGAAGCTCCTGCTACAGGCTCTTTGTGTCCTCCTAAGGACCCTAGGGGCTCGTGCCGACACCTCGGGCCACGCGGTCTACCTGCTTGGTGATCCCCAGGAAGTGCAGAGCCGAGTCTCCTTTGGTGTGTCCTTCCTATGCAGGCACGGTAGTTGAGGCGCCGGGCTCACCCCCGCCTGGAGCGCAACCCGCAGGCCGAGTGAACGAGGCCGGGGCCAGGGAGGTTCATCCAGCGGCCGCTTGGGTGTATAGTGCCCTTGTCCCCTAGCATGGTGGTACCCTCATTGAGAAGGGCGTGGGCGTCGTCGTCATCCTCAGAGCGGAGGGGAAAAGTAAGTGGGTCGACATTGAGGAGTAAGTTTCTTTCGGCTTTTGCTCGTCAGTCGGCAGCTTGCGTGCTGATGATTCTTCCTTTGACTAGTAACTAGGAATGTCGCGCTGCTGAAGATGAGGAAGAAGAAGGCCGGCATCAAGCCAAATATGTCCTTCGGTGCCCTGCCCACTCCTGTTGCACCGCCGTCGCTTGACGAGGCGCCTGCGGGCGAGGGGGTGAAGGCTCGTGAGGTAACCCTCCCGGTCACCGGCGCGGTGCCCCCTAAGCCCCTGAGGCCCACTGGTGTGGTCGCTCCTGCACCTGCTGGTGTGCCGGTGTCACTGTCCGGAGGACCAGCCCCAGAGGGCCAACCGCCCGCTGATTCATCTGCATTCGTCTTTCCCTTGGTCGATGTGTAGCCCTTCGAGCCTTCTGCTCCTCGTGTTGTTGTCTCCCGGGGAACGTCGCATGTGATCGCGTGGGCGACTCCTCCTGAGGGGGTCTCGCTGCCTTCGTCATGCAGCCTCAACGTCCTGGATGGGGCCCTCACCGCTCTGGGCCAGGTTCGGGACGCCCTCGCTAGTGCCGAGGCCGCCGTAGTGAAGAGCAAGAAGGAGGTTGCATCGACCAAAGCAGCCCTCGAGGCGACACTCGTCGACGCAACATCTGCCGTGGGGCATTGTGACGAGGTGGAGTCCCTCTTGAAGGTTCTTCATGGAGAGAAGTCCACGCTCAAGGAAGAACTGCGTCAGTAGGGGAGGCCCTCAGGGCCTACATGGCCTAGCTCGCCAACCGGGACTCCGAGCTGTCCCAGGCGACGGCCGACTGTGCCGCGGCGTGAGAGCGCTTGGAGGCACGGGAGAGGGAGGCCGCGCTGGAGAGGGCCTGGCTCGAGACCATGGAAAAATCTCTTGCCGAGGCCAAAGAGGAAAAGGTCATGGAACTTAGCGCCCTTCCCCCGGTCGAGCTTCGACTGCGCCGAGCACTCCTCTCCCTCTGCCAAGAAGGGTTTGCGGAGCCCCTGGTGGCTCTGGAGGATGGCTTCGCCCAGCTTGCGGCAAAGCTTGCTGAGGCACTGGAGGGCGCCATTGTCAAGGTGGAGGGGGTCTTGGACAGCGAGTGTCATGACCTCTTCTCTGAGGCCGCGATGCGTGTCTTCGGACAGCTTCATCTTTGTGAGCCAGGGTTCGACTTCAACTCCGTGATCTGCCCGGTTGCCCCCGAGGTCCGCAGTAGTGCTGCGGAAGTAGTGAAGGCCGCCATGGAGGCGCTGGTGAAGAGGTTCACCCACATCACCGTTCATCCGCCTCCTGAAGCTGCAAAGGTATGTGGTGAGGAGGAGGATGCTGATGATGTTGACGACGAGCTTCCTGTGGATGGGGCGAATGGCGGTGAAGGTTCCTCCTGATTCCTCTTCCTTGCTTCTTTCCTGCAACATTCGACGTGCCTTGAGGAGGCATTAAAATCGTTTGTATTCTTGAAAAACTTTTCATGTTTGTAATAACCGTTGGAGTGCGTGATTGCCCCCTTCGCCTTGTTTCCTTCTTGCTTGCTGTGATGCTCTGCGTCGGCAGGTCCCGGCCCCACGCATACCTCAGCCGCTGTTGGGGCCGAACACATCACCAAGGACGGTCCCAAGGGGTGAGGGGCGACGGGGTCACTGAGGCTCCCGAGTCGCGATGCTCAGGAGTCCCCCTTGACGTACAAGAAATCCTAATGAAGGGAACATGGTGAAGATAGGTTGAACTTGGAGACTTCGAACACCTTGCGCTCTGCGTCGGCAGGGCCCGGCCCCGCTCATACCTCAGCCGCCGTTGGGGCCGACCGGACCACCAAGGACGGTCCCACGGGGTGAGGGGCTATGTGGCCAGTGAGGCTCCTGAGTCGCGATGCTCAGGAGTCCCCCTTGATGTACAAGCTCCAGCGTCCTCCTAGCCTGGAAATTTTTGAATACCTTGTGCTCTGCGTCGGCAGGGCCCGGCCCCACGCATACCTCAGCCGCCGTTGGGGCTGATCAGATCACCAAGGACGGTCCCAAGGGGTGAGGAGCTATGTGGCCAGTGAGGCTCCTGAGTAGGGATGCTTAGGAGTCCCCCTTGACGTACGAGCTCTAGCGTTCTCCTTAAGGTTTTGAGTTTGAGCACGTTGATATCTACGTCGGTAGGGCCCGGCCTCGCGCATACCTCAGCCGCTGTTGGGGCCGACCAGATCACCAAGGACGGTCCCAAGGGGTGAGGGGATACGAGGCCAGTGAGGCTCCTGATTCGCGATGCTCAGGAGTCCCCCTTGACGTACGAGTGGCTCCAGTACCTTTCCACACCGGCTTTTCCTGAGAGGGGCGCGTGAAGACCAGGTTTGGCACACCTGGGAAGGTGGCGTGATTCAGGCCCAGCCTGGTAGTAGCCCCCATGCAGCCCCCTCACGCGTGCAGCGAAACGGGGCGGCAAGGAGTCTTCCTGAGGTTGGATGCAGCCGTTGGGGTGCCCTCAGTTGTTTATCCCTGGCACGGGGCGTAGGGCTTCCACATTGCGTGGGCATAGCCATTGGTGGCCCGTGTTGACCGCTAGCATGGAGTTGTGACTTCCACATTGCATGGGCATAGCCATTGGTGGGTACTGTTGACTTCTGCGCCAGCGCTGGGTTGTGGCTGCCATATTGCATGGGAAGGAACCCTTCCGCATCCTCGAGGTGCTCCGGGCATGTACAACCCATTGAGTTCGTACGCTTGGCTGGCACAATAGAACTGGGAGGTGTATCTCGGAGCTCACGAGGGCGCTTTGGCCTCGCGAGGTCCCTACCTCAAGGCGGGTTACGCCTGGGTCTTCTTGTAGATGGCACTACTCGAGGTCTTCGAATCTTCATTGCATCCTGCACCGAGCGTCCTCCCTAGGGCCTTTGGGAGGGCCAAGCACCAGTGACCCCAGGAGATGAAGTGAACGGGGCCGGCCCGCCAAACAGAGCTCAGTCACTGGATTTTTCAATGCTGCAGGGACGGACCCAAGCACAGACGTCATGCCTAGTCCTCCCGCTAAGGTGGGCCCAGGTGGCCCGCTCGGGAGTGACGACATTCTTGCCGGCAAAAATCCATGCAGGCGAAGAGAGAAATGTTAGGAAGCAGGTTGCATACATGTAAAACTATTGAAATATGGGAAACACGATGGCTACGGGGGTACGCCCAGATCACCTAGGGAGGATGCGGCCTAGCGGGCGCCCTTAAACGAGACAACCCAAAAAGTTACATGGCACGGATCAACAAAAAGTCACCTAGCAGCCATGTCGCAGAAGAGCTGAAGTTGTCGTTGTAGCCTGATCCTGTACCTCCATGAGCATGACCCTCAAGGACCCGGGACCCATGCTTGGTCCAGGCATCTACTCCAACCCCTCGTCGCACCTCACCAAGCATGACGCAGCATGGCCCGGGCAAGCTAGAACATGATGCCGGTGTTGGCCAGGCCAAAGGGCATGCGGACGTAGTTGTGCGGGTAGCTCCACTCGTGGTCGGCTTGCGCCGGCCCAAAGAGGCCCTGGGTCGAGGCCCTGTTGATTGTGCATGTGTCGATGCAGACACACGGATGGTCGACCGGGCCGATGATGGCGGCTGTGATTGGTGGTGCAAGGCAGTCCCTTTCTTTCCAGGCATGTGCCTCTTGAAGCTCCTCGATTGCTTTGAAGACCAACTCTCGAGAACTTTGCACCCCGCGCCAAGCCCCTGGCTCCGGAACTTGCGTGTGAGGATGCGGCTCCAGGTTGTGCCCGAACTTTGGGACCACGACTCATAAGTCGTGATCATCTAATGCACATGTACAGTGATCCCAGAGATCAATGCTCACTGAACACATAGGAGCTGAATAACAAGAGTCTTCCATCCTTATATACCGTATTATACAAATAAAGGCCAGCTAGGCCAAGTCTTACATAGATAGGGCCACAAGGGCCAAACACTTAAACATAATCAACAGTGGAAATCTTGGTCGAAAGCGTGAATCCATGCCATCTGCCATAAACCTAGAGGCATTCTGACTGGGAAGCATCCTAGATCGCATGTTCATCACCAACGAACTCTCCACCATACTCCTGCTCTTCCATGCATGGCCAATTAAATAACCACTGGCAAGCCAATGAGTACTTTTAATGTACTCACAAGCAACCCAAGTTTTTGAACAAGGTACAACAATGCATGATATAGCACTATGTCAGAAAGTTTTGCAAAAAGCTAGTTTTAAGTGCAATGATATGGTGAAGTGACTTGAGTAAGCATGCATCAACTGTTGACAGGTATCCCTATGAACCATCTATAGATATCTTCAATAGCAAGGGGTTGAACATCTCATGTTTAGTCATCTCGTCAAGTCATCTGACTTAACTCAAGTATCAC
Source organism: Hordeum marinum (assembly GCA_022496015.1). Lineage (NCBI taxonomy): Eukaryota > Viridiplantae > Streptophyta > Magnoliopsida > Poales > Poaceae > Hordeum > Hordeum marinum. The sequence goes on from CM039674.1 coordinate 224,103,261, forward strand.
CTTCGTCACCATCACACGCACACACACCAAGTTTAGTAAACATTTTGATGTAGAACAAGAGCGGTCACCCAACTGTCCTTGACTGTGGACACGGCTATTCGAATAATTTTAGACTCTGCAGATGTTGCACACTTTACCCACAAGACTCGGGAAACTTTCGTGTCAAGACACGACTCGCGATATTGTCCATACCCGAGGTAAGTACCCGAGCATTATCCTTCCCTTGACGATACCAGCAAAGATTCCACTCGATTGGTACCCAGCCCACATGATGCATATCACAAGTACCATCCATGAAGGGACCAACGGTGCGCTCGGTGCCTATGAAGACAGTGCATGATCGTCCTTACCGACACGACCCTGTATCGAGAGTGACCACGCCACTCCCGCCACTAGTAATGCGGGCCCTATGCTAGTACCCATCAAAGTAATCAACAAAGCCATGTCCCATAAGGGGTATCGTCGTTGTACATGTAAGGTTGGAATAACGGTCACAACTTACACCAATCCATTTTTGAAAACCACACACACTCACTTGCTCCGGTACACCACTTCTTTATCAAGTGGCTACCTAACTCATCTTCATATCCCTCGGGAATTAGTGGCACCCGACGGGGTTTTTGAAAAGTCTTTAAAATCATTTGTTTCCATCACCATGCATATTCCCATCCCACTTGCATAGAAACTACTAGCAACCTAACTACTCCCACCCGCACAACCCTCATAAGGAGGTAGGGTCATGCACAATGCAAGTATCAACAAAAAAGTATTGGAGACATCCCTCCAAATGGGGAAACACCACATCAATATGATCAATATCACAAAGTTAAGTGCCATATGCCATGCAAATAAAAGGGTTCATAGTCATGTTCAAAGGGCTGCTTGCGTGGCTCAACAAAGTCTTCGGGGTCTTCAAAGTCTTCGGGTCCAACTCCCTCGTTAGCAACACAATATATCGTCACAATAAATAACGATAATAATAAGCATCACACAAAAACAGAGCACAAAATCTACTTCAAAATGCCACCCAACTCTGATAAATACTACAAACTATTCTAAGAATATTTGTCTAAGGTTTTGGGGTGAAAACAAGGTTTTAAAAACTATGTTTAATAGTGACTAAAAATGCCTAAAGGAGGTTTTAAAATAAAATAGTACATAAAAGGTTTTCACAAATTTACATAAATGGTACTATTAAATTCTACACATTATTCTAAGATTTATGGTGGAAAAATATTGGGAAAAGCATATTTATTTAATCCTGTGGGATTTTTGGAAAAAACCCAAAAAATAGAAAAAGAAAATAAAAGAAAAGGCCTCAGCATCCTAGGCAAGAAGCAGCCAGGAGTTGGGCCGGCTCAGTGGCCAGCCAGCCCAGGCGCGTTGGTGCCCCCGTGTGCGTTAGGTTCCAAACCTGAAGGGCGGGGCCCAGTGGCCAAAGAGAGAGAGAGACGCGGGAGAGAGAGGTGAGAGGCCGACAGGTGGGGGCCACCTGTCAGGTCCTTCTCCCACCTTCGGACCGAGGAGGGGGGAGCTCATCGGCGACGATGCACAGCACGGCGAGGGGAGGAAGGAGCGGGAATGGGCTCAAGAGGCTACTGCCGATCTCCTGGAGGTCAAAGGAGCGGCGAGGGTGGCCAGAGTCGCTGGCGATGAGAAGGTCACGGCGGAGGGCTTCGGGCGGTGGTCGTCGTCGTCTCCTCCGTCGGCAAAAAAAGTCTAGGAGGGGGGAAGGACTCAGGGCACTAAGGGGAGACCAACAGGACGGAAATGAGGGCCAGGGAGGCTCTGTACCTGGAGATTGCCGGCGACCCGACATGGCGAGGCTCCGGTCGATCCCGAGCGCCTCGAGCTCTAAAGTGAAGGGGGTAGGGCGCGGGAGGTCGATTGGGATAGAGAGGGAGGTTATGGAGAGGGAGAGGCGGTCGGGGAGGCCCTTTTTATAGGCGCATGGCGGTCCCCCGATTGCCCATGTGCCAGCGAAGTCGAGGCCAAGGCCAGGGGTCACGAAAGGAGGCGTGGGCGTGCCTGGGGAGTTGGTGGATCACGTCCACAACTAGAGGGGAGAGAAGGGGCGGGGGTGCGCGCATGTGTGAGCCCCGTGGTTGGCCGAGCCGGGCGGCGTCGAGCGCGCGTGTGGGAGACCGTTGGAGGAGGAGAGAGGAGGGGGTCGACATGGTGGCATGATGCGGACATCGAGGCCAACCAACAGGCGAGAGGGAGATCTCGAGGCTATCGAGGACATTGGAATGGGGGCGGCTACAGTGTGGGAGCGCATGGTAGCACGCTCTCAAGCGCCACTATTGCATCCCAGGGCATGGCATTGCTTCCAGGGCGTGGCCAAGCTTGTCTACTAGCTTGTGGGGGTAGTGGAGATGCCCCTTGGTTGCTCTGGAGCTAGGGAGAAAATAAATGGTGTGGGGAGAGGGTGGAGATGCTCCAGCCATTGTTGTCCAGGGGGTAAAATGAGGGTTTTACCCCACCTAAACATTGAGCCTTGGCCATAGAAAGTTACTAGAGGTGAAACACATCAGTAAGGAACTGTGGTAAAATTTTGGAGGCAAGGAGAATAGCAGAAGGGGGTCAAATAAGGTCTTTTACAAAATATGCAAAAGTGTTTGATGATGGTTTAGGCAAGCAAATGGGGTTTGCTTGACTTGAGATATGGCAGGGTCAGAGGGTGGTTAGAATTAGGCTTGATCACCAGGTTTGAACTTAATTGAATAAAGTTCACAATGCAACTTTGGTAAACCCTAGAATTTGGCAGAATCAGATTTTTGTAGATCCAAGCATTCAACTCCATTCTCATTGATGCACCACTTTGTGTAGCATCCTTATTTGGGTAATAGAACATGCCTACAAAGTTTGGGGTCCATAGGAGCTACTTCACAATGTAAAGTTGTTCAAATTTGGCGCTAGACAGGGATGGTTTTGGAATATTTTGTTAAACACAATAAATTGGGATTGATATGAAACTTTGCAAGATCATCATATATAACATGAGTGACTTGCTGGAATTTTCTTGGAATTTATTGAGAATATTTCTTATAGAAATATTTCAAAAGCTTGATTTGGACAGAAAGGGTCTTGAGGGGTTTTGCCCATGATTTTGACATGACCATGTGTTGAAACTCATATATATGGAAACTATATGTCCACTGAGTTTCCCTAAATTTAATAAAATATTCTCAAAGCATAGAAATAATTTTCCCCTATGAAAAACCATTTCTGGCCTTAAGAAAAAGCCTTTAAATAAAATAGTAAAATAATCTTTAAATTAAATATTCGGTGGTTTTGGGAAGTCATATATATAGTAGGTTTCAAATAAAGCCTTTGGGGGAAAGGGACCCACCTAATTTGAGGACTTCCAGTGCAAACCTCAACTCCGGGGTTTTTGAAAACCTAATTTGAATCAATTCTTTTTGGTAAAACTAAATTTTGATAAAAACTAGTTTTGGGTACTATTCACATGGCATGGTCATTGGGCAAGAAGTTTGGATCAAGGAATATGAATATGGAGAGGAGTAGAACCTAAGAGTGCCAAACATAATCAACCAAACAATCAAACAAGCAACAGTTCAAACAAGCATGCACTCAAAAAGTTTTAATTGGTTCCAAATTTTATAAATTCAAGCATAGCAAAGTGATACAAACATAGGGTGTGATAGACATACCCCACTTACAAGAGTCCCGTCCCCGAAATTCCTAGGCTAAGCGCTAAAAAGATAAGGGAACTCGGATCTGAGATAGTCTTCATGCTCCCAGGTTGCTTCTGCTTTTGAGCGGTTGCTCCATTGAACCTTGAAGTACTTGATGGTGCGGCTTCGGGTGCAATGCTCTGCTTCATCCAAAATATGAACTGGCCTCTGCTACCTCTTGAGCATGCGTTGGTTTTCCCATGAAGAAGAAAGGGTGACGCATCGAAGTAGGTAAGTATTTCCCTCAGTTTTTGAGAACCAAGGTATCAATCCAATAGGAGGAACAAGCAAGTCACCAATGGATGCACCTACACAAATAATCAAAATCTTCACCCAATTCTATAAAGGGGTTGCCAATCCCTTCACGGTTATTTGCAAGGATTAGATCAGAAAGAGATAGATGTAACGAGTGCGGAAAGTAAAAGGTAGATAAATTGCAGCAAGTATAGATCTGAAAATATATGATGGAAAATAGACCCGAGGGCCATTGGTTTCACTAGAGGCTTCTCTCTTGAAAGCAAATATCATGGTGGGTAAACAAATCACTGTCAAGCAATTGATAGAAAAGGGAATAATCATGTAGTTATCCAAGGCAATGATCATGCATATAGGCATCACGTACGTATCAAGTAGACCGAAACGATTCTGCATCTACTACTATTACTCCACACATCGACCGACTCCTGCCTGCATCTAGAGTATTAAGTTCATGAAGAATAGATTAACGCATTAAGAAAGATGACATGATGTAGAGGGATAAACTCAAGCAATACGATGAAAACCCCATCTTGTTACCCTTGATGGCAACAATACAATACATGCCTCGCTACCCCTACTTTGTCACTGGGTGAGGACACCGCAAGATTGAACCCAAAACCAAGCACTTCTCCCATTGCAAGAATTACCAATCTAGTTGGCCAAACCAAACCAATAACTCAAAGAGACTTGCAAGGATATGAAATCAAGCATCTAAGAAATCGGAGGAGATTCAAATAAGATTCATGGATAATCTGAACATAGACTCACAATTCATCGGATCTTGACAAACACACCACAAAAGAGGATTACATTGGATAGATCTCCATGAAGATCATGAAGAACATGGTATTGAAGATCAAAGAGAGAGAAGAAGCCATCTAGCTACTAGCTATGGACCCGTAGGTCTGTGGTGGACTACTCACGCATCATCGACAAGGAAATGGAGTTGATGTAGATGCCCTCCGTGATCGAAACCCCCTCCGACAGATTACTGGAAAAGGCTCCAAGATTGGATCTCTCGGGAACGGAGGCTTCCGGCAGCGGAAAAGTATTTGCATTGCTATTTTTGATGTTGCGGGAATATTTGGGTATTTATAGGCCAAGAATTAAGGTTAGGAGACCTGCCAGGAGGCGACAAGTTGTTGGGGAACATAGTACTAATTAAAAAAAATCCTACATATCACCAAGATCAATCTATGTGAAGCCAGCAACAAGTAAGGGGTTTGAGCATCTTCATACCTTTGAAGATCGCTAAGCGGAAGCGTTACTATGAACGCGGTTGGTGGAGTCATACTCGCAGCGATTCAGATCGCGGTGGATTCCAATCTAAGCACCGAACAACGACGCCTCCGCGTTCAACACACGTGCAACCCGGTGACATCTCCTACGCCTTGATCCAGCAAGGAGGAACGAGAGGTTGAGGGTGAGCTCCGGTAGCACGACGGCATGGTGACGGTGGAGCTGCATGGTACTCCGGCAGGGCTTCGCCAAGCGCTACGGAGGACGAGGAGGAGGAGGGGTAGGGCTGCGCCGATGGAGATTGGTGTGCTCCAACAGCCCCAAGGGCTCCACTATTTATAGGAGGAGGAGGAGGGGGGCGCACCCCTTGGGGTTCCCACCCTAGGGCGGCGGCCAGCCCTAGATGGCCCTTGGGGCCAGCGACCAAGAGAGGGGAGAGGGGGGCGCCCTAGAGTGGGCCTAGGACCCATCTGCGCTAGGGTTTGCCCCCCCCCTTGATCCTTTGCTGCACCTTGGGCCTAGTGGGAGGCGCACCAGCCCACCCAAGGGTTGGTTCCCTCCCACTTTCAGCCCATGCAGGCCTCTGGTGCCGGTGGCCCCTCACGATGGACCCCCGAAACCCTTCCGGTGGTCCCGATATGTTACCGGTGACGCCCAAAACACTTTCGACGACCAAATCCTCACTTCCTATATATGAATCTTTACGTCCGGACCATTTTGGAGCTCCTCATGATGTCTGGGATCTCATCCGGGACTCTGAACAACCTTCGGTAACCACGTACACTATTCCCATATAACCCCAGCGTCATCGAACCTTAAGTGTGTAGACCCTATGGGTTCGGGAAGCATGCAGACATGACCAAGACACCTCTCCGGAAAATAACCAATAGCGGGATCTGGATAACCATATTGTCTCCCACATGTTCCACGATGATCTCATCAGATGAACCACGATGACGGGGATTCAATTAATCCCGTATATAATTCCCTTTGTCCATCAGTATGTTACTTGCTCGAGATTCGATCGTCGGTATCCCTATACCTTGTTCAATCTCATTACCGGCAAGTCTCTTTACTCGTTTCATAACACATGATCCCGTGACTAACTCCTTAGTCACATTGATGTCATTATGATGATGTATTACCGAGTGGGCCCAGAGATACCTCTCCGTCACACGGAGTGACAAATCCCAGTCTCGATTTGTGCCAACCGAACAGACACTTTCGGAGATACCTGTAGTGCACCTTTATAGTCACCCAGTTACGTTGTGAAGTTTGATACACCCAAAGCATTCCTATGGTATCCGGGAGTTGCACGATCTCATGGTCTAAGGAAACGATACTTGACATTAGAAAAGCTCTAGCATACGAACTACACGATCTTGTGCCATGCTTAGGATTGGGTCTTGTCCATCACATCATTCTCCTAATGATGTGATCCCGTTATCAATGACATCCAAGAAACCATGACCATCTATTGATCAACGAGCTAGTCAACTAGAGGCTTACTAGGGACATGGTGTGGTCTATGTATTCACACATGTATTATGGTTTCCAGTTAATACAATTATAGCATGAACAATAGACAATTATCATGAACAAGGAAATATAATAATAACCATTTTATTATTGCCTCTAGGGCATATTTCCAACACAAGCCTGCTAGACGCAGCCAGGGGGCACGCCTAGCAGGCTTGTGGAGCCCTGGAACCTCCCCTGACATGCACTCCAAGCTTGGATGACTTGTTTCCTTCCAGAAAATTTCTTCCGCGGGTTTTATTCCATTTGGACTCCATTTAGTATTCCATATGTCCAAAACTAGAAAACAAGGAAAAAACCAGAAACTAGCACTTGGCTCTAGATTAATAGGTTAGTCCCAAAGATAATATAAAATAACATATTAATGCATATAAAACATCCAAAACAGATAATATAATAGCATGCCATCATCAAAAATTATAGATATGTTGGAGATGTATCAGCATCCCCAAGCTTAATTCATGCTCGTCCTCGAGTAGGTAAATGATAAAAACAGAATTTTTGATGTGGAGTGCTACCTAACATATTTATCCAAGTAATATTCTTTATTGTGGCATGAATATTCAGATCTGTAAGACTCAAAACAAAAGCTTAATATTGATATAGAAACAATAATATTTCAAGCATACTAGCAAACCAATTGTATCTCTTCAAAATATAATGTCAAAAGAAAGTTATCCCTACAATATCATATGGTCTGACTTGTTGGAAATATGCCCTAGAGGCAATAATAAATTAGTTCTTATCATATTTCCTTGTTCATGATAATCGTTTATTATCCATGCTATAATTGTATTGATCGGAGACTTAAATGCATGTGTGGATACATAGACAAAACCATGTCCCTAGTATGCCTCTAATGGACTAGCTCGTTAATCAAAGGATGGTTAAGGTTTCCTAGCCATGGACATGAGATGTCATTTGATAACGGGGTCACATCATTAGGAGAATGATCTGATGGACAAGACCCAAACTGCAAACGTAGCATATGATCGTGTCAGTTTATTGCTACTGTTTTCTGCATGTCAAGTATGTGTTCCTATGACCATGAGATCATGCAACTCACAAATATCGGAGGAGTGCCTTGTGTGTATCAAACGTCGCAACGTAACTGGGTGACTATAAAGGTGCTCTACAGGTATCTCCGATGGTGTCTGTTGAGTTGGCATGGATCGAGACTGGGATTTGTTACTCCGTGTGATGGAGAGGTATCTCGGGGCCCACTCGGTAATGCAACATCACAATAAGCCTTGCAAGCAATGTGACTAATTGTTAGTTGCGGGATCTTGTATTACGGAACGAGTAAAGAGACTTGCCGGTAACGAGGTTGAACTAGGTATGGAGATACCGACGATCGAATCTCGGGCAAGTAACATACCGAAGAACAAAGGGAACGTTATACGGGATTAACTGAATCCTTGACATAGAGGTTCGACCGATAAAGATCTTCGTAGAATATGTAGGAACCAATGTGGACGTCCAGGTCCCGCCATTGGTTATTGACCGTAGAGGTGTCTTGGTCATGTCTACATAGTTCTCGAACCCACAGGGTCTGCACACTTACGGTTCGGTGACGTTTTGGTAGTGTAGAGTTATGTATGGTGGTGACCGAAGTTTTTTCGGAGTCCCGGATGAGATCCCAGACGTCACGAGGAGCTCCGGAAAGGTCCGTAGGTAAAGATTCATATATAGGAAGTCCCAGTTTGGTTTCCGGAAAAGTTTCGGGCTCATCGGTAGTGTACCGGGAGTGCCGGTAGTGTACCGGGAGGCCTCCGGGAGGGGTATTTCGACCCCAAGAGGTCCATAGGCTGTGGGAGAATAATAACCAGCCCTTAGTGGGCTGGGAAAACAGCCACAAAGGCCCATGGCGCAGGAGAGAAAGTCCTAAAGCAAAAAGTGGAAAATCAGCCAATAGGAGGCAATCCTACTCCAACTAGGATTGGAGGTGGAGTAGGATTGCTTCCCACCTCCTATTTCGGCCGACCCAAAGGCCTTGGCTGCCTCTCCTCTCCTCTCCTCCTATATATACTAGTGGATTGGGTGGTTTTTGGACAGAATTTCCGGCCACGTGCTACCCGTTCCACCGGTGCATAGTTTCTCCTCTAGATCGGTTTTCTGCAGCGCTTAGGCGAAGCCCTGCCGGAATTGCTCCACCACCATCACCGGAGCGCTGTCACACTGCCGGTGAACTCTCTCTCCTCTCCACCTCCTCTCGCTGGATCGAGACGGTGGAGATCGTCATCAAGCTGCATGTGTGCTGAACGCGGAGGTGTCGTCCGTTCGGCACTAGATCGGAAGGACCGTGATCGAGATCGCGAGACGGTTCGTGATGTGATCACGGAACGGATCGTGATGAGTTCGCGGGACGGTTCGTGATCAAGATCGTGAGACGGATCGTGATGAGTTCGCGGGACAGATCATGATGTGTTCGCGGGACGGTTCGTGATTGGATCGCGGGACGCTCGGCGATTTGGATCGCGAAGAAGTTCGACTACACCAACCGCGTTTCTTAACGCTTCCCGCTTAGCGATCTACAAGGGTACGTAGATCCACTCTCCCTCTCGTAGATGCTCGTCACCATGGATAGGTTTGCGTGTGCGTAGGAAAAATTTTGTTTCCCATGCGACGTTCCCCAATAGTGGCATCATGAGCTAGGTTGATGGTTCGATGAGATCTCGAGTAGAACACAAAAGGTTTGTGGGCGTTGATGCTTAGATTGCTTCCTCCCTTGGTCGGATTTTGGTTCGGCAGTATTGTGAGATGAAGCGGCCCGGACCAACATTACTCGTACGCTTACGAGAGACCGGTTCCCTCGACTACAACTTGTTGCATAGATGGCTTGCGGGTGCCAGTTTCTCTCACTTTAGTTGGATCGGATTCGACAAAGGCGGTCCTTGAGAAGGTTGAAAAGCAACTAGTGTATCACCGTTGTGGTTTATGCATAGGTGAGAATTGTTCTTGCTAGATACCCGTAGCAGCCACGTAAAACATGCAACAACAATTAGAGGACGTCTAACTTGTTTTTGCAGGGTATGTTGTGATGTGATATGGCCAATTACATGATGTGATATATGTGATGTATGAGATGATCATGTGATGTATAGATTATCACGACTTGCATGTCGATGAGTACGGCAACCGGCAGGAGCCATAGGGTTGTCTTTAAATTATTGTATGACCTGCGTGTCAATCATTAAGCGCTATGTAATGCTTTACTTTATCGCTACGGGAGCAATAGTAGTAGAAGCATGTTGGGCGCGACAACCCCGATGGCGACACGTTGATGGAGATCAAGATGATGGAGATCATGGTGTCATGCCGGTGACGATGGAGATCATGTCGGTGTTTCGAAGATGGAGATCTTAAACACAAGTTCATGGCCATATCATGTCACTTATGAATTGCATGAGATGTTAATCCTTTTATGCACCTTGTTTTGCTTAGTACGGCGGTAGCATTATAAGGTGATCCCTCATTTGAATTTCAAGATGAACTGTGTTCTCCCCGAGTGTGCACCGTTGCGAAAGTTCGTCGTGTTGAGACACCACGTGATGATCGGGTGTGATAGACTCTACGTTCACATACAACGGGTGCAAGCCAGATTTGCACGCGCATAACACTCGGGTTAAACTTGACGAGCCTAGCATGTACAGACATGGCCTCGGAACACGAGAGACCGAAAGGTCGAACATGAGTCATATAGTAGATATGATCAACATAATGATGTTCACCATTGCAGCCACCTCAACTCACGTGATGATCGGACTTGAGTTGGTGAATTTGGATCATGTATCACTCGAATGATCGGAGGGATGTCAATTTGAGTGGGAGTTCTTAAGTAATATGATTAATTGAACTCATTATCATGAACATAGTCAAAGTGTCTTTGCAAATTATGTTGTAGATTACTAGCTCGCGCTGTAGCTCCCTTAAATTTTTATATGTTCCTAGAGAAATAGAGTTGAAAGATGTTGGTAGCAATATTGCGGATTGGGTCCGTGATGTGAGGATTGTCCTCATTGCTGCACAGAAGGCTTATGTCCTTAATGCACCGCTCGGTGTGCCACCCCCTCTAGCGTCGTCTATAGATGTTGTGAACATCTGACAGGCACGTTTCGATGACTACTTGATAGTTTAGTGCGTCATGCATTATGGCTTAGAATTGAGGCTCCGAAACGTTTTGAACGTCACAGAACATATGAGATGTTCTAGGAGCAGAGATTGTGATCTCAGGCTCGTGCCTGTGTTGCGAGATATGAGATCTCCAACAAGATTCTTTGCCTGTAAGATGAAGGAGAATAGCTCAATCGTTGAGCATGTACTCAGATTGTCTGGGTACTACAATGGCTTGAATCAAGTGGGAGTTAATCTTCCAGATAAGATAGTGATTGATATAGTTCTCCAAGTCACTGTCACTAAAGCTACTAGAACTTAGTGATGAACTATAATACACCAGGGATAGAAGTATTGATCCCTGAGCTGTTCGCGATGTTTGACACTGCGAAGGTAGAAATCAAGAAGGAGCGTCAAGTGTTGATGGTTAATCAAACCACTAGTTTTGAGAAGGGCAAGAGCAAGGAGGGAAACTTCATGGATAGCAAGTCAGTTGCTGCTCCAGTGAAGCAACCCAAAGTTGAACTCAAACCCGAGACTCAGTGCTTCTGTTATGAGGTGAGCGGTCGCTAAAGCGGAACAACCCTAGATACTTGGTAGATAAGAAGGCTGGCAACATTGATAGAAGTATATTTGATATACGAGTTATTAATATGTACCTTGCTAGTACTCTTAGTAGCACCTGGGTATTGGATACCGGTTCGGTTGCTAAATGTTAGTAACTCGAAATGAAAGCTACGGAATAAACGGAGAACTAGCTAAGGGTGAGGTGACAATATGTGTTGGAAGTGTTTCCAAGGTTGATGTGATCAACATCGCATGCTCTCTCTACCTTCAGGATTAGTGACGAACCTAAATAAATGTTATTTGGTGTTTTGCGTTGAGCATGAACATGATTAGATCATGTTTATTGCAATACGGTTATTCATTTAAGTTAGAGAATAATGGTTATTCTGTTTACATGAATAATACCTTCAATGGTCATGCACCCAGTGAGAATGGTTTTTTGAAATCTTGATCGTAGTAATACACATGTTCATAACATTGATGTCAAAATATACAAAGTTAATAATGATAGTACCACATACTTGTGGCACTGCCGCTAAATGTCATATTGGTATAAAGCGCATGAAGAAACTCCATGCTGATGGATATTTGGACTCATTCGATTTTGAATCGGTTGAGACGTGCGAACCATGCCTCTTGGGCAAGATGACTAAAGGACCCCGTTGGATGGAGCGGGCAAGTGATTCATTGGAAATGATACATGTTGATGTATGCAATCTAGTGAGTCTTGTAACGTGCAGTGGATATCGTTATTTTCTTACCTTCACAGATGATTTGAGTAGATATAGTGTATATTTACTTAATGAAACACAAGTCTGAATCGTTTGAAAGGTTCAAGCAAATTCAGAGTGAAGTTTAAAGATCATCGTGACAAGAAGATAAAAGTGACCGCGATATGATCGTGGAGGTGAATATCTGAGTTACGAGTTTGGCATACAACTTAAGACAATGTGAAATTTGTTTCACAACTAACGCCACCTGGAACACCATAGTGTGATGGTGTGTCCGAACATCATAGTCATGCTCTATTGATATAGTGCATACTGTGATGTCTCTTGTCATTTTACTACTATAATTTTGGGGTTATGCATTAGAGACAACTACATTCACTTTAAATAGGGCACCATCTAAATCCGTTGAGATGACACCATGTGAATTATGGTTTGATAGAAACCTAAGCTGTCATTTCTTAATACTTGGGGCTGGGACACTTGTGTGGAAAATGTTTTCACCTAATGAGGTCGAACCCAAGGCGGACAAATGCATCTTCATAGAATACCCTAAGATCAGTTGGGTGAACCTTCTATCTCAGATCCAAGTGCAAAGTGTTTGTTACTAAAATGGATCCTTTCTTGAGGAAAAGTTTCTCTCGAAAGAATTAAGTGGGAGGAAGATAGAACTTGATGAGGTTGTTTAAACTTTGTTCAACCAGAGAGTAGCGCAGCACAGAAAGATGTTTCTGTGAAGCCTATGTTAGTTGAAGAGGAAGTTAATGATGATGATCATGAAGCTTCAGGATCAAGTTACTATCGAACTTCATAGGTCGACAAGGATGTGTATTGCTCCTAAGTGGTACGACAACTCTGTCTTGGAGATCATGTTGTTGGACAACGATGAACCTACGAGCTATGGAGAAGCGATGATGGGGCCGGATTCCGACAAATGGTTGGAGGCCATGAAATCCGAGATAGGATCCATGTATGAAAACCAAGTGTAGACTTTGGTAGACTTGCTTGTTGGACAGCAGGTCGTTGAGTACAAATGGATCTTTAAAATGAAGACAGACACTGATGATGAATGTCACTATTTGTAAAGCTCGACTTGTTGCAAAGATGTTTGTGACAAGTTCAAGGAGTTGACTACGATGAGACTTTCTCACTCGTAGTGGTGCTAAAGTCTGTTGGAATTATGTTAGCAGTTGTTGTGTTTTAAATTATGAAATCTGGCAGATGGATGTGAAAACATCATTTCCTTAACGGTTTACTTGAGGAAAGGTTGTATGTGATACAACCAGAAGGTTTTGTCAGGCCTAAGGATGCTAAAAGGTGTGCAAGCTTTGGTGATCCTTCCATGGACTGAAGCAAGCATCTCGGAGTTGGAATATACGCTTTGATGAGGTGATCAAAGTTTTGATGTTTATACAAAGTTTACGAGAAACTTGTCTTTGCAATAAAGTGGGTGGGAGCACTATAGAATTTCTGATAAGTATATGTGGATGACATATTGTTGATCAGAAAAAATGTAGAGTTTCTGGAAAGCATGAAATGGTTGTTTGAAAAGTGTTTTTCAAAGGAAGACCTAGATAAAGCTACCTAATTGTTGAGCATCAAAATCTATAGAGATAGATCAAGATGCTTGATGAGACTTTCAATGAGTGCATACCTTGACAAGATTTTGAAAGAGTTCAAAATGGATCAGCCAGAGAAATAGTTCTCTTCTGATTTGTAAGGTGTGAAGTTGAGTGAGACTCAAAGCTCGACAACGGCAGAAGAAAGAGAAAGGACGAACGTCGTCCCCTATGCCTTAGCCATAGGCTCTATATTATGCCATGCTGTGTACCGCACCTGTGTGTGCCTTGCCATGAGTCTGTCAAGGGGTACAAGAGTGGGCCAGGAGTGGATCACTGGACAGCGGTTGGAATTATCCTTAGTAACCAGAGGACTAAGGAAATGTTTCTTGATTATGGAGGTGATAAAGAGTTCGTCGTAAAGAGTTACGTCGATGCAAGCTTTAACACCTATCCAGATGACTCGTAGTAGCAATCTGGATACGTATAGTGGAGCAGCCATTTGGAATAGTACCGAGCGGAGTGTGGTAGCAGTGTTTACGGTTTGACATAGAGATTTGCAAAGGACACACGGATCTGAATATCGCAGACCCGTTGACTATAAGACCTCTCTCACATGCAAAGCATGATCGAGCCCCAGAACTCATTGGGTGTTAGATTCATAACAATGCGAATCACATGGTGATGTGAACTAGATTATTGACTCTAGTGCAAGTGGGATACTGTTGGAAATATGCCCTAGAGGCAATAATAAATTAGTTATTATCATATTTCCTTGTTCATGATAATCGTTTATTATCCATGCTATAATTGTATTGATCGGAGACTTAAATGCATGTGGATACATAGACAAAACCATGTCCCTAGTATGCCTCTAATGGACTAGCTCGTTGATCAAAGGATGGTTAAGGTTTCCTAGCCATGGACATGAGATGTCATTTGATAACGGGGTCACATCATTAGGAGAATGATCTGATGGACAAGACCCAAACTGCAAACGTAGCATATGATCGTGTCAGTTTATTGCTACTGTTTTCCGCATGTCAAGTATGTGTTCCTATGACCATGAGATCATGCAACTCACAGATATCGGAGGAGTGCCTTGTGTGTATCAAAAGTCGCAACGTAACTGGGTGACTATAAAGGTGCTCTACAGGTATCTTCGATGGTGTCTGTTGAGTTGGCATGGATCGAGACTGGGATTTGTTACTCCGTGTGATGGAGAGGTATCTCGGGGCCCACTTGGTAATGCAACATCACAATAAGCCTTGCAAGCAATGTGACTAATTGTTAGTTGCGGGATCTTGTATTACGGAATGAGTAAAGAGACTTGCCGGTAACGAGGTTGAACTAGGTATGGAGATACCGACGATCGAATCTCGGGCAAGTAACATACCAAAGAACAAAGGGAACGTTATACGGGATTAACTGAATCCTTGACATAGAGGTTCGACCGATAAAGATCTTCGTAGAATATGTAGGAACCAATGTGGACGTCTAGGTCCCGCCATTGGTTATTGACCGTACAGGTGTCTTGGTCATGTCTACATAGTTCTCGAACCCACAGGGTCTGCACACTTAAGGTTCGGTGACGTTTCGGTAGTGTAGAGTTATGTATGGTGGTGTCCGAAGTTTGTTCGGAGTCCCGGATGAGATCCCGGACGTCACGAGGAGCTCCGAATGGTCCAGAGGTAAAGATTCATATCTAGGAAGTCCCAGTTTGGTTTCCGGAAAAGTTTCGGGCTCATCGGTAGTGTACCGGGAGTGCCGGTAGTGTACCGGGAGGCCTCCGGGAGGGGTATTTCGACCCCAAGAGGTCCATGGGCTGTGGGGGAATAATAACCATCCCTTAGTGGGCTGGTAAAATAGCCACAAAGGCCCATGGCGCAGGAGAGAAAGTCCTAAAGCAAAACGTGGAAAATCAGCCAATAGGAGGCAATCCTACTCCAACTAGGATTGGAGGTGAAGTAGGATTGCTTCCCACCTCCTATTTCGGCCGACCCAAAGGCCTTTGCTGCCTCTCCTCTCCTCTCCTCCTATATATACTAGTGGATTGGGTGGTTTTTGGACAGAATTTCCGGCCACGTGCTACCCGTTCCACCGGTGCATAGTTTCTCCTCTAGATCGGTTTTCTACAGCGCTTAGGCGAAGCCCTGCCGGAATTGCTCCACCACCATCACCGGAGTGCCGTCACGCTGCCGGTGAACTCTCTCTCCTCTCCACCTCCTCTCGCTGGATCGAGACGGTGGAGATCGTCATCAAGCTGCACGTGTGCTGAACGCGGAGGTGCCGTCCGTTCGGCGCTAGATCGGAAGGACCGTGATCGAGATCGCGAGACGGTTCGTGATGTGATCACGGAACAGATCGTGATGAGTTCGCGGGACAGATCGTGATCAAGATCGTGAGACGGATTGTGATGAGTTCGCGGGACGGATCATGATGTGTTCGCGGGACGGTTCGTGATTGGATCACGGGACGCTCGGCGATTTGGATCGCGAAGAAGTTCGACTACACCAACCGTGTTTCTTAACGCTTCCCGCTTAGCGATCTACAAGGGTACGTAGATCCACTCTCCCTCTCGTAGATGCTCATCACCATGGATAGGTTTGCGTGTGCATAGGAAAATTTTTGTTTCCCATGCGACGTTCCCCAACATGACTATGCTCCATCTTCCCCACAAAAGGTATTTATATCATGCACAACCCCGATGAAAAGACAAGCAATTGTTTTCACACCTTTATTTTCTCAAATGTTTTCAACTCTCATGCAATACATGAGTGCGATCCATGGATATAGCACTATAGGTGGAATAGAATATGGTGTAGGTTGTCAAGGAAAGGGAGAAGATAGTCTCACATCAATTAGGCGTATCAATGGGCTATGGAGATGCCCATCAATAGATATCAATGTGAGTGAGTAGGGATTGCCATGCAACGGATGCACTAGAGCTATAAGTGTATGAAAGCTCAAAAGAAAACTAAGTGGACGTGCATCATGAGGAAAAATATTCCACTAGCTATATGAAAGTGATAAAATAGGAGACTCTCTATCATGAAGATCATGGTGCTACTTTGAAACACAAGTGTGGAAAAAGGTAGTAGCAATGTCCCTTCTCTCTTTTCTCTCATTTTTTTGCTGGGCATCTAAGGCCTCTTTTATTCATTTTTTATTGGGCTTCGCTGGCCTCTTTTATTTTTCATAAAGTCCGTACTCTCATCCCTACTAGTAAGGGAATTATAGCTTCCATCATCCTTTCCTCACATGGGACATGCTCTATAATGAAAATCATCACACTATTATCTACTTAAAACTCAAAAGGAAAATTGCAACTCGATATCTATGACAAATTATGACTCTATATGCAATATGGAAGTGATGGTGCATGTCATAAAAGGAAACGGTGGAAGTTGCATGGCAATATATCTCGGAATGGCTATGGAAATGCCATAATAGGTATGTATGGTGGCTGTTTTGAGGAAAGATGTATGGTGGCTGTTTTGAGGAAGGTATATGGTGGCTATTTTGAGGAAGGTGTTTGGTATACCGGCGAGAGTTGCACGGTAAATAGAAAGGCTAGCAAAAGTGAAAGGGTGAGAGTGTGTATAATCCATGGACTCAACACTAGTCATAAAGAACTCACATACTTATTGCAAAAGTCTATTAGTCATTGAAGCAGAGAATTAAACGCATGCTCCTAGGGGGGGCATTGGTAGGAGTTAACCATCGTGCGCCCCCGACCCTCACACAAAGGTCGACAATCTATAAACAAGTCATGCTCCGACTTCCTTACATAGCGGTTCACCATACGTGCATGCTACGGGAATCACAAACCTTTACACAAGTATTTTTACCAAATCATAATTTACTTCCTAACATGTCTCTTAACATTACCATTTTATATCTCAAAACTTTATGCGAGGAATCAAACTTCTCATAAATACTCAGTGCACTTAATATGGAAGTTTTTACTATATCCCTTTTGGATGCCTATCATATTAGGACTAAATTCATAACCTAAACCAATTACCATGCTGTTTTTAGAAACTCTCAAAATAATATAAGTGAGGTATGAGAGTTCAAGTATTTCTATAAAAATGCAAAACACCACCGTGCTCTAAAAGATATAAGTGAAGCATATAGAGAAAAATTGCCCAACTCAAAAGAATTGTGAAGCATAAAGAGTATTCTAATAAATTCACGATTCAGCGTGTCTCTCTCAAAATATGTGTGCAGAAAGTATGATTGTGGCAAACTAACAAGCAAAGACTCATATCATACAAGATGCTCCAAGCAAAACGCATATCATGTGGTGAATAAAAATATAACTTCAATTAAATTTATCGATGGATTGAAGACGAAAGAGGGGATGCCTTCCGGGGCATCCCCAAGCTTAGGATCTTTGGCATCCTTGAATATGACTTGGGATGCCTTGGGTATCCCCAAGCTTAGTCTCTTGCCACTCCTTATTCCATATTCCATCCAATCTTTACCCAAAACTAGAAAACTTCACAACACAAAACTTAACAGAAAACTCGTGAGATCCATTAGTATAACAAAATAAATCACCACTTTAGGTACTGTTGTGAACTCATTCTTTATTTATATTGGTGTTATACCTACTGTAATATAACTTCTCCATGGATCATACCACATGATACAACCCATAGATTCATCAAAAATAGGCAAACAACTCAAAGATAAAAGAATCTGTCAAAAATAGAACAATCTGTAGCAATATGGAAACTTCATATACTTATGTAACTCGAAAAATTCTGACAGATTAGGAAAACCTGGGATATTTATATATAAATGGTTTGTAAAAAGTTTAGATCAATTCGACACTCTTAAAAAATTAGCAAATTCCTGGACTGAGCGCAAATGTTTCAGTTTTTCAGCAAGATCAAATCAACGACTACCATAGATCACCCCAAAGGTTTTACTTGGCTCAAACACTAATTAAAACACCAAAACACAATTTCTAAAGAATAAATAATGTGTTAAACACTCAAAAACAGAATCAAAAAAATAATACAAAAATAAAATTGGGTTGCCTCCCAACAAGCGATATTGTTTAACGCCCCTAGTTAGGCAAAACACAATAGATCTAGGTATTGTCATCTTTGGTATTGGCAACTTTTTTGAGGACCTTCTCGAAAATAGGGGGTTCTTTCCTCTTTCCCCCATTTGTAGGGGGAAGATCCATCTTGGTGTCCAAATGTCCAAACGCTTATTGCAAAGGGTAATCAAAGTATTCAAATGATTAAGGTTCCCGTTGATATGTTTTAGGGGTTCGTGATATTGTTGTAACTCGACCAAGTGCTTATGTAAATCACTCAATTTGTCCAACACTTGAGATCCCTATTGTGAGAAAGAAAACCCCCTTTTGGGTGGAGGAACCCCCAAAATCCCTTCTAAAACTTCATAAGCGGCATTTGTGTGAAGCTCAATAAAATTTCCTTTTGAGGAGAAATCTAGAAGCTCCCTATGATGCAAAACTAAACCAATGTAAAAATTTCTAAGAAAAACTTTCGCATCCCCTCTTAGATTGGAAATACGATAAGATTCCATTAATCTATACCAAGCATCTTTCATATTTTCCCCTTTTTTAAGTAAATAACTTCAAAGTTAGGTGACAAGGGGGACGTGGTAATATTAGACATAGTGGTCCAGCAAGAAAGAAGAAACCAAAAGAGGAAGAATAGACAGGGGAATATTTTTGGTATTTTTTGAAAATCGTTTTAGAAGTGGAGGAGAGGAAAATGACTGGCAAATGGCAAATAAAGTAAATGCAAGAGATGAGTTTGTGATGGGTACTTGGTAGGCTTGATGTGTATCCTCCCCGGCAACGGTGCCAGAAATCCTTCTTGCTACCTCTTGAGCATGCGTTGGTTTTCCCTTGAAGAGGACAGGGTGATGCAGCGAAGTAGGTAAGTATTTCCCTAAGTTTTTGAGAACCAAGGTATCAATCTAGTAGGAGGAACAAGAAAGTCACCAATGGATGCACCTACACAAATAATCAAACTTTTGCACCCAACGCTATAAAGGGGTTGTCAATCCCTACACGGTTATTTGCAAGGATTAGATCCGATAGAGATAGATGTAATGAGTGCGGAAAGTAAAAGTTAAATAAATTGCAGCAAGTATAGATATGAAAATATATGATGGAAAATAGAGCCGGCGGCCATAGGTTTCACTAGAGGCTTCTCTCTTGAAGGCAAATATCATGGTGGGTCAACAAATTACTGTCAAGCAATTGATAGAAAAGCGAATAATCATGTAGTTATTCAAGGCAATAATCATGCATATAGGCATCACGTCTGTATCAAGTAGAACGAAACGATTCTGCATCTACTACTATTACTCCACACATCGACCGACTCTTGCCTGCATCTAGAGTATTAAATTCATGAAGAACAGAGTAACGCATTAAGAAAGATGACATGATGTAGAGGGATAAACTCAAGCAATATGATGAAACCCCCATCTTGTTACCCTTGATGGAAAAAATACAATACGTGCCTTGCTACCCCTACTTTGTCACTGGGTGAGGACACCGCAAGATTGAACCCAAAACCAAGCACTTCTCCCATTGCAAGAATTACCAATCTAGTTGGCCAAACCAAACCAATAACTCAAAGAGACTTGCAAGGATATGAAATCATGCATATAATAAATCATAGGAGATTCAAATAAGATTCATGGATAATCTGAACGTAAACTCACAATTCATCGAATCTTGATAAACACACCACAAAAGAGGATTACATCGGATAGATCTCCATGAAGATCATGAAGAACATGGTATTGAAGATCAAAGAGAGAGAAGAAGCCACCTAGCTACTAGCTATGGACCCGTAGGTCTGTGGTGAACTACTCACGCATCATCGGCGGGGCAATGGAGTTGATGTAGATACCCTCCGTGATCGAAATCCCCTCCGGGAGATTATTGAAAAAGGCTCCAAGATTGGATCTCTCGAGAATGGAGGCTTCCGGCGATGGAGAAGTTTTTGCGTTGCTGTTTTTGATGTTGCGGGAATATTTGGGTATTTATAGGCCAAGAATTAGGGTTAGGAGACCTGCCAAGAGGCGACAAGCCTGCTAGGCACGGCCAGGGGGCACGCCTAGTAGGCTTGTGGCGCCCTCGCACCTCCCGTGACGTGCACTCCAAGCTTGGATGACTTGTTTCCTTCCAGAAAAAATCCTTCCGCTGGTTTTATTCTTTGGACTCCGTTTAATATTCCATATCTGCAAAACTCAAAAACAAGGAAAAAACATAAACTGCCACTTGGCTCTAGATTAATAGGTTAGTCCCAAAGATAATATCAAATAGCATATTAATGCATATAAAACATCCAAAACAGATAATATAATAGCATTCCATCATCCAAAATTATAGATACGTTGGAGACGTGTCATCCTCTCACGATAAGTGAGGTCTGGCTGAAGGTCGATTGCTTGATGATCGATATCCTTGTAGAGGTCGCGGCGGTTGGGAACTTGGAGACACTTCCGAAGTTGTGACACGTGAAGACGTTGTGCACATCTGACAATTCCGAAGGTAACTCTAGCTGGTAAGCAACCTCTCCTCATCTGTCGGTGATCTTGAAGGGGCCGATGTATCTTGGTGCAAGTATTCCCTTGACGTGAAAATGCTTGGTTCCTTCGAGAGGCGTGACTCGGAGGTAGACATGGTCTCCAACACGAAAACCCATGTCCTGACGACGGGAGTAGGCGTAGCTCTTTTGTCGGGTCTTGGCGGTATTGATACGCTCTTGGACGAGTTGAACTTGCTCTTCTGCTTCGCAGAGGATGTCTGGTCCAAAGACTAATCCTTCTCCGGTCTCCGACCATTTGAGGGGAGTACGACACCTGCATCCATACAACACCTCAAATGGTACCATCTGAAGACTCGACTGATAGCTGTTGTTGTAGGAGAACTTGGAAAATGGTAGGCAATCTTCCCACTCGGCTCCATATGCCAAAACACAAGCATGGAGCATCTCTTCGAGTATTTGATGTACTCGTTCCATCTGTCCACCGGTCTGAGGGTGAAAAGTAGTGTTGAAGGAAAGCTTGGTTCCCAAGGCTTCCTAGAATCTATTCCAGAACCTTGAGGTAAATTGCATCCCTCGATCTGACACAATCTCCTTTGGAACTCCGTGAAGGCTCACAATGTGGTTGATGTAGAGGTTGGCCAGTTGGTTCCCATTGTAGGTCATCTTGACGGGAATGAAGTGGGCTACCTTGGTCAGGTGATCGACAATGACCCAGATGGAATCATGTCCCTTGCTTGACCTTGGTAATACGATGATGAAGTCCATCCCGATTTTGCCCCACTTCCATTCAGGCACTTTGAGAGATTGCAATAGTCCAGCAGGTCGCTGATGCTTAGCTTTGACCCTCTACCAAATGTCACACTTGGCAACAAAGGTGCCTATCTCCCGTTTCATGCCATGCCACCAGAATCTTGTCTTGAGGTCTTGGTACATCTTGGTTCCTCCTGGATGGATGGAATACGGAGTGTCATGAGCTTCTTGCAAGATCAAATTCTTGAGCTCTTCTTTGTTGGGTACGCAGATGCGATTCCCGAACCATACGACTCCTTGCTCATCCACTAAGAATCCTAGAGCCTTGCCTGCCTTGATCTTCCTCTTGATGCCTTCAATGCTCTCGTGTCCTTTTTGGGCGTCCTTAATATCATCCATCAAGGTAGGCTTTGCTTCGAGGTTGGTGAGGAACCGAGGTGCAACTAGTTCCAAGCCAAAGCTTTCAAGCTCTTCATACAGGGCGGGTAGCCTTTCCTTAATCATAGCATTCAAGGAACAAGCCTTTCTGCTTAAGGCGTCTGCTACCACGTTAGCCTTTCCGGGGTGGTATTAAACATTGAGGTCATAATCTTTGATTAACTCCAACCATCTTCGCTGTCTCATGTTCAATTCCCTCTGAGTGAAAATATACTTCAAACTCTTGTGGTCGGTGTATATCTCACATCGCTTCCCTAGAAGGTAATTTCGCCATGTCTTCAAGGCATGAACTACGGTTGCCAACTCAAGATCATGAGTAGCGTAGTTCTCTGCATGAGGACGTAGTTGTCTGGATAGATATGCGACGACTCTGCCTCCTTGCATCAGAACACCTCCAAGACCGGTTCTCGATGCATCACAATATATCACAAACTCTTTGTGAATATCGGGGGTGGCCAAAATTGGGGTTGTGCTCAATCTCTTCTTGAGCTCTTAGAAGTTTTCTTCACATCTTGGCGTCCATTTGAACTTCTTGCCCTTCTTGAAAAGATGGGTCATGGGTCGGGTAATGCTCGAGAATCCTTCGACGAACTTGCAGTAATATCCCGCGAGTCCAAGGAAGCTCCTCACTTCCTTCACATTGGTTGAAGATAGCCACTCAGTCACAACTTTAATCTTGGCAGGATCCATGGACAATCCTTATGTAGTCAATACATGACCCAAGAATCCAACTCCACGCAGCCAGAATTCACACTTGCTGAACTTGGCATAAAGCCGGTGCTCTCGAAGCTTGTCTAGGACCAATCTCAAGTGTTGCTCATGTTCTTCTTCAGACTTGGAGAAGACGAGTATGTCATCAATGAAGACGACAACAAACTTGTCCATGTACTCCATGAAGACCTTGTTCATGAGGTACATGAAGTAGGTAGGGGCATTGGTTAACCCAAATGACATGACTGTGTATTCATACATGCCATACTAGATTACAAATGTCGTCTTTGGAATGTCTTGGGATGTGATCTTCAGCTGGTAGTAGCCGGACCTGAGGTCGATCTTTGAAAACACCTTAGCTCCATTCAGCTGATCGAATAGGTCTTCAATCTTGGGGAGTGGGTACTTGTTCTTTATTGTGACTTCATTGAGAGAACGGTAATCGACACAGAATCTGATAGTTCCATCCCTTTTTGACACAAATAGAATAGGTGATCCCCAAGGAGAGGCACTAGGGTGAATGAATCCTTTTCTGAGCTGTTGTGCCAGTTACTTCTTCAATTCAGCCAACTCTTCGGATCCCATCCTATAGGGCTTCTTATAGATGGGCCCTGACCTAGGCATTAGTTCAATGATGAACTCAATGTCACGGTCAGGAGGCATGCCGGGTAGCTCGTCAGGAAATACATCCGGGTATTCACATACCACTGGCACTTGATCCAAATCAATTCCCGGCAAACAATTAACCTGAGGGGCTTGAGTCGCGGCAGGGTTGGGAACATACTTGACTTCCACTTCTTGGCTATTGGTCATGGTAACAATCCTCTTGGCATAGTCTAACATGCCTTGGTGCTCGGTTATCCAGTCCATGCCCAGGATGACATCCATGCCTTCTAACTTTATGTAACACCCCAAGTGCTCTAGGGGCCTCCACACAATATTGGGATGTGTAATCTTTCATGTGTGACCCTTATTCTTGTGATATTAATGAGTTGGTCCTTGTCATTCTGTGTTGCATCATGAGCATCATGTCATCATGGCATTTTACATGTTGAGTGCATTGTTGTGATGTGATGTGGTGTTTGATGATAGCATGATGTGAGTGTGCAAGAGTGTGCTTGCCTCCCCTTCTTTCTTCTTTGCAAAACCCTCTCAATTTGAACTTTGATATGACTCCCTATTCAATTCATTTGCAACTTGTGATATTTCTTATGTTTAAAACATTATGTTAAAATGTTCCAACTCTTCTAAATAACCTCATGAGTGCGTTTTGCTTTTTCCTAAAGTTTGTTCTATGGGTTTCTATTTTCTTTTAAAATTATAAACATAGGCAACCGTTTTCAATATTAAAATATGTGTAAAATTAACTTGTTCAAAAAAGGCCAAGGTCATTTTTATAAACAAGAGTGGAATTTGTTGATTCATAAAATATTTTATTTTCTCTTTAAATCCTTGTTAATTCAAGCATGGGTTTTTAACTTGTTGATGTTCATTTCAAATAGAAAAACCCTTTTGTTTTTCCTGTGTGAGAGTAAGCACCGCCTCGGCCTTTCTCTTCCCACAACCCAGACCAGCCGTGCTCGCCTGCTCTGTTCCCTTTCCATCAGTGCAGTGAGAGCACGCAGAGAGAGCAAGTCGTCGTCACCGTGAGAGGAGCTCATGGACATCGAGGCCAGCCCCTTTAAAAGGGTGCGGATCCCTAGGGTTCCCCTTGTTCCTCCTTGCCACCGCCACTCCTCTCTCCCTCCTTCTCCCTCCTTCTTCTCCCCCAGCAGAGAGTTTTAGTGAGCCTGCAGGTAAGTTCAGAGAGTCCGGCGGTCCTCCTCGCCGTCGTCCACGCCTCTCCGTCAACCCACCTCCTCGTCAAGGATGTCATGGAGGTCGGGGACCCTCCCCGCAGCTCGTTCCCGTCGCTAGGAGGAGCCGGACTCCCTCTCATCGATGGCCACATCCGTGCCGGAGCCTCGGACAGGGCGCTCCCCCGCACAGTCTTCCTCCTCCTCGTTAGCCTCGCCTCGCCTCGCCTCATCTCTGTGGCCTGTGTGAGCACCTGCACCTCCTTCCCCCCTTTGCATCTCTCCTCGTAGGCGCCGTAGCCGTAGCCGTTGCCGCACTGTTCGCTGCTACGCTCACTGTGGCAGAGCTCCGGCCGAGCTCGTTCCGCTCGCCCCCTCGCTGTCGTGGCTCCCTGGTCCTAGGAATGGAGCCCCCACGTTCCCCGCAGCCCCCGCGGGTAGTTGGCTTCGTTAGATATGGCGTGAGTTGCGCTGCCATCGCTCGTTCCGTTCTCGCAGCACCGCCGTGTGTGCGTGTGAATCTGTCCTTCAGTTTCTTCAGTTAAGTCGACAGGGATACCTCAATAGGAGGCCTTCCCCCTCTCTGTCGAGATCCCCCATCCTAGCCTAGTGGTAGCGCCTCTAGGGGAGGACCGTGAGGTCGCGGGTTTGACCCCCCCCCCCCCCCCCGCGTGCCCCTTTTTCCTTTCTTTGTAGACTGTGTGTGTGTGTGTTGTGAGTGTGTGCATGCCAATGGGCCCATGGCCCACTTGTCATCCACATAGAGGGGGCCTGGTGTCTATGCCAGGTGGACCCCTCCTATCTATTTGATTTTATCTGTTTTATTGTTTTATGTGTTTTAATTAGATTATTTCCTTTTTGGTAATTTACTATATCTGTACATGAGCATTTTTGGATATGAGCATATATAGTAAGTTTTAACTTATGAAGTTGGCATGTTTATTTCGAGCATGGTTTTGGGAGCTTTGCAAAAGCAAAGATATGAGTGTGATATATGGAATTGGGGTAGAATTTCCTAATGAATCCATTGGTGAAATTTGTTTTGTAATTTTAGAAAGTTTTACAACATGTCGTTTTGCCCCAATATGCCATTTTGTCATTTTAGTTAGAATTAATCCATGCATGCTTTGATAATTGTGTCAACATGGAAGTGGTAGTGTTTCATGAGTATCATGCCATGGTATTTTCTTTTGACATGTTAGACTTGCATATAAGTGGGAATATTTCTCCAAGGTGGCTATTAAAATGTTGTTGTTTTCAACATGCCAAATATTTCTAAGTCTGAGAATCTGTTATTATTTTCATGCCATGTTAAGTGGATGCTACCAAGTGATATGTTGTGTTTTAGCTCAAGCTCAGTGCTAGTGTTTTGAAGTAGATGTTGCCCTCTACCATCCTGTTAATTTTCATGCCATGAGGTGGTCTCTAGCACCAATATTTTCTGCTGTCAACTTGCTACCAGTTTAACTCGGATTCCAGAAAACTGTGATTTTCACGAAGTCCCTAGAATTTGTTTCATCATGCCATCTTGTGAGCTTCATGCTTAGTGATATGTGATTCCTTTCTAGTTTATGTAGTTGGATGATTTGATAAGAATGTTATGTTGTTTCTATACATGTTTTGTTTGAGGTTGGAAACTTCCTGTAGCTCTAGATATTTGTTGTGCAAGTTGCTATGTTGCTGTTTTAAGACAGGTTGTGTGTGTTAGTGTTTTGTGACTTGTGGGAGCTATGCTCCATTGTTTTGCTTGAACTTTGGCTCTATTGTGGTTGGTTTTTAATTACCTAACCAATTTCTACCTTGGAATACCAAGGAATAGCCCATGGCCTTCCATGTCTTGTATTTTGCCTTCGTAACTTGCCGTGAGCGTAGCGTGAGATCCGTTACTCTGTTTCCTACATTCTACATATGCATTTGCATCGATTTTGCATGAAGCATCCATAATTGCCATCATTACGCATGTTCAAACAACTTAACATGAGGTTCTATACAGAATTGTAAATAACTTAACTATTGCATGAGAAACATGACTAGCTTAGGCTTGCCATGCTAAATACTTCAAAAGAATCATGCATCATCTTGTTTGTGCATTGCACCTTGGTTGGTTGTTTATTGTTGCTGTTTATCTTGGGTAGACGCGAGTGTTGAACCTGAGTATGAGGATCCGGGAGAGTACCACTACGAGGACCCCGCTCTTTGTCCCTCTGAAGAACCAACAGGCAAGATGATCATACCCGGATCCCGACAGTATTTTTGCTTTGATAGATGTCTCGCTCTTATTGTTACTTATGCGTTACATACCAATTGAATGTCAAGCCTCCTAGATTGCCATGATAGCCTCTAACCCCTCCACATCCTAGCAAACCTAGTTTGGCTCAGCTACCGCTGCTCAGCCCCTCTTATAGCGTTCTTAGTTGCAGGTGCAGGTTGTTTGCATGTGATAACATGGATATCTAGAGATATCACAATATTTGCAGTTATTTAATTTAATGCACATATATATCTTGGTATGGTGGAAGTCTTGGCCTTTTGCTTGGTGTTTTGTTCCACTTTTACCGCCATAGTTACTTGTTACCAGTGTTATGTTTCCATACTTTGCACTCCTAACATGCTCGGGGTTGTTATGGGGACCCCCTTGATTATTAGTTTGAGATTAAAACCTGTCTGGCAAGACCCAACATTGGTACTATTTGCTTAAACAACTTAATAAAATTGCGTAGGGCTTTGCAACCCCGTGGATAATTAACCAACCCCGGGCCAGTGCTCCTCACGAGTGTTGGTCCACCTACCTAGCAGTCGGCGGTGCCACCTCGAGGCAACTTGAGGCATTTTTAGGCAACCGTCCACTTCGCATAGACGGATGTTGCCCGTTCATAGAGAGCGCACGGCTCTAGAAGTAGATCTGGCTCACCGAGAGGTCTTGTTGGACCCGTTTTACCTTTTTTGAATGGCTTGCGTGAGGAACTCTGATCTTCTTCGGGCTATCTTGACGTGTCGGTTTTCCTTTGGAATTGCCTAGGATGATCACGAGATCCGTGGTCGAGGTAGTTCCCGCAGAGTGTGGTTAATTTATGATGGATTAGTTGGAGCACCCCTGCAGGGTCAAATCTTACGGAAAGCCGTGCCCGCGGTTATGTGGCAACTTGGATATTTTGTTTAACGCCTGGTTATAGTTAACTTGAACTAAACTCCAATAAAATGCACCAACTGTGTGAGTAACCATGATCGTCTCTGCTCGTGAACATGAACCGAGAGAGAACAAGATGGGGTTATGTTTGACGTAAGTAGGAGTTTAGGATCATTTAGTGATCATGTTAGAAAATCGATAGACTTACGTAGTCCAACATATTTACATTCATGTTCTCGTAAGTTAGCCACCATACAATGCTTAGTGCTGCTGCAAACTCAACACTCACCCCCATCCTACCCACGGTACCCGGCTGCAAGATTGCTGAGTCCCCGTGGCTCATAGATTACTACAACAAATACAGGTGCAGGTGCAGATGAGACCGTGCTAGATGATGTGATGCAGCTCCAGTGGGAGTATGACAAGGAATGTGGCAGAATGTACATCACATATCCAGACGAGTAGAGTGGCCTTGGTCGTGATCTTCAGGGCTAGCAAGACAGTTTCATTGCTTCTTTTCTCGTTTGTTTTCGTCCATAGACGGACCCTGACTTTTGAATGATGTTTGAATAAACTGTGTGGATTTGTAATTTAGCATGTGGCGAGTGTAAGCCAACTCATATACTCCTCTCTTCATACATGTATGCGATGATACTGTACTTGTTTAACGACTAGATGTGCCTCTATCCCTGTCGAGGCTCCCGTGCCTAAATATGGATAGGTCTGCTAGGATGTCTGCCCCGTTGATGTTAATCTCAACTTCTTTACAACCTATCCCGGACTTTGCAACTGATCCCGGGGTTTGTATCAATATACGACTACCCAGGGGTGTAGGTTTCATACCACTCTCTAGAACAAACTCTTGAGTGATAAAAGAATACGAAGCTCCGCAATCAAACAGTGTTGTTGCTGGGGTTGAGCTAACGAGAAATGTACCTAGTATGACGTCTGGGTCTTCCTGGGCTTCCTCAACGGTGACGTGATTCACACGACCCTTGCGATTGTTGGGCTGGTTGCGGGGAGTTGGGTCCCTTGTTGGTGCTCCACGGCCTTGACCTTGGTTCGACGCATTGGGGCGTGGTGCATCTGGCTTCTTGTAGGGACACAGCCTAGAGATGTGTCCTGGCTGACCACATCCAAAGTGTCGGTATCAAAACCGGCAGATCTCGGGTAGGGAGTCCCGAACCGTGAGACTAGACCTGATGGTCAGAGGAGACGAAGGGGACACGATTTTACCTAGGGTTGGGCCCTCCTATGGAGGTAATACCCTACGTCTTGCTTGGTTGTATTGATGACATGGGGGTTATAGAGTTGATCTACCTCGAGATCGAATGGCTAACCCTAGATGAGTTGTTCTATGTCTACAACCTAAAACCCTCCGGCTTATAGAGACGCCAAGGGTACCTAGGGTTTACACATGGTCGGTTACACATCGATGAGATAAACATGCCTATTTGCTACATCAAACATGGAGTACAAGTCGTGCTTCCCAAAGCTTCCATCTTGGAGATAGGGCCTTCAATTGATCCTATGATCGGTAAGTGGCCCATATAGCCTGGCCCATAGAAATAGGTCGACCCCCCGAGGACCCCTTAATCTAGGACTCCCTTATTAGCCCCCGAACTTGCCTCCAACGCCAAGGGTCTTTAGCTTTAATTGCTTCGCTCGATCAGAGTCTTCGGCTTGCGAGGTGAGTTCTTCCCGCCGAATTCAGTTTAGCCTCCGATGACAAGTAGCCTTCCGAATAGTAGCACGTCCGGACATTGTGAATAGGTCGGCCCTGAAGGACAAACGTCGAGGGGTAAAATAATGCCCCTTGGCAACCTTTCTGACGAAAGGTCATGTCCCACCACGACCGCTAGGCCAGTCGCAAAAACTCTATTCACAATTTGAGGCCGTTTTAATCAACGCGATCTATCAATGTGCAGATCGTGCCCCGTTTTACACGGGATATGTTTAATCATGCGCATGCAATGGCACGCATGTTTCGGGAAGCGGAGGAATTCATGACGTAGCGAAGGGAGTCCAAAAGATAAGCCTCGTAAAAGGGGAAAAAGCCCCAAAGCATATTATTGCTCCCCATTCGCCTTCTCTACTTTCCATTCTTCTGAGCCTCCAAAGCACAGATCTAGGTTTTTCGGCCCCCACCCCAAAGATCACCAATGGCAGGCTCCGGCTCCAATGGCCAGTGGGAGGTTTCCACAGTCACCAACTGGGACATCCTAGACATCAAGAAGGCCGTCTACCTCTCCGCCGACATCCATCGCCACGCGCCGGAGGAGGGCCAAGTGATCCCCACTCCCAGGCTGGGAGAAAGGGTGGTCTTCCTCCCCAAGTTCATCCGAGGGCTGAATTTCCGCTCCACTCCTTCGTTAGGGGGCTGATGTTTTTCTCCGTCCTCGACTTCCACAAACTCCCACTGAACTCTTTCATGCATATATCGGCAATCATCCTCGTCTGTGAGGCTTTTCTGAAGGTCGAGCCGCACTTTGGGCTTTGTCTCAAAGTTTTCAACATCAAGCCGAAGTGCTTCGGAGGCAAACACGCAGACTGTGGCGGAGCTATCATCAGCAAGCTCACCCGCGTCACATGGCCATCGAGCACCTTCATCGACACCATCAAGGTGTGGTAGAAGGAGTGGTTCTACATCATTAAGGCACAAGAAGAAGGTCAGATTCCCCCTGCTGAATTCAGATCCGGTACCCCCACTATATTAGCATCATGGCTCAAAAAGGGCCTTAGCTGGGGACCGAGCAAGGAGGTGAGTGACCTATAGAACCGCGTCGGGTCCATGATCGAGAAGGACGTCAAGCTGACCAATGTGGTCTAGGTCATGCTCCGGAGACGCACCCTCCCCTGCCAGCGTCGAGATACTCCCTTGTGGGCTTGTCAGCTCGACGACATGCCCACGATTCTGAACCTCTTCTGCACTACGCAGGAGAGGTTGTGGAAGGCGCTCTTCAAGTCACAAAAGAGCTGGCCATCCGAGGAGGAAGACAGGGGTCTGCATGCCGCCAAGCCCGCCTCCGAGGTACCGTATAATTTTGCTTGGTCAGCTTTATTTTTCTAGAGAGGATCTATAACATTTTTTCCGATCATCCTTTGCAGACATGGCTAAAGAAAGCTGTGAACGTAGCAGTCCGGCACCTCAGCCCGAAGACGCTAGGTCCGAGATGTTAGCAGAAATGCTAGTGGTGAAGCCTTACGAGGCCCCCATGAAAAAGGAGACGAAGAAGAAACTAGGCCAAGGTGGCCTTCGCATAAGGGACCAGTCAGAGACTATGTCCAGAGAAACTCATGCCTCCTCGAATTAAGAGGAGCATGAGGAGGAGGAAGAAGAGGTGGAGCAAGAGGAAGAGGAGGAGGACGAAGTCGAGGGGGGAGGCAATTCCCCCCTCGCAAGAAAGAGGGCGGCGTCATCGGGCATCTTGGAGGAGGCACCCCCTCCTACCCAGAAGAAAGCACGTCAGGCATAGGTGATTCTGTCCAACGATAGCTCGGACTCAAACACTGAGTCCGATGACTTCGAGCCGGTTCCACAAAGGAACCTCAGGGTCAAGCCCCCCGCTCAAAGGTTAGGATCCGAATATCCCCCTGTTCGTCATTAACAGGTTTAAAGTTTATTAACACGCAGGTACTTATTGACTTTGCAACCCCCCGCGTGTTCTTCCCACCGAACAAATATTAGACGGGGAAAATCCACCCGCCAAACTAGCGGAGAGCGGGAATGCGTCACATCCCGCTACTCTGGGCATCACCAAGGATGCCACGGAGGAGTTGTCCCAACATGCTCCTATGGAGCCGGGCACCAGCGGTGAGGGAGACAACATCATGGCCGAGGCTAATGCCTCGGCCATCGAATACCGGGGGGATAAACCCCACCGGAATACTGAGGAGGATGGACGAGCGGCTGCTCAGTCCCCTCCGAGGACCTCTCGAGAGTGCACCACGCCTCCGGTGGCAATGGTTCAAACCCCGGTCGATGATCGGATTACCCAGTCACCACCGACGCTGCCGACCAATGGGTGGCCGGTCATGGAGGAGGCTCTGTCGAGCGCCTCCATCTCTGAGGAGCACCGCACCCTTATGGGTGCGGTATTGTAGAGCATTCAGTCCATTGACAACGGACTGAAGGAGGCCTTCAAGGGTCTCCTGACGGGTTTTCATGTAAGCCACGTGACACTCTTATTTGCAAAATGTTTATTTATTTTTATGATTATATACATGGCAGACCCCCGAGCCCTAGTGAGTTTGAAAAAAACTAGCATAGGGGTCAATCATGGATCCAATTCCGAACTATATACAAATGATATATTCGGAACGTGGGAGTAGGCCCTGAGAGGGCCGAGCATATGATCGGATTGACGATAGTTCGGAAGTATTGCAACTATGTAATCTAACAAGTGTTTGTGTGTTACATGCTTCGTCGTCAGCAGCGGCCGTGAATGGCGCGGAGCTGGACGGGCTCAATCGGAAGCTCAAACGCTCTGAAGACGAGCATGATGCTCTTAACAAAAGATTCGACGAGGCGCAAGGTAAGTCTGAATCTACATCCAGACACCTTTGTCTGAATACTATCAATGTAGTTTTTCATAATGTTAATGATCATACAGCCTCGGCAAAGGAGGTGGAGAGGCTCAAGGTCGAGCTTCAACAGGCGAAGGAAGAAGCGGCCGTCGAGAGGGCGGCGGCCAAAGAAGCGATTACCACCCTCTCCGCCCTATGAGCCACCAGCGACAAGCATGAGGCTCGTGTGGCGAAGATCCAGCAGGAGCTCAAAGACGCCAGCCAGAAGTGCGAGGTCCTTGAGCAGAAGGGAAAGGAGCACGCGGCCGAACTGTCCACCCTAAAGACCGATCTCCAAAAGGAGCAGGTGGACAAGCGGTTCTTTGAGGAGCAGGTCCGCCGAGCGAAGGATACAACGGATGGTAAGCCATACTTACTGCAGTGTGTCTTCAGGGATAGCAAGTTCAAATTGCTTACCCAGGTGTGGCGTTCCTCAGGCACCTCCTCCGACCTCCAAAAGAGCGTAACAGACGCCAATCAGCTATATGTGTCGCGGGAAGAAGGAGATGAAGCTCGTCTATTCTGGGTGCAATTTGAAGCCCCCGAGCATACTCCTCTTCTTGCCGAGCAGCTGAAGCAGCTGATGGAGTTACGCCGGATGGCGGAGCCGGCCATGAAGGACCTCTACCTCTCACTGTGGCCCAGTGAGCCACTGTCGGGCAGCTACTTCGGCCTGGTGCAGAGGCTGATCGACGCGTCACCCTGTCTTGACGTGCTGACGCGCTTCTCCCGCATCAAGGGAGCTCGGATGGCCTTTGCAAAGGCCAAGGTACATTGGCCAGGGTTGGATCCGACGAAGATAGCCACCGCCCCTCCGCCGCCTGGAAAGGAACATCGGCGCCTCGAGCTGTATTTCGGCGGAGTAATGGAATGTGCTCGGGCGGTAGCGTCGCAGTGTTCGGGCAATAACATTTTTGAATAAGTTGTAATGCGTCCGAAGACATTTCAAAGTATTAATATTATAAGTTATCATGCATTTAATGTTTTTTCATTCCTTTATAACTCCTATGTCGCTTCAGCCCCCATGTAGATACTACATGGGGCATCTCTACCAATGCACTATGTCCCTTAGTCGAGTTATCAAAACCCGAAGGCAGTAAAGTGTAGCAGACTAGGCAATCAGACTATAGTGCTTTATTTCTTTCACTTACCCGTAGGGGCGCGAAAAGGACTGCGGGGGGCTGATGACTAGCCCCCAGAGTGTTGTGATGTTCGGATGAACCGTGGCTAGGGCCAGCATCATATGGTTTGCATGAAGAACAAAGCCCCCGTATAACACGAAATATCCTCTAACGAGGATTTAAGGATAACACTTTGAGCTTGAATTCACAAACCGGCTCTCGCATACTATGACAGACAGTTTTCGGCTTTCTCCCCTGAGGTGCATGACCAGACTATCCGGAAACACAATTGCAGGGGTGCTCCCTTTGCCATTTTAGCCAAACAAGCGGAACGTAAAGGGGCAAGCACAGGAGCCGGGCAACCCAACTATTGACCCAAGACATAGTTCGGAACCAATGCATATAAAGTGAATTCCAAGACGCCGAACGTATAATAAGTTGGACATAAGGCGATTTTTTCTAAACTCGAGCCCCCGGTCTATTGACCAGTGCGTTGCATCATACCGAACAGTATCACGAGAAGAGGGAGAAAAGGGAAAATATATGCCAAAAAGGACAGATGAGACAAACATGTGCAACATTGTTATACTTTTCTCAACAACTCTTATAACTTCGGATTGCCGAGGCAACTCAGTACAACCGAGATTCAAAAGTTGCTACCTTTGAGGCAACTCAGTACAACCGAGATTTACACATCAGTTCCACCGAGTCTGACTTATTGTGTGTAACGGTTGGATTTTTGGAGATGCCTATATATACCCCTCCACCACCACTCACTTGCAAGAGAAGCACTCAGAACAGTTCTCCAGTCGTACCTACTAATTTTCTAAGAGAGAGCCACCTACTCATGTGTTGAGATCATGCCATCCCATTCCTACCATATGAATCTTGATCTCTAGCCTCCCCCAGTCGCTTTCCACCCAATGAATCTCTTCTACCAAGCCAAATCTGTGAGAGAGTGATTGTGTGTTGAGGATTCTATCATCTTGAAGCACAAGAGCAAGGAGTTCATCGACACAATCGAGCCTTTTACCTTTTGGAGGGTGGTGCTCCTAGATTGGTTAGGTGTCGCTTGGGAGCCTCCTACTTCGTCTTGTGGAGTGTACCAAGAAGTTTGTAAGGGCAAGGAGATCGCCTACTTCTTGAAGTTCTACCCCGAGTTATGCTAGTCCTCCATGGACGTAGGCCGTCATGGTATAGTCAAGGTTGCTTCTTCGTGGATCCCTCCGTGGGTAGAGCCCTCTGTTGACTCTCGCGACCGTTACCCTCCATGGGTTGAAGACTCCATGAACGTGGATGTATGATAGCGCCACCTATCAGAACCATGGGAAAAATCATCGTGTCACCAATTGCATTTGATCTTCCTACCCTTCCTTTACTTACGTGCTTGTCTTTACTTTCCGCTGCAATACTCTTAGACATGCATGTGTAGGGTGTACTTGACATACTATGAATGCTAAAATCTGCCAAGAATTAAAATTGGGAAAAAGTAGAATTTTATTTGGTCAAGTAGTCTAATCACCCCCCCTAGCACTACTTTTGATCCTACAAGTGGTATCAGAGCATTGGTCTTCATTGCATTGGTTTCACAACCTAGGAGAATATGGCGGTCTAGTGAGGAAAATTATCACCGTCGATATCCGTACTTTGATGGCACAAATTTTGCTAGTTGGAAGCACAAAATGAAAATGCATTTGCTTGGTCATAACCCCTCTGTTTGGGTTGTTGTTCTTGTTGGTATGCAAGTTGAATTCTTTGCGGAAGAAAGGGAACCCGATCGCGAAGCGACTATGTATGAATTGAATATGTTGCAACTCAATGCTCAAGCATGTGACATTCTCTTCAACTGCCAATGCCCCGAAGATTTCAACAAAATCAACCGTCTTGAGAATTTAAAAGAGATTTGGGATACTTTGATTGATATGCATGAAGGTACAGAATCTGTGAAAGAATCCAAGTTGGATGTTCTTCAAAGTCAGCTTGACAAGTTCAAGATGAAGGATGGTGAAGGAGCCACTAAGATTTACTCTAGGCTAGCTCTCATCACCATTGAGATGGCTGGTCTAGGAAGCAAAGAAATGACTGACAAATTCATCATCAAGAAGATACTTCGAGCTTTGGATGATCGATATGACACCATATGCACATTGATCCAAATGATGCCCAACTACAAAGATCTCAAGCCAATGGAAGTGATTGGTAGAATTGTTGCTCATGAGATGACACTCAAAAACAAGGAAGAGCTTCACCACAGGTCTAGCGGTGCTTACAAAGCCACAAGCGATGCTCCCGCTACCTCAAGCGACAACCTTGTCACAAATGAAGAGATAAGCCTCATGGTCAAGAAATTCAACAAGTTCTACAAGAATAGGAGCAAAGATTGAAGCTCCAACTCAAGATGAAGAGAAGAGTTCGTCAAGCCGTGACCGAAACTGCTACAATTGTGGGAAGCTCGGACAGTACTCCAATGAGTGCACTACTCCTTACAAAAGTAAAGAAGAGTCACCAAGAAGACGAAGCTGAAGAGACGAGTCACCTCAAAGAGAGAGAAGGAGTAGAGATGATCGTTATGAACGAAGACCCTCAAGGAGAAGTAAGGACTCAGAGAAGAAGGACAAGTACACCAAGAGCTACTCAAGAAGGAAACATCAAGATCAGGTTGTTGAATGGGCCTCTGGATCCAAATATGACAACCACTCCGAGAGAAGCTATCACTCCAACTCCGACTATAGTCAAGATGAAGGTGTTGCCAGACTTGCACTAGTGACAACCGACTCCTACGACATATTTGATTCACCGAATGAAGGAAGTGGATGTTGCTTCATGGCTAAAGGCCCCAAGGTATCACACCCCGAGTATCTTGATTTCAATAGTGATGAAGATGACTTGTTAATTGAAGATGACTTGCTATTTGACAAATCTAGTGATGTTAGTCAAAATGAACTTGCTAGTACTCACTCTATTGTAGATAAGTCGTGCGACGATGATAAGTTGGAAATAGAACGACTAACTCAGGAACTAAAAACTCTTATGTTAGCTCATGAGTCAACTCTAGAAGATCACAAAGATCTTGTAAGGACACATGAGAAGCTACGCTTCGAGAAGCTCAATTTAGAGCAAGACCATGAGTTCCTTAAAGCTATCAATGACGATCTTCGAAATAAGACTTCCTCTTATCTAGCCAAGCGACTTCTCTTATCTACATTCATGCCACAAGTTAAGTCTAAGGAATCTAGTAACAAAGGAAAGAAAGATTCTTCAACTAGTAGCAATAAAAATGATAAATCCAATGATATTGCTTCTAGTAGTTCTATTGATCCTACTAACTCTTCTCTTAGCCAAGTTACACTTGAGCAAGAAAATGAACATTTGAAAGGGATTATAGAGAAAGGTATCTGCAAGAGTCTTCAAGGTTGCAAACAATTCGAGGAGATTGTACACAAGCACGGAGGATACCGGAAGAATCGTGGTGTTGGCTACTTCAATGCTAATGGAGTTGAATGGGAAGAAGGTCAATATCCCAATCCCAAGTTTGTTCCTCAAATGGAGAAGTATGAAAATACTCTCCCCAAGGGAACAAATGCTCAAGATGACCTTCCACCACAAGACCCCAAGCTCATGGACAAGAACAAACTTCAAGAGGACATTAACTCATATGAAGATGAATCCCGAGCTTTGGTGAAGTGGGTTCCCAAGGCTACTACAAGCTCAACTTCTACAAGTGCTACTTCCACACCGAGGATCCTCATAAACTTGATGTGGATCCCCAAGAATAAGAACTAGAGAAGTTCTTGAGGGGTGACTTCGCCAATGAAATTCACTCATATTCAATATTGGCAAGAACTAGTTGCAATCAACATCAACATCATGCAATAGTTCAAGGAGTCGCACATTCCCTCAAAGATAAGAAAGGGGACAAGGTAATCAACAAATCAATGGACATAATCACATATGCTTTGCACTCCATGTCCATAGATATACTTTTTTTGGGACTAACCCATGTAGGTGAGAAGAGTAATGAAACAACAAGGATGCTCCCAACTCTTGGTGATCTTCATCAACTTTGATCATCGACCACTACTTCACCTGAAGTCTTCATCGATAAAACCCAAGGTTAGTTTGTCCCTCCTATGGAGGATGTCACATCAAGGGGGAGCTTTACTCTAAGACTTGAATCAAAGCATCTCATAGAATGTGACAATATTAAATGCTTTATGTAAAAGTGATAACCCCACTTTTCCTAAAACAATGAGTATGACCTATGACCAAGTATTCTTACTTGGCTCCTAAGTCAATATACTCATATATAGATGACTCCGTCATCGCCAAAGTGCTTGTTAGATGCTATTGTGTTTGTGCATGTTTGCCATGATTTCATTTGACATCTTATTGTGTGAGCATGTTGGTATGCATTTATTTACTCATTCGAGGATATCCAGTTGTTACTATTTGGATTTTGGTTTTACTCTTGCCAATTGGATATACAAGAATGTCTAGGACCACTCCTTTAGCTATCTATGCTTTCTCACCTCATATTCTGTTCATACTGCATCACAAAATTTGAACAAGTACTTTTCGATCTCTTTGTGTGAGGAGCACTCGGAGTTCTGTATCGTCAAGGATTGACCATTAAAACCTCCCAAGTGCATCTGAGTGGAACCAAATCCAAATTCTCGGTCTCACCGAATGACTAGGGTTGATCTGGTTTTCCAATCTCGGAACTGCCGATTTCATATTCTCGGTTCCACCCAGTTTCCCTGTCAGCTGACAGTTGTGAAACTCGGTGAAACCGAAAATATCAAATCAGTGTCACCGACAGCGATGGGTATATAATTGGTGGACCCCGACGCTTTGAAATTTATTCTTCAAACATCGTGCCTCGACAACCCTAGTTGTCGTTTCGAAGACCCTAGTTATCGCCTTGCCTCCCCGAGCGCCTACACTACTAGGAAGCGTCGCCATCGACATTTTCTTCTCCAACGTCGCTATCGTAGCAGATCCATCGCCGCATTAGGGTATGGATTCGGCCCCCTCTCGCTCTCCACCATCTAATTCATGCGCATTAGGTTTTATTCCTAGTCTTTCCATAGTTTGAGAGCTTTCCAGACAAAAGAAAATTCCATAGGATAGCGAACAATGACTTTTTAGGGTTTTGTCGTCTGCCTCCTGTATCTCGTAGAACTGATGTGAAATAACCGGTGTCACCAATTTTCTTTTCTGTCACACTAAGAACACCTTGGTGGAACCGAGTGCTCATTTTTTGAGCCACTGAAAATGGTGCCAAGTTCCTAGAAAGCAGGGTGTTCGTCTCGATGTGACCGAAAAGATTGCCTCGGCTGTACCGAAATACATTTGGCAGAATGCAAAACTTTGGAAATTCTTAGTTCAAACTTTCAAAAAATTCTGCATTTTGTGATGACTTATCCTATTCCACTCCTCTATACTCTATTCATAGGGTCAGATATGTCAGGCTCAGAAGATAGTCAAAATCTGCAACAGCAGGACGTTGAGATGAGTTCAGGCACTAGTCCTGAGTCTAGTTCTTCCATAGATCCAGGCACTCCCAGTTCTCATGGATTGCCTAAAGCTGCCACTAGGACAAGGAAGGGACTCTACTCGGAAGAAGATGATTCTGATTTTGTCCTAGAAGAAGTTCTTGATAAGAAGCAAGAGAAGGCTGCAAGGAAGTCTGCAAATGAGGCTACCTCATCCAGGAGGGTAGTCAGCAAAATTTATGCACCTGCAGAGACCTTCAAAGCACATGGGAGTGCTGGGCAACTATGTCTGTTGAGGTTCCAAGGAAATCTTTGCCTAAGACGGTAGGAGAGAAGAAGATAGCCAGGAAAAGGATCATCCGTGTGATGGGCAGGCCTACCTCTATGTTTGAGGATCTAGAGGAGGCTTTTGCTGCTGGTGCTGCTGCTAAGGAGGAAGAGGAGGAACCTGCTGCTTAGTCCCCTCCTAAGAAGAAGGCAAAGAAACTTATGGCTGATGCCATGCCTAAGTCTGGTCCCTCCAAGAGCACCAAAGCTGCATCCAGGAAAGCTACCGCACAGAAGTCCAAGAGGACTACCAGAGATATACCTGCTTCTAAGAAGAACAAGAAGTCTACTTTAAGAGAAGTAGATGATGATGAAGATGCTATGTCTGTCTTGATGAATCTTAGACCTCATCTTCCTGTACATGATGCCTGCCATCTTGGAGCTGAGGATATGAAGAAGAGGAAGGATTCAAGTCTGAGGGCATGGAGAGCCATTGATCCATATGCCCAGAGGAGAAAGACTATTGTGGATTACAGGTTTTATACCAAGGAGCAGCAAGACTTCTATGAGATAGTTTTGCTTGACAAGAGCCCTACAGTGAGTGACATGAGATATGTGGATTGGAATATATCAAGGATAATGAGAATTAATTTCCATGTGTCCAAGACAACTTCCACTGCATTGGACTTGACAAATTTGTTTGGAAGGAGTTCACTGCTTGGACTGATGAGATGATCATGCAGTTATATTCCACTACTCATTTTTATGGAGATGGCAGGATTGTTTGGGTGATTGAAGGAGCAAGGTATGAATATTCTGTTGATGAATGAGCTACCATCTTAGGAGTCCCAGAGGTTGAGGATGGTGATTTGGATGTATACTCAGATCCAAGGAGAGCCACAATGCTATGAAGGATATGTATAATCCTATCCCTGCAGCTAACTTGCAATCTCACAAGTTGGGATCTATTTACTTCCTCCAGCCAGGCCTCCGAACCATGAACACTATTCTGAGGCATACCTTGATGCCCAAGTCCAGAGATGAGAAGATGATTCGTGGATACTCCATCAACATGCTCATCCATCTTGATCGTCACACTAGGATTCGAGTGATGGATTTGATAGTTGAGACTGTGAAGAGGGTTGATGCAGATCAGAAGCGCTCATGCTGCTATGCACCCTATATTTAGATGCTTATCAACTCTCAGCTTAAGAAGCACATATTTGCTCTGGATAAACCCCATTTTCCACTTCAGCCGGATTTTGAGGACAACGTTGTGGTGATGGACCCAGACCATCCCACATCAGCTGCAGCTCAGGCACAAGCAGAGGCAGAGGCAGCTAGAGCCACTAGTGCTCGGGTTCCTAGATCCAGGAATGAGCAGATGGATCTTATGATCACCACTGTCACGGAAATGAAGAAGGATATCAAGACCATCATGGACACTCAGGAGAGCCTTGCAAACATTATTGATGATAGAGTGAAAACTCTAAATGACAAGGTTGATGGACTGACTAAGACGGTCAATGAGCTCAGGAAGGAGGTTGATGAAGCCCTAATCCGTCGCCACTCCTCAGAGTCTGATTCTTCTGATGATGATGAGGAAGATAGTGTACCTGTCAAGACGACTGCCTTGTTCATGACTAAGGCCAGGACTCCTACAATACCAGCTCTAGAGACGAGGCCTTCATATTTTGTTTCGAGTAAGAGGGTGTCTGTTTATATTTGCTGGTTTTACAAAACATTTGGTCTTTCGGTTTGATGTGCGATACTTTTGTTGTGTTTGATCATACGTTGTTATGTGTGTTGCTACTATTTCCTATCCTTTGATGATTATCTGATGATCATTCACTTTGCTTCATGTGTTGTGCTATGTTGTTAACTCTTATTACTCTCGCACACCACCAAGTTGAATGTGACATGGAAGAAGTGCCCCATGTACCTAATCGATTGTGCATTTCCATTCAAACGCAAATTTAAAATAATGCACAAATTTAGGGGGAGCTCTTGCTTATAACATACCTCTCAAAGCAACGATTATATTCATTGATTATATCATATGTCGAAGCTTTGATCTATATGCTATCATCAATTACCAAAAAGGGGGAGGTCGAAACACATTTGCTCCCTTGGTGGTTTTGGTAATTAATAACAACATATATGTCATTGAACTAATGTTTCCACTAAGCATGTTTTAGGAAAAGTTCAATGATGGGTTGGCATAAGGATTGTGGAATACCCCAAGATGCAAGGAAATAGATTGGCAAAGCTTCAAGCAAAGGACTCTACATTTTACATTTGTGAGAAATCACTTTGAGTCCATAGGAAAGCCAATACTATTAAAAGGGGTAAGGTTTTGTTGGTGAACAATATGCTCATATGTGCACAAGTGATAGTCACCACATACACCCACAGGCTCTTCCACAAAAGTCTGTCCAAAACCAAATACTCATAATCGGTGCAACCAACACATTCCAATCGGTGCCACCGATTCCAAACCCTAGACAGGCTCAGCCAAAACCCTAGCTTTTCGGTGCAACCGATTCTACTTTGGTGCCATTGAGTTAGGCTATCAACTTCCTATTACGCAAGTCTACAAAATTGGTCCCTCCGAGTTTTGTGAATCGGCGTCAACAAGATTGGCATTCTGACCATTGGTCACCTTATCGGTGCAACCGAGTTTCCTATATCAGTCTCACCGAGATTCAAAAGTTGCTACCTTTGAGGCAACTCAGTACAACTGAGATTTATACATAAGTTCCACCGAGTCTAACTTATTGTGTGTAACGGTTGGATTTTTTGAGATGCCTATATATAGCCCTCCACCACCACTCACTCACAAGAGAAGCACTGAGAACAGTTCCCCAGTCATACCTACTAGTTTTCTAAGAGAGAGCCATCTAATCATGTGTTGAGATCATGCCATTCCATTCCTACCATATGAATCTTGATTTCTAGCCTCCCCAAGTTGCTCTCCACCCAATGAATATCTTCTACCAAGCCAAATCTGTGAGAGAGTGATTGTGTGTTGAGGAGTCTATCATCTTGAAGCACAAGAGCAAGGAGTTCATCGACACAATCGAGCCTTTTACCTTTTGGAGGGTGGTGCTCCTAGATTGGTTAGGTGTCGCTTGGGAGCCTCCTACTTCGTGTTGTGGAGTGTACCAAGAAGTTTGTAAGGGCAAGGAGATCGCCTACTTCGTGAATATCTACCTCGAGTTAGGCTAGTCCTCTGTGGATGTAGGTCGTCATGGTATAGTCAAGGTTGCTTCTTCGTGGAACCCTCCATGGGTAGAGCCCTTCGTGGACTCTCGTGATCATTACCCTCCGTGGGTTGAAGACTCCATGAACATGGATATACGATAGCGCCACCTATTGGAACCATGGGAAAATCATCGTGTCACCAATTGCGTTTGATCTTACTACCCTTCCTTTACTTACATGCTTGTCTTTACTTTCCATTGTTATACTCTTAGACATGCTTGTGTAGGGTGTACTTGGCATACTATGAATGCTAAAATCAGCCAAGAATTAAAATTGGGAAAAAGTAAACTTTTATTTGGTCAAGTAGTCTAATCACCCCCCCCCTCTAGCACTACTTTCGATCCTACACCGCCAAACCCCCATGACGGATACTGGTCGGGTGATCGCGTCGATCAAAGGTGATCGGATATGCTGACCATGGGTTATACTTAGGGGCTATAGGCTCTAGGACATAGACCTCACAAAGAGCGTGCTTCCTCTCCTTCTTAGGTATATGGGTGGCATATATCATGTTTACCGTTTTGACTTCTGGAGGGAATTTCTTTTGACCGCCACCAAGCAAACCCAAGGTTCATCCTCATCCTCACCGCGAGGTCTCTTGCTTTGATCCTATGGCAGGAGCTTGCCGACCTGTTTAAACACCCAGCAATTGCGGTGTGTGTGGTTGGCGGGCTTCTCTTGGGTCCTACGGATTTGGCAAGGCCTTTCCACGATTTTATCCAGCGGGGTTGGTCCGTCACGATTGCCTTTAGGAAGCTTCTTCCGCTGCCCGGGTCGGGAATTGTGGAAGCCGGCGTTAACGGTCGTGTCATCAGCATCACTATTATTGTGTCAGCGCTTGTTCTTATTGCACTTAAGTTTCCCATTGCCATCCCGAACTTCGGATGTTCCGGGATCTTCGGAGTTGTGGTTGCGTCTTGCTAGCCAATTGTCTTCGTCCGCGCAAAAGTGGGTCATCAGGGATGTAAGGGCGGACATGGTTGAATGTTTATCCTGGCCGAGCTGCTGGGCTAGCCATTGATCCTGAATGTTGTGCCGGAAGGAGGCTATTGCCTCAGTGTCCGGACAGTCGACAATCTGGTTCTTCTTGGTCAAAAACCTATTCCAGAATTGCCGAGCAGACTCTCCAGGCTTCTGAACGACGTTACTTAGGTCGGAGGAATCCGGCGGCCAAACATAGGTTCCCTGGAAGTTAGAGCGGAATGCATCCCCCAGGTCTTCCCAGCATACGATGGAGTTTTTGGGGAGGCTGTTTAGGCAGTGCCGAGCTGGCCCATTAAGTTTGAGGGGGAGATATTTGATGGTGTGGAGATCATCTCCTCGTGCCATGTGTATGTGGAGGAGGAAGTCCTCAATCTATCGGGACCCCCTACCCGAGATCCACCGGTTTCGACACTGACACCGTGCATCGGGCCTCGACACCTGGGATCACTCCTTTAAAGGTACTGTTACTGGGTTTGATCCTTGACGGATCTACGCCCATCTTTTTCACCGTGTCTGAGTAAATCGGGTTAAGGCTACTTCCTCCATCCATTAGGACCTTTGTGAAGTGATACACATCTATTATGGGATCTAGGACGAGTGCGGCCGAACCCCCATGACGGATGCTTGTCGGGTGATCACGTCGATCAAATGTGATCGGATATGCCGACGAGGAGTTA
This sequence comes from Hordeum marinum, assembly GCA_022496015.1. Taxonomy (NCBI): domain Eukaryota; kingdom Viridiplantae; phylum Streptophyta; class Magnoliopsida; order Poales; family Poaceae; genus Hordeum; species Hordeum marinum. Next base: position 224,147,714 of record CM039674.1, read on the forward strand.
TACTTCGGAGCTACATGCTCTACAGCATAGACGTCACGAAGGGCATGCTTCCTCTCCTTCTTGGATATATGGGTGGCGTATATCATGTTTACTGTTTTGACCTCTGGAGGGAATTTCTTTTGTCCGCCACCAATCGGGCCCGGAGGCTCATCATCGTCCTCGCTGCGAGGGCTCTTGCCTTGATCCTCGAGCGGGAGCTTGCCGACATGTTTAAACACCCAACAGTTATGGTGTGTGTGGTTGGCAGGCTTCTCTTGGGTCCCATGGATTTGGCAAGGCCTTTCCATGATCTTCTCCTACGGGCTTGGTCCATCGCGGTTGCCTTTAGGAGGCTTCTTCTGCTGCCCAAGTCGGGAATTGCGGAAGCTGGTGTTAACAGCCGTATCATCGGCATCACTGTTATTGTGTCGGCGCTTGTTCTTGTTGCGCTTGGGTTTCCTGTTGTTGTCCCAAACTTTGGAGGTTCTTGGGTCTTCAGAGTTGTGGTTGTGTCGTGCTAGCCAATTATCTCTGCCCGCGCAAAAGCGGGTCATGAGGGAAGTAAGGGACATACATAGTCCGAGGTTTAACCTGGCCGAGTTGGCGAGCCAGCCATTCATCCCGAATATTATGCCGGAAAGAGGCTATTGCCTCAGCATCCGGGCAGTCGACAATCTGGTTCTTCTTGGTCAAGAACCAATTACAGAATTCTCGCGCATACTCTCAGGGCTTATGTACGACATTTCTCAAGTCGGAGGAATTCGGCGGCCGAACATAGGTGCCCTGGAAGTTAGATCAGAATGCATCCTCTAAGTCTTCCTAGCATCCGATGGAGTTTTCGGGGAGGCTATTTAACCAGTGCCGAGTTGGCCCCTTGAGTTTTAGGGGGAGATATTTGATGGCGTGGAGATCATCTCCTCGAGCCATGTGGATGTGAAGGAGGAAGTCCTCGATCCATACAGTTGGATCAGATGTCCCATCGTATTGTTCGATGTTCACGGGTTTAAACCCCTCCGGGAACTGATGCCGCATCACCTCATCGGTGAAGCACAGCGGGTGAGCGGCGCCTCAAACCCTGGTCTGTTCTAGCTCGGTTACGTTCCCGATCTCTGTTATTGCTTCAGTCAAGCCATGGTCTATACCCATCCCGTCTATCGGGTGAGTAGCCTCTGGATCCATAGATGGATCTTGTACGGCCTACTCTATGATCTAGGTCATCTCGTAGGTCGAACCTATCAATGGGCTCTAGTGGCTCCTTTCCCCGCCTTCGGGGCATCCCGGTCTATAACTGGTGTCGTCGGCCATCCTGTCGCACCCGCGAGGAGGGCGGTCCGGCTTGTCATATGGGGTATGTTTGGGATATGGGGTATAGCTCGTCCTCAAATTGTGGTAGCAGCCTTCTGTGTGGATAACTCTTGGGTTGGTTCGACAGACCGGTACCATATCCTTCCTCAGCTGAGAGGACTCTTGTCCATCGGTCATTGAGGTCATCCTGTTCGGCTTGAAGTTTCTGTTCCTATGCTTTCAGGCTGCGAGCCGTCACTATGAGCTATTGTCTGAATAGTTCCTGATCTTCAGGGTTATCGGGAATGTCTAGGTCATCGGCTTCCGAGATGTCCTCCTCCTCGACGGGAGGTAGGTAATTGTCATCCTCAGAGTCGTTGAAGTCATCGGGGTTGCTCTAGTCCTCGGGCCCTTCCTGACCCTCTAACGGGTGTTTGGGGATATTGGGATCGCCACGGTCCTCGGGGGTATCTTCGTTCTCGATGCTGATAATAGCTTTCCTTCCCTTTTTGCCTTTGGACCATTTATGCGTTTTCCGGCGCCTTGACGGCGCGTCGCCAGACTTGTCGCCATCATTATTGGGCGTTTTGTCGCCATTAGTGGCAGGAGTGTCCACCATGTAGACGTTGTATGTAGAAGTGGTGGCCCATCGCCCGATGTTAACAAGGGTGGGAGCACAGTCCTCTTCATCCATGTATTCTGCCTCCCAAAGGCATGGTCCAGCATGTTAGTTAGATCTTCAACTGTGGTTATCAAGTGGGTGGTGGGTGGGTCAAAAAATTCGTCCTGACCCACTCTGTAACTGAATCCGAGCATAGATCGGGGTTGAATCGTCGGAACTTTTCATCGACGAGATCCGATCTAGGGCTTTGTCGAACGCCGAGAGCTCGATCGGATCATGTTGTCTGGAACTTTCAGAATTGACCTCCGATATGCCGAACGAGAGGGATGTTCGGCAAGAATGAGTGTCCGGCCTTCTGACCCTATGGCCGGATCCGGACTAGGAATTGGAACACCACCATGGTTAACCCCTTTGGCGTGACCGAAGAAGGAACTCGGGGTTAAAGCCTTAGAGTCTTTGGGCGTGGGAAGTGAAGCCGCAAGCCCGGTTAGTGACAAGTCACCCCAAGAATCCACAGAGAACTCTGGGTTCTCGGATCTGACCTCTCGATCAGGGGCGAAGCTCTTGACATGGCCTAGATGGTCGGTCGAGTCGGCGTGCAGCACAACGCTACCAAAGGCAAAGATCTATCCGGGGACGAAAGTGTCCATGTTGCGGACCTCTTCGTTGATGACAAGGCGAGACATCGATTCCTTGGGTGCTCTTAGCGGAACTCTCAATGAAAGCACTAATGTCGGTATCAAAACCGGCGGATCTTGAGTAGGGGGTCCCGAACTGTGAGACTGGAACCGATGGTAACAAGAGACGAAGGGGACACGGTTTTACCTAGGTTCGGGCCCTCCTATGGAGGTAATACCCTACGTCCTGCTTGGTTGTATTGATTCTATGGGGGTTACGGAGTTGATCTACCTCGAGATCGAATAGCTAACCCAAGATGAGTTGTTCTATGTCTACAACCTAAAACCCTCCGGCTTATATAGACACCGAGGGCACCTAGGGTTTACACATGGTCGGTAACATGCTGAAGAGATAACCATGCCTATTCGCTACATCAAACATGGAGTGCAAGCCGTGCTTCCCGAAGCTTCCATCTTGGAGATAGGGCCTTCAATTGATCATGTGTTCGGTAAGTGGCCCATATAGTCCGGCCCATAGAAATAGGTCGGCCCCCCAAGGACCCCTTAATCCAAGACTCCCTCACAAAGCTAGTGACTTGTCGAGGGTTGTTGTCGTAGTTCCCACCGCCGTTGTTGTTATTAGGGTTGTTGTAAGCTAGCTGGGATTGGCGTATTGCTGAGGCTGGTAGCTCGGACGAGGTGTAGGAGGTCTAGCCTGCTCCGGCTGATATGTCGGCTTGGCTCGGGCTGGCTGCCAGGGGTGAGGCTTCTGGTTGGTGGAACTACCCTTGCTAATCATCTCGCGCTTGCGAGTGTCGTTTATGGCATGATGCTTGTCTTCCAGCATGAGTGCCTTGTTCAGCAAGTCGAAGAAGGTCCGACAGTCGCAGACAATGAGTTGATACTGCAGGGTCTACTGATGTCCTTCCATGAAGCGTTCCATCTTGGTAGCCTCCGTGTTGACATCTTCAGGTGCATAACTTGATAGTAGGTTGAACTTCTACATGTAGTCCTTGACAGAGCCACTTCCTTGCTTCGGTGCTTGGAATTCTCTCGTCTTGATAGACATGATCCCAGATGGAATGTGGGTGGTGCGGAATCCTTCCTCAAAGTTATCTAAGGTGATCACATGATCGCCTTGCATGACCTTGAATCCATCCCACCATGCTCTGGCGGTACCTTCGAGGTAGTGAGAGGCATACAACACCTTCTCACAATCCTCATTGCAATTGACAAGTGCAAGGAGGTCCTCGATGGTGTGGATCCAGACATCAGCATCAAGGGGTTCAGCAGTCTCGGTGAAGGTTGGGGGCGAATTCCTCATGAACTCAAATAGAGTGGAGCGGCCATTGCCGTTCCTACCTTGCTACTGGTTGTTCACAAGTACTTGAGCCATCTGCTGAATAGAAACATTGTTGGCTTGGCATTCCTCCCAGAGAACCTGGAGAAACTTGGCAATGGTCATGTTCTCTGGTGGAGGTGGTGGCGGGGGAATGTCGCCTTGTGGCTCCTCCTGGTGTCCTCCAGCCTGAGCAGCCCCACCAGCTCCCTGTTGTTGGCTTAAGTTGTTGGCTTCAGGGTTGGCGAAGGTGCTGTTGCGGGTAGCGGTCACCATCCTGTTTGGAGCAGCCAAGTCAAACAACTAGGATAGACGAGAGGAAAAAACAATGGAAAAGCGCTCCTAAGGGGGTTCGGCAAGTGCAAGTGTGGTAAAACAAAGGTTGAAATACCAACACATATATAGAGATAAGATAGACGATGGAGTCTCTTACATGTTGCCTAATGCAAAAGCGCGACTTGCATCGGAACACAAACAACAAGAACAAACAACAAGCACACATGGTTTCATATGAACCATTACACGGACTCGACTTCGCATGAGGGGTACATGACTGATACGTCGCCAACGTATCTATAATTTTTGATGATGTCATGCTATTATATTATCTGTTTTGGATGTTTTATATGCATTAATATGCCATTTTATATTATTTTTGGGACTAACCTATTAATCTAGAGCCTAGTGCCAGTTTCTGTTTTTTCCTTGTTTTTGAGTTTTGCAGATATGGAATATAAATGGAGTCCAAATGGAATAAAATCTTCGGAATGATTTTTGCTGGAAGGAAAGAGATCCACGAGACTTGGAGTGCACGCTACGGGATCTACCAGGAGATCACAAGCCTGGTAGGCGCGGCCACCCCCTGGTCGCGCCTGGCAGGCTTGTCGTCTGCTGGCAGGTCTCCTAACCCTATTCTTCCTCTTATAAATACCCAAATATTCCCTCAACACCAGAAGGAGCCACGCAAATACTTTTCTATCGCCAGAAGCCTCCGTTCCCTAGAGATCTAATCTTGGAGCCTTTTTCGGTAATCTGCCGGAGGGGGTTTCGATCACGGAGGGCATCTACATCAACTCCATTGCCCCTCCGATGATGCGTTAGTAGTCCACCACAGACCTATGGGTCCATAGCTAGTATCTAGATGGCTTCTTCTCTCTCTTTGATCTTTAGTACCATGTTCTTCATGATCTTCATGGAGATCTATCTAATGTAATACTCTTTTGTGGTGTGTTTGTCAAGATCCGATGAATTGTGAGTTTATGTTCAGATTATCCATGAATCTTATTTGAATCTTCTCTAAATTCTTATATGCATGATTTCATATCCTTGTAAGTCTCTTCGAGTTATTGGTTTGGTTTGGCCAACTAGATTGGTAATTCTTGCAATCAGACAAGTGCTTGCTTTTGGGTTCAGTCTTGCGGTGTCCTCACCCAGTGACATAGTAGGGGTAGCGAGGCACATATTGTATTGTTGCTATCAAGGGTAACAAGATGGGGTTTTCAACATATTGCTTTAGTTTATTCCTCTACATCATGTCATCTTACTTAATGCGTTACTCTATTCTTCATGAACTTAATACTCTAGATGCACGCAAGAGTCGGTCGTTGTGTGGAGTAATAGTAGTAGATGCAGAATCGTTTCGGTCTACTTCACACGAACGTGGTGCCTATATGCATAATCATTTCCTTGGATATCTACATGATTATTCGCTTTTATCTCAATTCCTTGACAGTAATTTGTTTACCCACCATGATATTTTCCTTCAAGAGAGAAGCCTCTAGTGAAATCTATGGCCCCCGGGTCTACTTTCCATAATGTATCTTCAGATCTATAAACCAAAAATACCAAAAATACTTTGCTATAATTTACTTATCTTTTACTTTCCGTTTTCGTTTAAATCTATCTCTATTGGATCTAATCCTTGCAAATAACCGTGAATGGATTGACAACCCCTTTATAGCATTGGGTGCAAGAGTTTGATTGTTTGTGTAGGTGCATCCATTGGTGACTTGCTTGTTCCTCCTACTAGATTGATACCTTGGTTCTCATCGACTGAGGGAAATACTTATCTACTTTGTTCCATCACCCTTTCCTCTTCAAGGGAAAACCAACGCAAGCTCAAGAGGTAGCAACAAGGATTTCTGGTGCCGTTGCCGGGGAGGATACATAGCAAGTCAAGACAAGAACTTTCCCGTAAACTTGCCAATTCTGGTAGCATTGCTGGGAAGATCTACATCAAGCCTACCAAGTGTTGGGGAACGTTGCAAGGGAAACAAAAAAATTCCTACGCACACGCAAGAGCTGTCCATGGTGATGAGCATCTACGAGAGGGAGAGTGGATCTATATACCCTTGTACATCGCTAAGCGGGAAGCGTAAGAAACACAGTTGGTGTAGTCGAACGTCTTCGTGATCCAAATCGTCGAGCGTCCCGCGATTTCATCATGATCCGTCCCGCGATCCAATCACGATCTGTCCCGCGAACTCATCACAATTCGTCCCGTGATCACATCACGATCCGTCTTGCGATCTTGATCACGGTCCTTCCGATCTAGCGCCGAACGAACGGCACCTCCGCATTCAGCACACGTATAGCTCGATGACGATCTCCGCCTTATTGATCCAGCAAGAGGGAGCAGAGAGGTAGATCAGTTCTTTGGTAGCGCGACGGCGTTCCGACGATGGTGGTGGAGCTATTCCGGCAGGGCTTCGCCTAAGCACTGCATAAAACCGATCTAGAGGAGAGACTATGCACTAGAGGATAGGGTAGCACGTGGCTAAAAATCTAGTGCAAAAACCCTAAAACCTCTAGTATAGATAATAGAAAGAGAGGAGGAGGCTTGGCTCAAGGTCCAAGACCTCTAGGCTTCGGCCGAAGTGGGAGGAGAGGAGGAATCCTCCTCCAATCCTAGTAGGACTAGGACTCCTCCTTATTTTGGTCTTTTTGCCTTTTTCCACCTTTTTCTCTTTGGGCTTTTCTTCCAAGACGCATGGGCCTTATGTGGGACTTCCAACAGCCCACTAAGTGCTGTTATTCACCCTCCCACAGCCCATGTAGCCTCTTGGGTCGAAATACCCCTCCCGGTGGTCTCTCGGTACACTACCGGCACTCCCGGTACACTACCGATGAGTCCGAAACTTTTCCGGCGACCAAAACAGGACTTCCTATATATCAATCTTTACCTCTGGACCATTCCGAAGCACCTCTTGACGTCCGGGATATCTCATCTGGGACTCCTAACAACCTTCAGTCACCACCATACATAACTCTGTGCTACTGAAACGTCACCGAACCTTAAGTGTGCAGACCCTGTGGGTTTGAGAACTATGTAGACATGACTGAGACACCTCTATGGTCAATAACCAATAGCGGGACCTATATGCCCATATTGGTTCCTACATATTCTATGAAGATCTTTATCGGTCGAACCTCTATGTCAAGGATTCAGTTAATCCAGTATAATGTTCCCTTCGTTCTTCGATATGTTACTTGCCCGAGATTCAATCGTCGGTATCTCCAGACCTAGTTCAACCTCGTTACCGGAAAGTCTCTTTACTCGTTACGTAATACAAGATCCTGTGACTAACACTTAGTCACATTGCTTGTAAGGCTTATTGTGATGTTGTATTACCGAGTGGGCCCTGATATACCTCTCCCTCACACGGAGTAACAAATCCCAGTCTTGATCCATGCCAACCCAACAAACACCCTCGGAGATACTTGTAGAGCACCTTTATAGTCACCCAGTTACATTGCAATGTTTAATACACACAAGGTACTCCTCTGTTGTCAGTGAGTTGCATGATCTCATGGTCATAGGAACAAATACTTGACATGTAGAAAACAGTAGCAATAAACTGACACGATCATATGCGAAGTTTGTAGTTTGGGTCTTGTCCATCACATAATTCTCCTAATGGCGTGATCCCGTTATCAAATGAAATCTCATGTCCATGACTAGGAAACCATAGCCATCTTTGATGAACGAGCTAATCTATTAGAGGCATACTAGGGACATGGTGTTGTCTATGTATCCACACATGTATCTGAGTTTCCGATCAACACAATTATAGCATGGATAATAAATGATTATCATGAACAAGGAAATATGATAATAACCAATTTATTATTGCCTCTAGGGCATATTTCCAACAGTCTCCCACTTGCACTAGAGTCAATAATCTAGTTCACATCACCATGTGATTCTCATTGTTATGAATCTAACACCCAATGAGTTCCGGGGCTCGATCATGCTTTGCATGTGAGAGAGGTCTTATAGTCAACGGGTCTGCGACATTCAGATCCGTGTGTACTTTGCAAATCTCTATGTCAAACTATAAACAATGCTACCACACTCCACTTGGTACTATTCCAAATGGTTGCTCCACTATACGTATCCAGATTGCTACTACGAGTCATGCGGATTGGTGTTAAAGCTTGCATCGACGTAACTCTTTACGACAAACTCTTTCTCACCTCCATAATCGAGAAACATCTCCTTAGTCCTCTGGTTACTATGGATAATTTTGACCGTTGTCCAGTGATCCACTCTTGGATCACTCTTGTACCCCTTGACAGACTCATGGCAAGGCACACACCAGGTGCGGTACACAGCATGGCATAATTTAGAGCCTATGGCTAAGGCATAGGGGATGACATTCGTCCTTTCTCTTTCTTCTGCCAGGGTCGAGCTTTGAGTCTTACTCAACTTCACACCTTACAAATCAGGCAAGAACTCTTTCTCTAACTGATCCATTTTGAACTCTTTCAAAAACTTGTCAAGATATGTACTCATTGAAAGTCTCATCAAGTATCTTGATCTATCTCCATAGATCTTGATGCTCAACAATTTGGTAGATTTATCCAGGTCTTCCTTTGAAAAACTCTTTTCAAACAACCCTTCATGCTTTCCAAAAATTCTATACCATTTCCGATCAACAATATGTCAACCACATATGCTTATTAGAAACTCTATAGTGCTCCCACTCACTTTATTTTAAATACAAGTTTCTCATAAACTTTGTATAGACTCAAAAACTTTGATAACCTCATCAAAGTGTATATTCCAACTCCGAGATGCTTGCTTCAATCCATAGAAGGATCACTGAAGCTTGCACACCTTTTAGCATCCTTAGGACTAACAAAACCTTCTGGTTGTATCACATACAATCTTTCCTCAAGTAAACCGTTAAGGAAATGATGTTTTGACATCCATTTGCCATATTTCATAATTGAAAAATGCAGCAACTGCTAACATAATTCCAACAGACTTTAGCATCGCTACGAGTGAGAAAGTCTCATCGCAGTCAACTCCTTGAACTTGTCGTAAACTTCTTTGCAACAAGTCGAGCTTTACAAATGGTGACATTTACCATCAGCGTATGTCTTCATTTTAAAGATTCATTTGTACTCAACGACCTGCCGTCCAACGAGCAAGTCCACCAAAGTATAGACTTGGTTTTCATACGTAGATCCTTTCTCGTATTTCATGGCCTCTAACCATTTGTCAGATTTCGGGCCCATCATCGCTTATTCATAGCTTGTAGGTTCATTGTTGTCCGACAACATGACCTCTAAGACAGAGTTGTCGTACCACTCAGGAGCAGTACACGTCCTTGTCGACCTACGAGGTTTGATAGTAACTTGATCCAAAGCTTCATGATCATCATCATTAACTTCATCTTCAACTAATGTAGGCTTCACAGAAAACATCTTCCTGCGCCGCGCTACTCTCTCGTTGAAACAAAGGTTCAATAACCTCATCAATTTATATCTTCCTCCCGCTCAATTATTTCGGGAGAAACTCTTTCTCGAGAAAGGACCCAGTTTTAGCAACAAACACTTTATGCTTGGATCTGAGATAGAAGGTTTACCCAACTGTTCTTAGGGTATTCTATGAAGATGCATTTGTCCGCTTTGGATTCGAGCTCATTAGGTGAAAACCTTTTTCACATAAGCATCACAGCCCCAAACATTAAGAAATGATAGCTTAGGTTTCTATCAAACCATATGGTGTCATATCAATGGATTAGATGGTGCCCTATTTAAAGTGAATGTAGTTGTCTCTAATGCATAACCCCAAAATTATAGTAACAAAACGATAAGAGACATCATAGCACGGCCCATATACAATAGAGCGCGACTATGACATTCGGACACACCATCACACTATGATGTTCCAGGTGGCGTGAGTTGTGAAACAACTTTCACATTGTCTAAAGTTGTATGCCAAACTCGTAACTCAGATATTCACCTCCACGATCATATCGCAGACATTTTTATCTTCTTGTCACGATGATCTTAAACTTCACTCTGAATTTGCTTGAACCTTTCAAACGATTTGGACTTGTGTTTCATTAAGTAAATATACACTATATCTACTCAAATCATCAGTGAAGGTAAGAAAATAACGATATCCACCACATGCTACAAGACTCATTGGATTGCATACATCAACATGTATCATTTCCAATAAATCACTTGCCCGCTCCATCAATCCAGAAAACGGGGTCCTTCGTCATCTTGCCCAAGAGGCATGGTTCGCATGTCACAACTGATTCGAAATCGAATGATTCCAAAGATCCATCAGCATGGAGTTTCTTCATGCGCTTTATACCAATATGACATTTAGCGACAGTGCCACAATTATGTGGTACTATCATTATTAACTTTGTATCTTTTGGCATCAATGTTATGAACATGTGTATTACTACGATCAAGATTCAACAAACCATTCTCACTAGGTGCATGACCATTGAAGGTATTATTCATGTAAACAGAATAACCATTATTCTCTAACTTAAATGAATAACCGTGTTGCAATAAACACGATCTAATCACGTTCATGCTCAACACAAAACACCAAATAACATTTATTTAGGTTCGTCACTAATCCCGAAGGTAGAGAGAGCGTGCGATGTTGATCACATCAACCTTGGAAACATTTCCAACACACATTGTCACCTCACCCTTAGCTAGTTCTCCAAATATTATGTAGCTTTTATTTCGAGTTACTAACATTTAGCAACCGAACTGGTATCCAATACCCAGGTGCTACTAGGAGTACTAGCAAGGTACACATCAATAACACGTATATCAAATATACTTCTGTCGACGTTGCCAGCCTTCTTATCTACCAAGTATCTAGGGTTGTTCCGCTTCAGCGACCGCTCTCCTCATAATTGAAGCACTTAGTCTCAGGTTTGGGTTCAACTTTGGGTTGCTTCACTAGAGCAGCAACTGACTTGCCAGCCATGAAGTTTCCCTCCTTGCCCTTGCCCTTCTCGAAACTAGTGGTTTTTACTAAACATCAACACTTGACGCTCCTTCTTGATTTCTACCTTCGCGGTGTCAAACATCGCGAACAGCTCAGGGATCATTATTTCTATCCTTAGCATTTTATAGTTCATCACCCCAAGTTCTAGTAGCTTAGTGACAGTGACTTGGAGAACTATATCAATCAATATCTTATCTGGAAGATGAACTCCCACTCGATTCAAGCGATTGTAGCACCCAAACAATCTGAGCACATGCTCAACGATTGAGCTATACTCTTTCGCAATGGTGCACACTCGGGGAGAACATAATTTATCTTGAAATTAAGTGAGGGATCACCTTATAATGCTACCGTCGTCCTAAGCAAAACAAGGTGCATAAAAGGATTAACATCACATGCAAATCATAAGTGACATGATATGGCCATGAACTTGTGCTTTTGATCTCCATCTTGAAAGCACCGGCATGATCTCCATCGTCACCGGCATGACACCATGATCTCCATCATCTTGATCTCCATCAACGTGTCGCCATCGGGGTTGTCGCATCCACCATGCTTCTACTACTATTGCTACCGTTTAGCGATAAAGTAAAGCATTACATAGCGCTTAATGATTGACACGCAGGTCATACAATAATTAAAGACAACCCTATGGCTCCTACCGGTTGCCGTACTCATCGACATGCAAGTCGTGATATTCTATACAACACATGATCATCTCATACATCACATATATATCATCATGTAATTGGCCATATCACATCACAACATACCCTAAAAAACAAGTTAGACGTCCTCTAATTGTTGTTGCATGTTTTACGTGGCTGCTGCAGGTATCTAGCAAGAACAATTCTCACCTACGCAAAACCACAACGGTGATACATAAATTGCTTTTCAACCTTCTCAAGGACCGCCTTTGTCTAATCCGGTCCAACTAAAGTAGGAGAAACAAACACCTGCCAACCATCTTTATGCAACGAAGTTACACGTCAGTCGATGGAACCGGTCTCTCATAAGCGTACGAGTAAGGTTGATCCGGGCCGCTTCATCCCACAATACCGCTGAACCAAAACATGACCAAGGGAGGAAGCAATCTAAGCATCAACGCCCACAAACTCTTTGTGTTCTACTCGAGATCTCATCTACACATAGACCTAGCTCATGATGTCACTGTTCGGGAACGTTGCATGGGAAACAAAAAAATTCCTACACACACGCAAGATCTATCCATGGTGATGAGCATCTACGAGAGGGAGAGTGGATCTACATACCCTTGTAGATCGCTAAGCGGGAAGCGTAAGAAACGTGGTTGGTGTAGTCGAATGTCTTCGCGATCCAATTCGCCGAGCGTCCCACGATCACATCACGATCCGTCCCGCGATCCAACCACGATCTGTCCCGCAAACTCATCACGATCCATCACACGATCACATCATGATCCGTCTCGCGATCTTGATCACGGTCCTTCCGATCTAGCGTCGAACGGACACCCTCGGAGATACCTGTAGAGCACCTTTATAGTCACCCAGTTATGTTGCGACGTTTGATACACACAAGGTACTCCTCCGGTGTCAGTGAGTTGCATGATCTCATGGTCATAGGAACAAATACTTGACATGCAGAAAATAGTAGCAATAAACGGACATGATCATATGCTATGTTTGTAGTTTGGGTCTTGTCCATCACATCATTCTCCTAATGACGTGATCCCGTTATCAAATGACATCTCATGTCCATGACTAGGAAACCATAGCCATCTTTGATGAACGAGCTAGTCTATTAGAGGCATACTAGGGACATGGTGTTGTCTATGTATCCACACATGTATCTGAGTTTCCAAAACCCGGGGAAGCGGAAAGAACCCCCCGAGCTAGAGAAGGACCTCACAAAAGTCTCTAATACCAAAGATGACAATAGCTAGATCTATTGCGGTTTGCCTAGCTAGGGGCGTTAAACAATAGCGCTTGTTGGGAGGCAACCCAATTTTATTTTTGTGTTATGTTTTTGCTTCTGTTTTTTAGTGTTTCTCACATTATTACTTCTTTGTTAATTGTGTTTTGGTGTTTTAATTAGTGTTTGAGCCAAATAAATTCTTTGGGGTGATACCGTTGTTGATTTGATCTTGCTGAAAAACAGAAACTTTTGCACTCAGTCCAGGAATTTTCTAAGTTTTTCAGAGCGTCGAATGAGTCTGAATTTTTACACAAGATTTATATATAAATTGTCCAAGTTTTCCTATTTTGTCCTAATTGTTTGAGTTACAGAAGTATACGAAGTTTTCAGATTGCTACAGACTGTTTTGTTTTTGAAAGATTATGTTTTCTTTGAGTTGTTTGCCTCTTTTGATGAATCTATGAGTTGTATCATGGTACATGAACCATGGAATAGTTAGAATACAGTATGTATAACACCAATATAAATAAAGAATGAGTTCACAACAGTACCTAAAGTGGTGATTTATTTTCTTCTACTAACGGATCTCATGAGTTTTCTGCTAAGTCTTGTGTTGTGAAGTTTTCAAGTTTTGGGTAAAAATTTGATGGACTAGGGAATAAGAAGTGGAAAGAGCCTAAGCTTAGGGATGCTCAAGGAACCCCAAGTCATATTCAAGGATGCCGAAGAGCCTAAGCTTGGGGATGCCCTGGAAGGCATCCCATCTTTCGTCTTCAATCCATCGGTAAATTTATTTGAGACTATATTTTTATTCACCACATAATATGTGTTTTGCTTGGAGCCTTTTGTATGATACGAGTCTTTGCTTTTTAGTTTTCCACAATTATCCTTGATGCACACATCTTTTGAGGGAGACTTGCTGAATTGTGGATTTATTTGAATACTCTGTGTGCTTCACTTATATCTTTTGAGATAGACAATTTTGCTCTATGTGCTTCACTTATATTTTTTAGAGCACGGTGGTGTTTGTGTTTTATAGAAATAATTGAACTCTCGTACCTCACTTATATTATTTTGAGAGTCTCTAAAATCATTATAATTGGTCTAGGTTATGAATTTAGTCCTAATATGATAGGCATCCAAGAGGGATATAATAAAAACTTCCATATTAAGTGCATTGAATACTATGAGAAGTTTGATTCCTTGCATAAAGTTTTGAGATATAAAGATGGTAATGTTAAGAGTCATGTTAGGAAGTAATTGTTATTTGGTAAAAAAATACTTGTGTAAAGGTTTGTGATTCCCGTAGCATGCACGTATGGTGAACCGTTATCTAAGGGAGTCGGAGCATGATTTGTTTATAGATTGTCGACCTTTGTGTCAGGGTCGGGAGCGCGCGATGGTTAACTCCTACTAACCTATCCTCTAGGAGCATGCGTTTAATACTTTTCTTCATTGACTAATAGTCTTTTGCAATAAGTATGTGAGTTCTTTATGACTAATGTTGATTCCATGGATTATACGCACTCTCACCCTTCCACCTTTGCTAGCCTCTCTAGTACCGCGCAACTCTCGCATGTACAACAAATCCACCTTCCTCAAAACAGCCACCATTACCTTCCTCAAAACACCCACCATACCTACCTATTATGGCATTTCCATAGCCATTCTAAGATATATTGCCATCCAACTTCCACCATTTCCTTTTATGACATGCACCATCACTTCCATATTGCATATAAAGTCATATTTTGTCATAGGTATCAAGTTGTAACTTTCTTTTGAGTTGTAAGTAAATAACAGTGTGATGATTATCATTATTAGAGGATGTCCCATGTGAGGAAAGGATGATGGAAGCTATGATTCCCTCACAAGTGGGGATGAGGTTCCGGACTTTATGAAAAATAAAAGAGGCCAACGAAGCCCAAATAAAAAAATAAAAGAGGCCTTAGATGCCCACAAAAAAAGAAAAAAAGAGAAAAGGACAAAAATGAGAGAAAAGAGAGAAGGGGCATTGCTACTATCTTTTTCCACACTTGTGCTTCAAAGTAGCACCATGATCTTCATGATAGAGAGTCTCCTAGTTTGTCACTTTCATATACTAGTGGGAATTTTTATTTATATAACTTGGCTTGTATATTCCAATGATGGGCTTCCTCAGATTGCCCTAGGTCTTCATGAGCAAGCAAGTTGGATGCACACCCACTTAGTTTCCTCTTGAGCTTTCATACACTTATAGCTCTAGTGCATCTATTGCATGGCAATACCTACTCGCTCACATTGATATCTATTGATGGGCATCTCCATAGCCCATTGATACGCCTAGTTGATGTGAGATTATCTTGTCCCTTTCCTTGACAACCTCCACCATATTCTATTCCACCTATAGTGCTATATCCATGGCTCACACTCATATATTGCGTGAGAGTTCAAAAGGTTTGGGAAAATAAAAGTGTGAAAACAATTGCTTGACTTGTCATCGGGGTTGTGCATGATATAAATACCTTGTGTGGGGAAGATGGAGCATAGCCAGACCATATGATACTGTAGGGATAACTTTCTTTTGCCATTATATTTTGAAGAGATACAATTGCTTTGCTAGTATGCTTGAAACGCTATTGTTTTTATATCAATATTAAACTTTTGTTTTGAGTCTTATGGATCTGAATATTCATGCCACAATAGAGAATATTACATGGATAAATATGTTAGGTGGCACTCCACATCAAAAATTCTGCTTTTATCATTTACCTACTCGAGGACGAGCAGGAATTAAGCTTGGGGATGATGATACGTCTCCAACGTATCTATAATTTTTGATGATGACATGCTATTATATTATCTGTTTTGGACGTTTTATATGCATTAATATGCTATTATATATATATATATATATATATATTTAGACTAACCTATTAATCTAGAGCCTAGTGCCAGTTTTTGTTTGTCCATGTTTTTGAATTTTGCATATATGGAATATTAAACGAAGTCCAAACAGATTAAAATCCTCGGAATGATTTTTCTGGAATGAAAGAGATCCATGAGACTTGGAGTGCATGCCAAGGGATCTACCAGGAGATCACAAGCCTGGTAGGTGCGGCCACCCCCTGGCCGCGCCTGGTAGGCTTGCCATCTCCTGGCAGGTCTCCTAATGTAACAACCCAAGTGCATCCCTTGCCATATTTGTAATGTTCCTCATGTGTGACCTCTTATTGCAATGCCATCATGAGTTTGGGTCCTACTTGCATTGTCATTTCATGCATCATGCATCATGCCATCATGTTCATCATATATATGCATAATATTTTCTTGCGATGGTTGCCTTGAGATTGTGGTGGTGATATGAGTGTTTGTGTTTTTGGGGTGAGTGCATGTGTTGCTTGTTTGAAGTGGTGCTCATCCCTTCCATTCAAACCATCACCTTTCTCCCTCCTTCTAATTTCAACTTGTTAATATTTACTTGTTGTTTTCACTATTAAAAAATTGTTGATCATCTTCTAAATTATCTTCTAGGATTTATAAAATATTCCTCTCTCATGGTTGGGTTTTTTCCCTTTTTAAATATTTTGCAACAGTGCCTAGTCAATATATTTTAGGTAAAATATTTGCTGACCCCAAAAATTCCCAAATCATTTTTATTAAATTGCTTGCATTTTAGTGAACCCAAAAATGTATTCTTTTCTTTCAACTTCTCTGTTTGACCTCTGTTTCAATTATTTGGTTTCTGTGTGTTATTATCAAAGCTATCGTTTGTTTCTGTTGAGAGAGAGAGAGAGGAGGCAGTTGGGCCTCCTCCTGGACCAACAAGTAGATGCTCCGTGGCCCAGCTCTACAGACGGCCACCTGCTCCATTCCCCTTCCTCTGGCAGTGCACCAGAGAGCAACGAGAGCGTCCTATTCATGGACGTCGAGGGAGCCATTAGACCCCGGTCTACTTATTCCCCTCGACGTGCGTGCCCCCTAGAGTTTCCCCCTTTTTCCTTGTGCTGCCGCTGCCCCCTCTCTTCCCTCCATCCTCATCCCTTGGAGAGAAATTCAAAGAGAGCAATGGGGTGCGGAGAAAGAAGCAGAGGAGCGCCGCTCTTCCTCACCGTCGTCCTTGCCTCCGGTGACACCCTCCGGCCCGATCAAGATGTCGCAAGGGATCCTGGCACTGCCCACGTCCGGTTCCCGATGCTAGGATGTGGACGGAGCCACCCACGTCATCAGCATCGTCTCGTCTCCGTCGTGCTCCGGGTGCGCGTCTCTGCAGTCGAGCTCGTCCCCGACCGCGCTTCTTCTCCGCCACCCTCGTCTTCTCGTCCTCGGGACGCTAGGGTGAGCAAGCCCTCATCCTCTCATAGCCCTCTCTCGTCGCGTACCTTGTCGTAGAGCCGCCACCGTTGATTCGAGCTCGGTGTGGTTGGGAGCGTCAAGCTCCTTGTGCCCGCCTGCAGCCCCTGATCCTCCGCGCTAGCTCCGGAGATGGATCCGCCGTAGCATCTGCAAGTCCCGACGGTGGTCAGCTGGCCCAGTGGTCGCCTATGCGCTTGCCCGCGTCCTCCTCTGTTTCTGGTCGCCGGTAGGAGTGCAGTAGCAGCAGGGGCTGTTCAATAGAACAGGCACCCCTCTCCTAGCAGACACCCCCCTCCGTAGAGCAGTGGATGCGACTCAGGGGAGGACCGAGAGGTCTAGGGATCGAATCCCCCCTGCTCTTTTATTTTCTCATGGCATTGTGTGTGTACTGTGCGTGTGTATCTCTGTGGCCCTATGTGTGTGCTCTCATGTGGCTGCGTGGAGATCCCGTGTGGATGTGTGTGTGCCTCTGTGTGTGTGAGTGTGTGTGTGTATGACAAGTGGGCCCTGGCCCCACTTGCCATACTCACAGGGGCCCTGGCTCACTGCCAGGTGGGACCCCCTCCTTTTTTTATTATTCTGTTATTTCCCTCTGATTTAGAAAATATTCCATTTTTGGAGATGTCTAGATCTGGACTGGTCCACTTTTGGCAGTGGCAATTTAGGGCAAGTTTCAACTTATAAGTGCATGTGTTTTTTTAATTGAGCTTTGGGCAATTTATTGACATGAATATATGAGTATGATATATGATTTTGGGGTAGAATTTCCCAAGGAATCCAGTAGTGCTATTTGTTTTGTCATTTGAGCAAGTTTGCAAAATGTCATTTTTGTTCCAACATGCCATTTTGTCATTTTTGTATGATTAATTCCATGCATGCTTTGATCAACTTGTCAACATGAATGTGCTAGTGTTTTGTGGGTACTAGGCCCTGGTAATTTTTTGGCATGATAAACTTGTGGATGAGTGGGATTCTTGCTGTTAACATGCTTAGAAAATAACACCGGTTCATGTCTCAGATTTTGCTAAGTGTTGTAACTGTTATTTTCTAGTTATGTTTAGAGTATGATTCCCATGGATATAGTGCTCCTTTGGAGTTGGTCCAATGCCATGAAATGTTGTGCTTACCACCCTCTATCATGTTGTGTAATTACTTTTCCAAATGATTGCTTCCTCTTGTAGCTATTTTCTGTCAAAGATGGCATGTCGAAATAAAACTGTCGTTTTCTCCTTGTGTTATTTTAACTAAGTGTGAGATGCTATAGTTATTTTTAAGCCATGTTTAGTGGATGCTACCAAGTGTTCTGTTGAGTTTTAGCTCAAGCTCACTTCTAGTGTTTTGTAGTAGATGTTGTCCTCTGCCATCCTGTTAATTTTCATGCCATGAGGTGGTCTCTGGCATCATTGTTTTCTGCTATCAAATTGCTATCGGGTTAACTCAGATTCCAAAAAACTGGGATTTTCACGAAGTCCCTAGAATCTGTTTCACTATGCCATCTTGTGAGCTTAATTTCTAGTAAACCATGCTTCCTTTCAAGTTTGTGTAGTTGGATGATTTGTTAAGCATGTTATGTACATACTTTGTTTGTGGTTGGAAACATCCCGTAGCTCTAGATAAGTGATGTGCAAGTTGCTATGTTGTTGTTTTAGGCAGAATGTGTGTGGTTTTGTTTTGTGACTTGTGGGATCTATATTCCATAGTTTTGCTTGATATTTGGCTCCATTGTTGCTATATTTCTTCTCCTAACCAGTGGCATCCTTGGAATACCAAGCAATAGCCCATGTCCTTCCTTGTCTTGTGTTTTGTCTTCGTACCTTGCCGTGAGCGTCTCGAGAGCTACGTTACTCCATTTGCGGCATTCTTCATATTCATTTGCATCAATTTTGCATGAAGCATCCATATTTGACATGACCGTGCATGTTCAAACAACTAAACATGAAGTTCTGTTCAGAATTCTAATAACTTAACAATTGCATGAGAAACATGACTAGCTTAGGACTGCCATGTTAAATACTTCAAAAGGATCATGCATCATCTTGATTGTGCATTTCACCTTGGTTGTTTGTTTATTTGGTGATGTTTCTCTTTGAGAAGACGTGAGTGTTGAACCTGAGTACGAGGATCGGAGAGAGTACAACTCCGAGGACCCAGCTCTTTGCCCCTCTGAAGAACCAACATGCAAGATGATCGTACCCGGATCCCAACACTATTTTTGCTTTGCTAGATGTCTCGCTCTTATCGTACACTTTTGTTACCTACCACTAACATGTCAAGACTCCTACATTGCCATGAAAGCCTCTAACCCTCCACTACCTAGCAAACCTTGTTTGGCTAAGTTACCGCAGCTCAGCCCCTCTTATAGCGTTCCTAGTTGTAGGTGCAGGTTGTTTCCATGTGATAACATGGATATCTGGAGATATCACGATATATTGCTATTTAATTTAATGCACCTATATATCTTGGTAGAGGTGGAAGGCTTGGCCTTTTGCTTGGTGTTTTGTTCCACTTTTTCTGCCATAGTTACTTGTTACCGGCGTTATGTTCCATATTTTGCGCTCCTAACATGCTCGGGGTTGTTATGGGGACCCCCTTGATTATTCGTTTGAGATTAATGTTTGTCTGGCAAGACCCAACATTGGTACTATTTGCTTACCAACTTAATAAAAATGCATAGGGCTTTGCAACCCCGTGGATAATTAATCAACAACCCGGGCCAGTGCTCCTCATGAGTGTTGGTCCAAACTAGAGCCATGTGCGGGGCCAACCCGGGGCAACTCGGGAGATTTCTATCAGGCCACTATACGATGTGCTTATCTGATCGTGTCCTGACTATGAGATACGCGGCTCTTATTGGGTTCGTCGACACGTCGGGCGGTCTTGCTGGACTTCTTTTACCTTTCTCGAATGTCTTGCGCGAGGAATTCCGGTTTGTCTTCGGGCTATCTCGAGGTGGCGATTTTCCTGTGGAATTGCCTAGGAAGATCACGAGAAACGTGGTCGAGGTTATTCTCGTGGCGTGTGGTTAATTTGTGATGGATTAGTTGGAGCACCCCTGCAGGGTTAAATCTTTCAGAAAGCCATGCCCACAGTTATGTGGCAACTTGGAGATTTGTTTAACACCCGGTTATAGTTAACTTGAAGTAAACTCAAATAAAATACACCAACAGTGTGCGTATCCATGACTGTCTCTCCTCGTGAACATGAACCGGGAGAGAACACGATGGGGTTATGTCTGACGTAAGTAGGTGTTCAGGATCACATAGTGATCAAGCTAGTTCTCGACCGTCTTTCGTAGACCACCATATTTACATTCATGTCTCGTAAGATAGCCACCAAATATATGCTTAGTGCTTGATGCAACCTCAACACTTACCCTTCCTCATCCAAAAGCTTACATAGTTTCGTTACCCGGGTTATGAAATTGTTGAGCCCCTTATGGCTCACAGATTACAACAATACAGGCACAAGTACAGTTATTGATGAGAATGTGCCAGAAGATGTGACCCAGCTCCAATGGGAGTACGATGAAGAGAGTAGGTGTATGTATGTTACCTATCCGAATGAGTAGGGAGTTCCTTGGTGGTGATCCTGGGATAGCAAGGCAGTTTACATTGTTTGTTTTATAGTTTGATTTCATCCGTAGACAGGCCCTGCTTTCTGGATGATGTACGAATAATTTGTGTGAACTTGTAAGGTAGCTTGTGGCAAGTGTAAGCCAACTCATATATTCATCTCTTCATACATGTATGCAATGTTTACTGCACTTGCGAAACGACGAGATGCGCCTCTATCCCTGTCGAGGCCCCCGTGCCAAAATAAGGATAGGAGCGCATCTTGGGCGTTACACCTAACCATATTCTTCCTTCTATAAATACCCAAATATTCCCCAACCCCAGACGGAGCCACATAAATACTTTTCCGCCGCTAGAAGCCTCCATTCTCAAGAGATCCAATCTTGGAGCCTTTTCCAGTAATCTGTCAGAGGGGATTTCGATCACGGAGGGCATCTACATCAACTCCATTGCCCCTGCGATGATGCGTGAGTAGTCCACCACAGACCTATGGGTCCATAGCTAGTAACTAGATGGCTTCTTCTCTCTCTTTGATCTTCAATACCATGATCTTCATGGAGATCTATCTGATGTAATACTCTTTTGTGGTATGTTTGTCAAGATCCGATGAATTATGAGTTTATGTTCAGATTATCCATGAATCTTCTTTGAATCTTCTCTGAATTCTTATATGCATGATTTCATGTTCTTGTAAGTCTTTTCGAGTTATTGGTTTGGTTTGGCCAACTAGATTGGTAATTATTATAATGGGCGAAGTGCTTGGTTATGGGTTCAATCTTGCGGTGTCCTCACCCAGTGACATAGTAGGGATAGCGAGGCACGTATTCTATTGTTGATATAAAGGGTAACAAGATGGGGTTTTCATCATATTTGTTGAGTTTATTCCTCTACATCATGTCATCTTACTTAATGCATTACTCTGTTCTTCATGAACTTCATACTCTAGATGCAGGCAGGAGTCGGTCGATGAGTGGAGTAATAGTAGTAGATGCAGAATCATTTCGGTCTACTTGACACGGATGTGAGACCTATATGCATAATCATTGCCTTGGATATCTACATGATTATTCACTTTTCTATCAATTGCTTGACAGTAATTTGTGTACCCACCATGATATTTTCCTTCCAGAGAGAAGCCTTTAGTGAAATCTATGGCCCCGGGGTCTACTTTCCATAATATATTTTCATATCTATAAACCAAAAATACCAAAAATACTTTGTTGCAATTTACTTATCTTTTACTTTCCTTTTTCGTTTACATCTATCTCTATCGGATCTAAACCTTGCAAATAACTATGAAGGGATTGACAACCCCTTTATAGCGTTGGGTGCAAGAGTTTGATTGTTTGTGTAGGTGCATCCATTGGTGACTTGCTTGTTCCTCCTACTCGATTGATACCTTGGTTCTCATCAAGTGAGGCAAATACTTATCTACTTTGCTGCATCACCCTTCCCTCTTCAAGGGAAAGCCAACGCAAGCTCAAGAGGTAGCAATGATTGATCCTACCCTAGGGTTTCTCGGACTCGGGTGGTGGAGTGCTCGGTCTCATAGTCATGCTCCTCTAGGTCTTCCTCTTGTTCATCATCCGAACGGGCACCATTTCCGGTCGAAGGGGTCAAAGAACGAGGAGGTCGATCTCGACGATGCTTCGTCGGTGGGTCAGTGAAGAGCTCATGGTACTCCTTCGCACTCATGCGACGACGACGCATGGGTGCATCTCTAGCTGGGGTACTCCTCCTCGGTAAGCGACATCTGGTCGTCCCTCAGGGGCTCCTTCCTTCTTGATCCCGTCTGGCTTTGTCTTTGCTTGTCGGAGTAGCTCTCGGGTGTGGTGAAGTTCCTCGCGGAGCTTCACGGACTCCTTAATTAGGCTGTGAACCATAATATCGGCAAAGAGGCTGAAGTAGGTCTGGAACCTGAGTGGTGTGCCATCCTCCTTGGATGGAATCAACGTCTAGCTCTCGCCAAGATCATCCTTCCTAAAAGGTAGGTAGCGAGTAGCTGGCTCGTTAGCCATCTATGGAACGATATCTCTAAGGTGTAGGAGTGCCTTGCGTGGAGCTGTCTTGACTGTGAGTGCCATAGTCTCTATTTGTGGTCCTTCAAATAACCAACTAGTCGGGGAGTCGTTTGCCTTCATGACCACGTCCACGTGGAACTCCTTCATGACGGCATCGACACAGTGCTCGTGGTAGAGGAAAACGGGTGGTTGGCAAAACAGTCACTTCTCCAGGCTATCCTCAAGGAGTAGGGGAAAGCCGGACGTTAGGAAGGCTTCGGGTACAACGGCCATCTACAAAGGTTTGAACGGAGGAGAGTCAGTAGAGTGTCGTGTGAAGAATAGAAGAGGTAATAAGTGCAGAAACTCCTAAGTATAGGTGCTAGGTGTAGTTTTGAAATTGGTTTTATCCTAACTAACGTCCATGCTAGCTAAGGGATTCCTACAGTCAGGATGGCTCTGATACCAGCTCTATGGGCACCACGACTCATAAGTCGTGATCATTGAATGCATGTGTATAGTGATCACAGAGATCAATGCTCACTGAACACATAGAAGCTGAATAACAAGAGTCTTACATCCTTATATACCGTCTTACACAAATAAAGGCCAGCTAGGCCAAGTCTTACATAGATAGGGCCACAAGGATGAAACACTTAAACATAACCAACAGCGGAAATCTTGGTCGAAAGCGTGAAGCCATACCATCTGCCATAAACCTACACGCATTCTGACTGGAAAGCGTCCTAGATCGCATGTTCATCACCAACGAACTCTTCACCATACTCCTGCTCTTCCATGCCTGGCCAATTAAATAACCAGTGGCAAGCCAATGAGTACTTTGAATGTACTCGCAAGCAACCCAAGTTTTGGAAAAAGGTACAACAATGCATGATATAACACTAAGTAGGAAAGTTTGCAGAAAGCTGGTATTAAGTGCAATGATATCGTCAAGTAACTTGAGTAAGCACGCATCAACTGTTGACAGGTATCCCTATGAACCAGCTATAGATATTATCAATAGCAAGGGGTTGAATATCTCATGTTCAGTCATCTCGTCAAGTCATCTAACTTAACTCAAGTATCACCTTTGTCACCATCACACGCACACACACCAAGTTTAGTAAACATTTGGACATAACACAAGAGCGGTCACCCAACTGTCCTTGATCATGGACACGGCTATTCGAATAGTTTTGCACTCTGCAGAGGTTGCACACTTTACCCACAAGACTCGAGAAACTTCCATGTCAAGCCACGACTCGCGGTATTGTCGATACCCGAGGTAAGTACCCGAGCATTGCCTTTCCCTTGACAATACCAGCAAAGAGTACACTCGATTGGTACCCAACCCACATGATGCACATCACAAGTACCATCCATGCAGGGACCAACGGTGTGCCCGGTGCCTATGAAGACAGCGCATGATCGTCCTTACTGGCACGACCCCGTATCGAGAGTGACCATGCCACTCCCGCCCCTAGTAATGTGGGCTCTATGCTAGTACCCATCAAAGTACTCAACAAATCCGTGGGGACGCCGACTCATAAGTCGTGACACCGAATGCACGTGTACAGTGATCCCAGAGATCAATGCTCACTCAACACACAAAACTTGAATAACAAGAGTCTTACATCCACATGTAGCATCTTACACAAATAAGGACCATGAAGGTCAAGTCTTACATAGATAGGGCCGCAAGAGCCAAACATTTAAACATAACAAACAGCGGAAATCTTGGTCGAAAGCGTGAACCCATGCCATCTTCCTTAAACCTATAGGCATTCTGACTGGGAAGCGACCTAGTTCACATGTTCGTCACCAATGAACTCTTCACCGTACTCCTGTTCTTCCATGCCTGGCCAATTAAATAACCAGTGGCAAGCCAATGAGTACTTTGAATGTACTCGCAAGCAACCCAAGTTGTGGAACGAGGTATAACAATGCATGATATAGCACTAAGTAGGTAAGTTTTGCAGAAAGCTAATTTTGTATGCAATGACATGATCAAGTATCGTGAGTAAGCATGCATCAATAGTTAACGGGTACTCATGTGAACAAAACTCAGTTATCATTATAAGTGGGGGTTGAACATCTCGTGTTCATCATCATGCCAAGTCATCGAACTTAGCTCAAGTATCACCTTTATCACCATCACACTCACACCGAGTTTACGAAAACCCATGACATAGTTTAAGCAGCACCACCCAACTGTCCGTGACCATAGACACAACTATTCGAATAGTTTTACACTCTGCAGAGGTTGCACACTTTACGCACAACACTCGGGGAACTTCCGTGTCATCCACGACTCGCGGTATTTAACATACCCAAGGTAAGCACCCAAACAATGACTTTCCCCTGGCGATACTAAACAAAGAGTCCACTCGATTGGTACACATCCCACATGATGTACATCACACGTAGCATCCATGTAGGGACCAACAGTGTGCCCGGTGCCTGTGAAGACAGCGCATGATCGTCCATACTGGCACGACCCCGTATCAAGAGTGACCACGCCACTCCCGCCACTAGTAATGCGGAATCCATGCTAGTACCCACCAAAGTAATCAACAAAGCCCTGTCCCATAAGGGGTATCATGGTTGTGCATGTAAGGTTGGGACGGTCGACAAATCTTAAATCTAATCCATTTTCGAAAACACACACACTCACTTGCTACGGTACACCACTTCTTTCTAAAGTGCTTACCCAACTCATCATCATCTCCCTCGGGCATTAGTGGCACCCGACGGGGTTTTCGAAAAGACTTTGAAATCATTTCTTTGTTTCCATCACCATGCATAATCCCGATCCCACTTGCGTAGCATCTACTAGCATACTATCTACTCCCACCTACACAACCCTCATAAGGATGGTGGGGTCATGCACGATCCAAGTATCAATGGTAAAAGTAACGGAGGCATCCCACAGAAGTGGTCACCGCATCACATGATCAACAACAAGGAATAAGGTGCTATATGTCATGCATGAAATTGGTTTCTTAACATGGTCAAAGGGTTGCTTGCCTGGCTCAACAAACTCTTCGGGGTCTTCAAAGTCTTCGGGTCCAACTCCCTCATCAATAGCGCAATCTATCGTCGCAATAAAATAACGGGAATAATAAGCATCACACAAAAACAGAGCACAAGAATCTACTAATAAAATGCTACCCTGCTCTAATAAATACTAAAAACTATACTAAGAATATTTGCCTAAGGTTCTGCTGTGAAAACATTTTTGAAAACTATTTAAACAGAGGCAAAAAGATGCCTAAAACATGTTTTAAAATAAAACAGTGCATAAAAAGTTTTCAAAAAATTTCACAAATGTCACTATTTAATTCTACATATTATTCTAAGATTTATGGTGGGGAATTTAATGGATTTGGAGAAATAATGGGTTCTCGGGAATTTTTGGAAGTCACAACAGAAAAAGAAAAAGAGAATGGGCATTGTGTCCTGGGCCGGAACCAGACGCAACTGGGTCGGCCTAGAGCAAAACAGCCCTAGGCGAGCCGGTGCGCCCGCTCTCGTCAGGTTCAAACCTGACAGGCGGGGCCCGTCTGCTAGCGATAGGGAGAGGGAGGCAGGCGAGATAGAGGCTGACGAGCAGGCCTCACTTTCCAGGGCCATTTCCAACATCCGTCCAGGAGACAGCGGTGCTCACCGGTGGCGAAGCACGGCATGGTGAGGAGAGCAGGGAGCGGCAAACGGGCTCAGGAGGCTGCCACCATTTGGGAGGAGGTGGAGGGGACGCCGGAGAGGCACTCTCTCATTGGCGACGGAGAATCCGCGGTGGAGGAGCTTCGGGAGGAGGTTGCTGGGGCCGTCTCGCGCTAGAAAATGGACGGGGACGAGGGGGAAATGCATCAGCGGGGTGAGGGAGGAGCAACTAAAGAAGAAGGAGGGTTGGAGAGGGGGCGTACCCGTAGATCGACGGCGACGTTGCCGTGGCGAGGTTCGGCTCGATCCCAAGCATAGGGGCTTCGGGAGCCCGTCCGGGTGGCACAGGGGCGTGATTGGAGTGAGGAGAGTGAGACCAAAGGGGAGAGAGAGGTCCGGGAGGGGCTATTTATAGCCTCCCCAAGGTCAACGCTCGGTGGTGCGCCGGTGAGGAAGAGGCCGAGGCCAGAGGGCACGGGAGGGGGAGGGGGCGTGTCTGTGGTGTTGCTAGGGCACGTCCACGGCTATACGGAAAGGAGAGAGATACGGGGGAGCGCATGTGAGCACCGTGGTTGGTCGAGCTGGGCGGCATCAGGCACGTGTGTGGGAGTTCACCGGAGAGAGAAATAGGATGGGGTCGAATGCTTGGAGGGACGCGGACGTCGAGGGGTATCCAGGGGACAAGTCCCCGCATCCCCAGGTGGTTGGGAAGCTTGGGATGGGTGCGGCTATAGTGCAGGAGCGCACTATAGCATGCTCCAGAGCATGCATATGGTCAGCATTACCGTTGCCTGCATGCTCTGGGGTGCCCCACCTTGTCCTGTAGCTCCTGGGGGCTTCTCAGATGCCCCTTGGATGCTTTGGAACTAGGGTGAGGGTGGAAGAAAAGAAATGGGGGGAGAGAGGCGTTTAGGCTGTCCAGAGGTAAAAATGGAGGTTTTTCACACACACACACACACACACACACACACCAATCATGGAGCTATGGCGATGAAAAGTTTACAGGAGGTGAAAGATCCTTGCAAGATGATGTGGTAAAAATTTAGGCTCAAGGAAAATAGAGGAAGGGGGTCAAACAGGGTTTTTACCATTCTGGCAGAAGGTGTTTGATGGAGATTAGGGCAAGCAAATGGGCTTTGCTTTCCATAATATTTGACCAGATCAAATGGTGATTAGAATTAGGCCTGATCACCAAGTTTGAGCTTGATTGAAGAAAGTTCAAAATGTAACTTTGTGAAACCCTAGAAATCAACAGAATATGGTTTCTGTAGATCTAGTCATGCTAAGCTAATCCCCTTGATGCACCACTTAGTGTAGCACCATTATTTGGTGATTATAACATGGCCACAAAGTATGGGGGCAAGGGAAGAAACTTCACAATGTAAGGTTGTTCAAATTTGGATCTGGACATTGAGGGTTTTGGAACATTTTGATGAATCAAATTGACTTTATTGATATGAAACTTTGCAAGATCATCACCTCTGACAATGTTGACTTGCTGGAATTTTCTTGGAATTTATTGAGAATATTTCTTATAGAAATATTTCAAAAGCTTGATTTGTACAGAAAGGGTTTTGAGGAGTTTTTCCCATGACTTTGAACATGACCATGTGTTTAAACTCATATATATGGAAACTGTATGTCCACTGAGTTTCCCTAAAAAATTTCAAATATTTTGAAAGCAATTAAATAATTTTTCCCTATAAAAGACCATTTCTGGCCTTAAGAAAAATCCTTTTCAATAAAATAGTAAAATAATCTTTAAAATTAATATTTGGTGGTTTTGGGAAGTCATAAATATAGTAGGTTTCAAATAAAGCCTTTGGGGAAAAAGGATCCACCCAATTTGAGGACTTGTAGTGCAAACCTCAACTCAGGGGGTTTTCAAAACCTAATTTGAATAAATCCTTTTTGGTCAAAATAATATTTTATAAAAATAGTTTTGGGCACTATTCACATGGCATGATCATTGGTCAAGAAGTTTGGTGCAAGTAGGATGAATACGGAGAGGATTAGAACCTAAAAGTGCCAAACAAACTCAATCAAACAATCCAACAAGCAATAATTCAAACAAGCATGCACTCAAAAAGTTTTAATTGGTTCCAAATTTTATAAGTCCAAGCATAACAAAGTGATACAAACACAGGGTGTGACAGACCTACCCCCCTTACAAGAATCTCGTCCCCAAGATTCCTAGGCTAAGCGCTAAAAAGATAAGGGAACTCAGATCTAAGATAGTCTTCACGCTCCCAGGTTGCTTCAGCTTCAGTGTGGTTGCTCCATTGGACCTTGAAGTACTTGATGGTGCGGCTTCAGGTGCAACGCTCTTCTTCATCCAAAATGTGAACTGGCCTCTCACAATAAGTGAGGTCTGGCTGAAGATCGATGGCTTGATGGTCGATGTCCTTGTAGAGGTCGGGGCGGTTGGGAACTTGAAGACACTTCCGGAGTTGTGACACGTGAAAGATGTTTTGCACATCTGATAGCTCGGAAGGTAGCTCTATTTGATAGGCAACTTCTCCTCGCCTTGTGGTGATCTTGAAGGGGCCGATGTATCTGGGTGCAAGCTTTTCTTTGATGTGGAAACGCTTGGTTCCTTTAAGAGGTGTGACTCGAAGATACACATGATCTCCATTGTCGAAGCTCACTTCTCGGTGTTGAGAGTCGGCATAGCTCTTCTGTCTTGTCTTGGCGTTCTTGAGGCGCTCTCTAACAAGTTGAACTTGCTCTTCTGCTTTGCGGAGAATTTCTGGGCCAAAGACTAGTCCTTCTCCGGTTTCCGACCAGTTGAGGGGAGTACGGCACTTGCGTCCATACAACACATCGAATGGTGCCATCTGAAGACTCGACTGATAGTTGTTATTGTAGGAGAACTCAACAAATGGCAGGAAATCTTCCCACTTGGCTCCATATGCTAAAACATATGCTTGGAGCATATTTTCGAGTATCTGGTTGACTCGTTCTGTTTGCCCATCGGTCTGGGGGTGGAAAGCAGTGCTCAAGGAGAGCTTGGTTCCCGTAGCTTCTTGAAACTTCTTCTAGAATCTTGAGGTTAACTGGGTTCCTTGATCCGATACAATCTCCTTTGGAACTCCGTGAAGACTTACGATGCGGTTGATGTAGAGGTTTGCGAGCTGGCTTCCATCATAGGTGGTCCTGACAGGTATGAAATGGGCTACCTTGGTCAGGTGGTCGACAATGACCCAAATAGAATCATGTCCTTTGCTTGACCTTGGTAATCCGGTGATGAAATCCATCCCGACTATGTCCCACTTCCATTCAGGCACTTTGAGGGGGTTGTGGTAGTCCAGCGGGTCGCTGATGCTCAGCTTTGACTCTCTGGCATGTGTCACACTTAGCAACAAAGGTGCCTATCTCCCATTTCATGTCATGCCACCAGAATCTTGCCTTGAGGTCTTGATACATCTTGGTTCCTCCAGGATGGATGGAGTATGGAGTGTCATGAGCTTCTTGCAAGATCAAGTTCTTGAGCTCCTCTTTGTTGGGTACGCAGATGCGATTCCCGAACCATACAACTCCTTGTTCATCCACTAAGAATCACGGGGCCTTGCATGCCTTGATCTTCCTCTTGATGCCTTCAATGCTCTCGTGTCCCTTCTGAGCTTCCTTAATATCATCCATCAAGGTAGGCTTCGCTTTGAGGTTGGCGAGGAATCTAGGTGCAACTAGTTCCAAGCCAAAGCTTTCAAGCCCTTCATACAAGGCGGGTAGCCTTTCCTTAATCGTAGCATTCAAGGAACAAGACTTTTTGCTTAAGGCGTCTGCTACCACGTTAGCCTTTCCGGGGTGGTATTGAACACTAAGGTCATGGTCCTTGATCAACTCCAACCATCTGTGCTGCCTCATGTTCAATTCCCTTTGGGTGAAAATATACTTCAAACTCTTGTGGTCGGTGTATATCTCACACCGCTTCCCCAAAAGGTAATGTCATCATGTCTTCAAGGCATGAACTACGGCTGCCAACTCAAGATCATGAGTAGAGTAGTTCTCTTCATGAGGACGTAGTTGTCTAGATAGATATGCTACGACTCTGCCTTCTTGCATCAGAACACCTCCAAGCCCGGTTCTCGATGCATCACAATATATCACAAACTCCTTGTGAATATCGGGGGTGGACAAAATTGGGGTTGTGGTCAATCTCTTCTTAAGCTCCTGGAAGCTTTCCTCGCACTTAGTTGTCCATTCAAACTTCTTGTCCTTCTTCAAAAGCCGAGTCATGGGTCGGGCAATGCTCGAGAATCCTTCCACAAACTTGCGGTAATACCCTGCGAGTCCGAGGAAGCTCCTGACTTCCTTCACGGTGGTTGGGGATTGCCATTCAGTCACGGCTTCAATCTTGGCAGGATCCACTAACAATCCTTCTGCAGTTAACACGTGACCCAAGAATCCAACTTCATGCAGCCAGAATTCACACTTGCTGAATTTAGCGTAAAGCTGGTGCTCACAAAGCATGTCTAGGACCAATCTCAAGTTTTTCTCATGCTCTTCTTTAGACTTGGAAAAGACGAGTATGTCATCGATGAAGACGACAACAAACTTGTCCAAGTACTCCATGAAGACCTTGTTCATGAGGTACATGAAGTAGGCAGGGGCAATGGTTAACCCAAATGACATGACCGTGTATTCATACAGGCCATACCGGGTTACAAATGTCGTCTTCGGAATGTCTTGGGGTCTGATCTTCAGGTGGTAGTACCCAGACCTAAGGTCAATCTTGGAAAACACCTTGGCTCTGTTCAATTGATCGAA
This sequence comes from Hordeum marinum, assembly GCA_022496015.1. Taxonomy (NCBI): domain Eukaryota; kingdom Viridiplantae; phylum Streptophyta; class Magnoliopsida; order Poales; family Poaceae; genus Hordeum; species Hordeum marinum. The sequence goes on from CM039674.1 coordinate 224,179,064, forward strand.
CAGGTCTTCAATCTTGGGGAGTGTGTACTTGTTCTTTATTGTGACTTCATTGAGAGAACGGTAATCGACACAGAGTCTAATAGTTCTGTCCCTCTTTGACACAAATAGAACAGGTGATCCCCAAGGAGAGGCACTAGGGCGAATGAATCCATTTCTGAGCTGCTCTCCCAGTTGCTTCTTCAATTCAGCCAACTCTTCGAATCCCATCCTATAGGGCTTCTTATAGATGGGCCTTGATCCGGGCATTAGCTCAATGATGAACTCAATGTCGCGGTCAGGAGGCATACCGGGCAGCTCATCAGGAAATACATCCGAGTATTCACATACCAGTGGCACTTGATCCAACTCAGTTCCCGATAGACACTTAGCCTAAGGGGCTTGAGTGGAGGCAGGGTTGGGAACATACTTGACTTCCACTCCTTGGCTATTGGTCATGGTGACAATCCTCTTGGCTAAATCTAACAAGCCTTGGTGCTTGGTTAACGAGTCCATGCCTAGAATCACATCCAAGCCTTCTGACTTCAGGATGATAAGGTCTGCTAGGAAATCTACCCCGTTGATGTTAATCTCAACTCCCTTACAACCTATCCCAGACTTCATAACTGATCCCAGGGTTTGTATCAACATATGACTACCCAGGGGTGTAGGCTTCATGCCACTCTCTAGAGCAAACTTTTGGGTGACAAAAGAATGCGAAGCTCCACAATCAAACAATATTGTTGCTGGGGTTGAGTTGATGAGGAAAGTACCCAGTATGACGTCAGGGTCTTCCTGGGCTTCCTTAGCGGTGACGTGATTCACACGACCCTTGCCATTGTTGGGCTGATTGAGGGGAGCAGTGTTCCTTGGTGGTGCTCCATGGCCTTGACCTTGGTTTGGCGCATTGGGGCGCGGTGCATCTGGCTTCTTGTTGGGACACAACCTAGAGATGTGTCCTGGCTGACCACATCCAAAGCAAGCAACTTGCCTGGGGTTGTTGTTGTTGTTCCTGTCGTCGTTGTTGTTATTGGGGTTGTTGTAATATGGCCTAGGATTGGCGTATTGCTGAGGCTGGTATCTCGGACGAGGTGCAAGAGGTCTAGCCTGTTGTGGATGATAGGTCGGCTTGGCTGGGGCTGGCTGCCAGGAGCGAGGCTTCTGGTTGCTGGAACTACCCTTGCTAATCATCCTGTGCTTGTGAGTGTCGTATATGGCACAACGCTTGTCTTCCAGCATGAGGGACTTGTTCACTAGGTCGAAGAAGGTACGGCAGTTGCAGACGATGAGCTGATATTGTAGGGTTTGTTGAAGTCCTTCCATGAAGCGTTCCTTCTTGGCAGCCTCCGTGTTGACATCCTCCGGTGCATACCTTGATAGCAGGTTGAACTTCTGCAAGTACACCTTGACAGAGCCAGTTCCTTCCTTCAGTGCTTGGAATTCTCTCTTCTTGATAGCCATGATCCTAGAAGGAATGTGGGCAGTGCGGAATCCTTCCTTGAAGTCATCCCAAGTGATCACATGATCGCCTTGCATGACCTTGAACCCATCCCACCATGCTCGGGCGGTACCTCCGAGGTAGTGAGAGGCATAAAGCACCTTCTCACGGTCCTCATTGCAATTGACCAGTGCAAGGAGGTCCTCGATGATGTGGATCCAGCCATCAGCATCCAAGGGTTCAGCAGTCTCAATGTAGGTTGGGGGCGAATTCCTCATGAACTCACACGGAGTGGTGTGGCCATTACCGTTCCTGCCTTGCTCATGGTTGTTTACAAGGACCTGAGCCATCTGCTGAATGGCAGCATTGTTGGCTTGGCGTTCCTCTCGAAGAACTTGGAGAAACTGAGCTATGGTCATGTTTTCCGGTGGAGGTGGTGGCGGGGGAATGTCGCCTTGTGGCTGCTCCTGGTGTCCTCTAGCCTGAGCAGTCCCACCAGCTCCCTGTTGCTGGCTTGAGTTGCCAGCTTCAGGGTTGGCGAAGGTGTTGTTGTGGGTAGCAGTCACCATCATGTTTGGAGCAGCCAAGTCGAACAACTGGGATAGACGAGGGGAAAAGCAACAATGAAAAAGTGCACCTAAGGGGGGTGGTCAAGTGCAAGTGTAGTAAAACAAAGTCGAAAGACCAACACATATATTAAGATAAGATAGACGATGGAGTCTCTTACATGTTGCCTAAGGAAAAAGCATGACTTGCATCGAAACACAAACAGCAAAACAATCAACAAGCACACATGGTTTTATCTAAACCATTACACGGACTCGACTTCGCATGAGGGTACATGACTGATCCTACCCTAGGGGTTCTCGAACTGAGGTGGTGGAGTGCTCGGTCTCGTAGTCATGCTCCTCTGGGTCTTCCTCCTGTTCATCATTTGAATGGGCGTCGTTTCTGGTCGAAGGGGTCGGGGAACGAGGAGGTCCATCACAATGACGCTTCGTCAGCGGGTCTGTGAAGAGCTCATGGTACTCCTTCGCACTCATGCGATGACGACGTGTGGGTGCATCTCTAGCTGGGGGTGCTCCTCCTTTGTAAGCGACAGCTGGTCATCCCTCGGGGGCTCCATCCTTCTTGATTCTGTCTGGCTTCATCTTGGCTTGTTGAAGTAGCCCCAGGGTGTGGTGAAGTTCCTTGCGGAGCTTTACGGACTCCTTAATCAAGTGGTGAGCCAGACTATTAGCGGAGAGGCTGAAATAGGTTTGGAATCTGAGTGGTGTCCCATCCTCCTTAGATGGAGCCAATGTCTAACTCTCACCGATATCATCCCTTTTGAAGGGTAGATAGCGAGTAGATGGTTCGTCAACCATCTCTGGGATGATCCCTCGAAGGTGGATGAGTGCCTTCGTGCAGCTATCTCAACTATGAGTGCCAGGGTCTCCATGTGTGGTCCTTCAAATAACCAACTGGTCGGGGAGTTGTTTGCCTTCACGACCACATCAATGTGGTACTCCTCCGTGACGGCACCGACCCAGTGCTCGTGATAGAGGAAAATGGGTGGTCGGCGAAACTAGCACTTCTCCAGACTATCCCCAAAGAGTAAGGGAAAGCCGGATGATAGGAGGGCTTCGGGTACGATGGCCATCTACAAAGGTTTGAAGGGAGGAGAGTCAGCAAAGTGTTGTGTGAAGAATAGAAGAGGTAAATAGTGAAGAACTACTAAGTATAGGTGCTAAGTGTAGTTTTGAAAACGGTTTTATCCTAACTAACGTCCATGCTAAGTAAGGGCTTCCTACAGTCAGGATGGCTCTGATACCGGCTCTGTGGGGACCCTGACTAATAAGTCATGATCACCGAGTGCACGTGTACAGTGATCCCAGATATCAATGCTCATTGAACACACAGAAGCTGAATAACAAGAGTCTTACATCCACATTTAGTGTCTTACACAAATAAGGACCATGAAGGTCAAGTCTTACATAGATAGGGCCGCAAAGGCCAACCATTAAACATAACAAACAACGGAAATCTTGGTCAAAAGCGTGAACCCATGGCATCTGCCTCAAACCTACAGGCATTCTGACTGGGAAGCATCCTAGTTCGCATGTTCGTCACCAACTAACTCTTCACCGTACTCCTGTTCTTCCCTGCCTCGCCAATTAAATAACTAGTGGAAAGCCAATGAATACTTTGAATGTACTCGCAAGCAACCCAAGTTGTGGAACGAGGTATAACAATGCATGATATAGCACTAAGTAGGTAAGTTGCAGAAAGCTGATTTTGTATGCAATGACATGATCAAGTAGCCTGAGTAAGCATGCATCAATAGTTAACGGGTACTCATGTGAACAAAACTCAATTATCATTATAAGCGGGGGTTGAACAGCTCGTGTTCATCATCATGCCAAGTCATCAGACTTAGCTCAAGTATCACCTTTATCACCATCACACTCACACCGATTTTATGAAAACCCATAGTTTAAGAAGCACCACCCAACTGTCCTTGATCGTGGACACGGCTATTCGAATAGGTTTACACTCTACACAGGTTGCACACTTTACCCACAAGACTCGGGGAACTTCCGTGTCATCCATGACTCGCGGTATTTAACATACCCGAGGTAAGCACTCGAACAATGCCTTTCCCCTGGCGATACTAAACAAAGAGTCCACTCGATTGGTACACAGCCCACATGATTTACATCACATGTAGCATCCATGTAGGGACCAATGGTGTGCCCGGTGCCTATGAAGACAGTGCATGATCGTCCATACCGGCACGACCCCGTATCGAGAGTGACCATGCCACTCCCACCACTAGTAATGTGGGCTCCATGCTAGTACCCACCAAAGTAATCAACAAAGCCCCGTCCCATAAGGGGTATTGTGGTTGTGCATGTAAGGTTGGGACGGTCGACAAATCTTAAATCTAATCCATTTTCCAAAACTCACACACTCACTTGCTCCGATACACCACTTCTTTCTCAAGTGGTTACCCAACTCATCATCATCTCCCTCGGGAATTAGTGGCACCTGACGGGGTTTTCAAAAAGACTTTGAAATCATTTCTTTGTTTCCATCACCATGCATAATCCCGATGTTGGGAGACGTAGTAGTAAATCAAAATTTTCCTACGTTCACCAAGATCTATCTATGGAGAAACCAGCAACGAGAGGGGAGAGATTGCATCTTCATACCTTTGAAGATCGCTAAGCGGAAGCGTTACAAGAACGCGGTTGATGGAGTCGTACTCGCAGCGATTCAGATCGCGGTAGATCCGATCAAGTGCCGAACGGACGGCACCTCCGCGTTCAACACACGTGCAGCCCGGTGACGTCTCCAACACCTTGATCCAGCAAGGAGGAAGGAGAGGTTGGGGAAGGGCTCCAACAGCAGCACGACGGCGTGGTGGTGGTGGAGTAGCAAGGTATTCCGACAGGGCTTCGCCTAAGCGCTGCGGAGGAGGAAGAAGAGAGGTAGGGCTTCGCCGTGAGAGAGAGAGATCAAATCTTATCTCAAAACATCCAAAACCTCAAGTATATATAGGAGGAGGGACGTGGAGGGCTGGCTTGGCCTCTACTCCAAAGAGGAGATGGCCGGCCGAATTAAAGGGAGAGTCCACCTCCCACAAGGGAGGTGGATCTCCTCCTTTTAAATCCTTTTTGCCTTATCTCCTTATCTCCAGCCACATGGGCCTTTAGCAAAAGTATTTCCCAGCCCAATAAGGGCTGACACACTTTATCTAACAGCCCATGAAGTCCTCTGGTCGTCACACCCCTCCCGGGGGTCCTCCGGCACCCTCCCGGCACTCCCGGTACAATACCGATGAGCCCGAAAACTTTCCGGTGACCGAAACTGGACTTCCTATATATCAATCTTTACCTCCGGACCATTCCGGAGCTCCTCGTGACGTCCGGGATCTCATCCGGGACTCCGAACAACCTTCGGTAATCACGTATACCTTTTCCCTATAACCCTAGCGTCATCGAACCTTAAGTGTGTAGACCCTACGGGTTCGGGAGACACGTAGACATGACCGAGACACCTCTCCGGTCAATAACCAACAGCGGGATCTGGATACCCATGTTGGCTCCCACGTACTCCACAATGATCTCATCGGATGAACCACGATGTCAAGGATTCAATCAATCCCGTATACAATTCCCTTTGTCTATCGGTATGATACTTGCCCGAGATTCGATCGTCGGTATCCCCATACCTTGTTCAATCTCGTTACTGGCAAGTCTCTTTACTCGTTCCGTAATACATCATCCCGTGGCTAACTCCTTAGTCACATTGAGCTCATTATGATGATGTCTTACCGAGTGGGCCCAGAGATACCTCTCCGTCACACGGAGTGACAAATCCCAGTCTCGATTCGTGCCAACCCAACAGATACTTTCGGAGATACCCGTAGCGTACCTTTATAGCCACCCAGTTACGTTGTGACGTTTGGCACACCCAAAGTATTCCTACGGTATCCGGGAGTTACACAATCTCATGGTCTAAGGAAATGACACTTGACATTGAAAAGCTTTAGCAAACGAACTACACGATCTTTGTGCTATGCTTAGGATTGGGTCTTGTCCATCACATCATTCTCCTAATGATGTGATCCCGTTATCAACGACATCCAATGTCCATGGCCATGAAACCGTGACCATCTATTGATCAACGAGCTAGTCAACTAGAGGCTCACTAGGGACATGTTGTGGTCTATGTATTCACACATGTATTATGGTTTCCGGTTAACACAATTATAGCATGAACAATAGACAATTATCATGAACAAGGAAATACAATAATAACCATTTTATTATTGCCTCTAGGGCATATTTCCAACAGTCTCCCACTTGCACTAGAGTCAATAATCTAGTTCACATCACCATGTGATTAACACTTACATCACCATGTGATCATATCATCATGTGATTAACACCCAATAAGTTCTGGGGTTTGTTCATGTTCTGCTCGTGAAAGAGGTTTTTAGTCAGCGGGTCTGCGACATTCAGATCCGTGTGTACCTTTGCAAACTTTCCATTTCATATTTGTAGATACTGCTCCCACGCTCCACTTGGAGCTATTCCAAATGGCTGCTCCACTATACGTAGCTGGATTTCTACTAAGAGTCATCCGGATTGGTTTTAAAGCTTGCATCATCGTAACACTTTACGATGAACTCTTTATCACCTCCATAATCGAGAAATATTTCCTTAGTTCTCAAGTTACTAAGGCTAACTTTGACCGCTGTCTAGTGATCCACTCTTGGATTACTCTTGTACCCCTTGACAGACTCATGGCAAGGCACACACAGGTGCGGTACACAGCATGGCATACCATATAGAGCCTATGGCTAAAGCATAGGAGATGACACTCATCTCTTCTTTATCTTCTGCCGTGGTCGGGTATTAGTCTTACTCAATTTCACACCTTACAATACTGTCAAGAACTCCTTCTTTGACCCATCTATTTTGAACTCCTTCAAAAACTTGTCAAGGTATGTCTTCGTCGAAAAAACTTATCAAGCGAATAGATCTATCCCTATAGATCTTGATGCTTAATAAAATAGTAGCTTTATCTGGGTCTTCCTTTGAAAAAAAAACTTTTCAAACAACCCTTCATGCTCTTCCAGAAATTCTACATCATTTCCGATCAATAATATGTCAACTACATATTCTTATAAGAAATTCTATAGTGCTCCCACTCACTTTCTTGCAAATACAAGTTTCTCATAAACTTTGTATAAACTTAAACACTTTGATCACCTCATCAAAGCATATATTCCAACTCCGAGATTCTTGCTCCAGTCCATAGAAGGATCGCTGGAGTTTGCATATTATTAGCATCCTTAGGATTGACAAAACCTTCTGGTTGTATCACATACAACTCTTCCTCATAGAAACCATTACGGAAACCTTGTTTTGTCATCCATCTGCCAGATTTCATAATCGAAAAATGCAGCAACTGCTAACAAAATTTTAATAGACTTTTAGCATCGCTACAGATGAGACAATCTCATCGCAGTCAACTCCTTGAACTTGGCGGAAACTTCTTTGCGACAAGTCGAGCTTTATAAACGGTGACATTTCACTATTAGCGTCTATGTTTATTTCAAAGGTCCATTTGTACTCAATGACCCGCCATTCAACAGGCAAGTCTACCAAAGTCCATACTTGGTTTTCATACATGGATCCTTTCTCGGATTTCATGGCTCCTAGCCATTTGTTGGAATCCGGGCCCACCATCGCTTCTCCATAGTTCGTAGGTTCATCGTTGTCCAACAACATGATTTCCAAGACAGGGTTGTCGTACTACTCAGGAGCAGTACGCGTCCTTGTCGACCTACGAGGTTCGATAGTGACTTGATCCGAAGCTTCATGATCATCATCATTAACTTCCTTTTCAACTGAGTAGGCTCTACAGAAACATCTTTCTGTGTTGCGCTATTCTCTGGATGAAACAAAGGTTCAACAACCTTATCAAGTTCTATCTTCCTCCCACTCAATTCTTTCGAGAGAAACTCTTTCTCAAGAAAGGACCCGTTCTTAGCTACAAATACCTTTTGCACTTGGATCTGAGATAGAAGGTATACCCAATGTCTCATTAGGGTATTCTATGAAGATGCATTTGTCTGCTTTGGGTTCGAGCTCGCTAGGTGAAAAACCCATTTTCACATAAGCGTCGCAGCCCCAAACATTAAGAAATGACAGCTTAGGCTTCTATCAAACCATAATTCTCACGGTGTCATCTCAACAGACTTAGATGGTGCCCTGTTAAAGTGAATGGATTTGTTTTTAATGCATAACCCCATAACGATAGTGGTAAAACGATAAGAGACATCATAGTACTCACTATATCCAATAGAGCACGACTACGACGTTCGAACACACCATCACACTATGGTGTTCCAGGAGGCGTGAGCTGTGAAACAATTTCCACATTGTCTAAAATTGCATACCAAACTCGTAACTTAGATATTCACCTCCATGATCATATCATAGACATTTATCTTCTTGTCACGATGATCTTTAACTTCACTCTGAAACTCCTTGAACCTTTCAAACATTTCAGATTCGTGTTTCATTAAGTAAATATCCCCATATTTACTCAAATCATCAGTGAAGGTAAAGAAAAACAACGATATCCGTTGTGTGTTTCAACACTCATTGGACCACATACATCAACATGTATTAATTCCAATAAGCCACTTGCCCGCTCCATCATATTGGATGACGGGGTCTCAGTCATCTTGCCCAAGAGGCATGGCTCGCATGTCTCAACCGATTCGAAATCGAGTGAGTCAAAAAACATCCATCATCATGGAGTTTCTTCATGCGATTTATACCAATATGACATTACGTGGCAGTGCCACAAGCATGTGGTACTATCATTATTAACTTTGTATCTTTTGGTACCAATGTTATGAATATGTGTACTACTACGATCATGATTCGATAAACCATTTCGAGTGGGTGCATGACCATTGAAGGCATTATCCATGTAAACAGAATAACCATTATTCTCTAACTTATATGAATAACCGTATCGCACTAATCATGATCTAATCACGTTCATGCTCAACGCAAACACCAAATAACATTTATTTAGGTTTATCACAAATCCCGAAGGTAGAGAGAGCGTGCGATGGTGATCACATCAATCTTGGAAATACTTCCAACACACATCGTCACCTTTCACCTAGCTAGTCTCCATTTATTCTGTAGCTTTTATTTCGAGTTGCTAACACTTAGCAACCGAACCGGTATCCAATACCCAGGTGCTACTAGGAGTACCAGCAAGGTACACATCACTAACACGTATATCAAATATACTTCCATCGACATTACCAGCCTTCTTATCTACCAAGCATCTAGGGTTTTTCCGCTTCAGCGAACATTCTCCTCATAACAGAAGCACTTAGTCTCGGGTTCGGGCTCAACCTTGGATTTCTTCACTAGAGCAACAACTGGCTTGCCATTCTCGAAGTTTTCCCTTCTTGCCCTTGCCCCTTTTGAAACTAGTGGTTTCACTTAACCATCAACACTTGATGCTCCTTCTTGATTTCTACCTTCGTGGTGTCAAACATCACGAACAACTCAGGGATCATCTTATCCATCCCTGGCATGTTATAGTTCATCACGAAGCTCTAGTAGCTTGGTGGCAGTGACTTGGAGAACTGCTTTAATCACTATCTCATCTGGAAGATTAACTCCCACTTGATTCAAGTGATTGTAGCACCCAGACAATCTGAGCACACGCTCACCGATTGAGCTATTCTCCTTTATCTTGCAGACAAAGAATCTTGTTGGAGGTCTCATACCTCTCAACATAGGCACGAGCCTGAGATCACAATCTCAGCTCCTAGAACATCTCATATGTTCCGTGACGTTCAAAACGTTTTGGAGCCTCAATTCTGAGCCGTAATGCATGACGCATTGAACTATCACGTAGTCACCAAAAAGTGCCTGTCATATGTTCACAACATCTACAGACAACGCTTGAGGGAGTGGTGCAGTTAGCGGTACATCAAAAACATAAGCTTTCTGTGCAGCAATGAGGACAATCCTCAGATCACGGACCCTGTCCGCATTATTGCTACCATCAACTTTCAACTTACTTTTCTCTAGGATTGTATCAATAAAACTGTGGAGCTACAGCGCGAGCTATCTACGACATAATTTGCAAGGACATTTTTAGACTAAGTTCATGATAATTAAGTTCACTTAATCAAATTATTAATGAACTCCCACTTAGATAGACATCTCTCTAGTCTTCCAAGTGATACATGATCCATGTCAACTAGCCCGTGTCCGATCATCACGTGAGACGGACTAGTCATCCATGGTGAACATCTCTATGTTGATCGTATCTTCTATACGACTCATGTTCGACCTTTCGGTCTTCCGTGTTCCGAGGCCATGTCTGTACATGCTAGGCTCGTCAAGTCAACCTAAGTGTTTCGCATGTGTAAATCTGGCTTACACCCGTTGTATGCGAACGTTAGAACCTATCACACCCGATCATCACGTGGTGCTTCGGAACGACGATCCTTAGCAACGGTGCACAGTTAGGGTGAACACCTTTCTTGAAATTTTATTGAGAGATCATCTTATTTACTACCGTCGTTCTATGCAAATAAGATGTAAACATGATAAACATCACATGCAATCAATATAGTGATATGATATGGCCAATATCATCTTGCTCCTTCGATCTCCATCTTCGGGGCACCATGATCATCACTGTCACCGGCACGACACCATGATCTCCATCATCATGATCTCCATCATTGTGTCTTCATGAAGTTGTCTCGCCAACTATTACTTCTACTACTACAGCTAACGTTTAGCAATAAAGTAAAGTAATTACATGGCGTTTATGATTGACACGCAGGTCATACAATAAATAAGACAACTCCTATGGCTCCTGCCGGTTGTCATAATCATCGACATGCAAGTCGTGAATCCTATTACAAGAACATGATCAATTCATACATCACAATGCATCACATCACATCCTTTGGCCATATCACATCACAAGGCACATGCTGCAAAAACAAGTTAGACGTCCTCTAATTTGTAGTTGCAAGTTTTTACGTGGCTGCTATAGGTTACTAGCAAGAACGTTTCTTACCTACGTCAACACCACAACGTGATTTGCCAATTGCTATTTACCCTTCATAAGGACCCTTTTCATCGAATCCGATCCGACTAAGGTAGGAGAGACAGACACCCGCTAGCCACCTTATGCATCTAGTGCATGTCAGGCGGTGGAACCGGTCTCACGTAAGCGTACGTGTAAAGTTGGTCCGGGCCGCTTCATCCCACAATACCGCCGAATCAAGATAAGACTAGTAGCGGCAAGCAAATTAACAAACTCGACGCCCACAACTGCTTTGTGTTCTACTCGTGCATAGATTCTACGCATAGACCTAGCTCTAATACCACTGTTGGGAGACGTAGTAGTAAATCAAAATTTTCCTACGTTCACCAAGATCTATCTATGGAGAAACCAGCAACGAGAGGGGAGAGATTGCATCTTCATACCTTTGAAGATCGCTAAGCGGAAGCATTACAAGAACGCGGTTGATGGAGTCGTACTCGCAGCGATTCAGATCGCGGTAGATCCGATCAAGTGCCGAACGGACGGCACCTCCGCGTTCAACACACGTGCAGCCCGGTGACGTCTCCAACACCTTGATCCAGCAAGGAGGAAGGAGAGGTTGGGGAAGGGCTCCAACAGCAGCACGACGGCGTGGTGGTGGTGGAGTAGCAAGGTATTCCGACAGGGCTTCGCCTAAGCGCTGCGGAGGAGGAAGAAGAGAGGTAGGGCTTCGCCGTGAGAGAGAGAGATCAAATCTTATCTCAAAACATCCAAAACCTCAAGTATATATAGGAGGAGGGACGTGGAGGGCTGGCTTGGCCTCTACTCCAAAGAGGAGATGGCCGGCCGAATTAAAGGGAGAGTCCACCTCCCACAAGGGAGGTGGATCTCCTCCTTTTAAATCCTTTTTGCCTTATCTCCTTATCTCCAGCCACATGGGCCTTTAGCAAAAGTATTTCCCAGCCCAATAAGGGCTGACACACTTTATCTAACAGCCCATGAAGTCCTCTGGTCGTCACACCCCTCCCGGGGGTCCTCCGGCACCCTCCCGGCACTCCCGGTACAATACCGATGAGCCCGAAAACTTTCCGGTGACCGAAACTGGACTTCCTATATATCAATCTTTACCTCCGGACCATTCCGGAGCTCCTCGTGACGTCCGGGATCTCATCCGGGACTCCGAACAACCTTCGGTAATCACGTATACCTTTTCCCTATAACCCTAGCGTCATCGAACCTTAAGTGTGTAGACCCTACGGGTTCGGGAGACACGTAGACATGACCAAGACACCTCTCCGGTCAATAACCAACAGCGGGATCTGGATACCCATGTTGGCTCCCACGTACTCCACGATGATCTCATCGGATGAACCACGATGTCAAGGATTCAATCAATCCCGTATACAATTCCCTTTGTCTATCGGTATGATACTTGCCCGAGATTCGATCGTCGGTATCCCCATACCTTGTTCAATCTCGTTACTGGCAAGTCTCTTTACTCGTTCCGTAATACATCATCCCGTGGCTAACTCCTTAGTCACATTGAGCTCATTATGATGATGTCTTACCGAGTGGGCCCAGAGATACCTCTCCGTCACACGGAGTGACAAATCCCAGTCTCGATTCGTGCCAACCCAACAGATACTTTCGGAGATACCCGTAGCGTACCTTTATAGCCACCCAGTTACGTTGTGACGTTTGGCACACCCAAAGTATTCCTACGGTATCCGGGAGTTACACAATCTCATGGTCTAAGGAAATGACACTTGACATTGAAAAGCTTTAGCAAACGAACTACACGATCTTTGTGCTATGCTTAGGATTGGGTCTTGTCCATCACATCATTCTCCTAATGATGTGATCCCGTTATCAACGACATCCAATGTCCATGGCCATGAAACCGTGACCATCTATTGATCAACGAGCTAGTCAACTAGAGGCTCACTAGGGACATGTTGTGGTCTATGTATTCACACATGTATTATGGTTTCCGGTTAACACAATTATAGCATGAACAATAGACAATTATCATGAACAAGGAAATACAATAATAACCATTTTATTATTGCCTCTAGGGCATATTTCCAACACCCGATCCCCCTTGCGTAGCATCTACTAGCATCCTATCTATTCCCACCCGCACAACCCTCATAAGGATGGTAGGGTCATGCACGATGCAAGTATCAATGGTAAAAGTAATGGAGGCATCCCACCGAAGTGGTCACCACATCACATGATCAACAACAAGGAATAAGGTGCTATATGTCATGCATGAAAATGGTTTCTTAACATGGTCAAAGAGCTGCTTGCCTGGCTCAACAAAGTCTTTGGGGTCTTCAAAGTCTTTGGGTCCAACTCCCTCGTCAATAGCGCAATCTATCGTCGCGATAAAATAACGGTAATAATAAGCATCACGCAAAAACAGAGCACAAAAATCTACTAATAAAATGCTACCCTACTCTGCTAAATACTAAAAACTATACTAAGAATATTTGCCTAAGGTTTTGCTATGAAAACATTTTTGAAAACTATTTAAACAAAGGCAAAAAGATGCGTAAAACAGGTTTTAAAATAAAACAGTGCATAAAAAGTTTTCAAAAATTATCACAAATGGCACTATTAAATTCTACATATTATTCTAAGATTTATGGTGGAGAATTTAATGGATTTGGAGAAATAATGGGTTCTCAGAAATTTTTGGAAGTCACAACAGAAAAAGAAAAAGAGAATGGACACTTTGCCGTGGGCCAGAACTGGTCGTAACTGGGCCGGCCCAGAGCGAAACAGCCCCAGGTGAGCCGGTTCGCCCGCTCTTGTCAGGTTCAAACCTGACGGGCGGGGCCCGTGTGCTAGCAAGAGGGAGAGGGAGGTGGACGAGACACAGGCTGACGAGCGGGCCCTACTTGCTAGGGCCATCATCAACTTCTGTCTAGGAGACGGCGGTGCTCACCGGCGGGGAAGCACGGCACGGCGAGGGGAGAAGGGAGCGGCAATGGGCTTCGGAGGTTGCCGCCGTTCGAGAGGAGGTGGAGGGGACGCCGGAGAGGCACTGTCACGCCGGCGACGAAGAAACCGCGACGGAGGAGCTTCAGGAGGAGGTCACCGGGGTCGTCCCGCGCTACAAAATGGATGGGGACGAGGGGGAAACGCATCGGTGGGGTGAGGGAGGAGCAACCGAAGAAGAAGGAGGGCCGGAGAGGGGCGTACCCGAAGATCGATGGCGGTGTTGCCGCGGCGAGGTTCGGCTCGATCCCGAGCGCAGGGGATTCGGGAGCCCGCCGGGGTGGCACAGGGGCGTTATTGGAGCGAGGAGAGGGAGACCAGAGGGGAGAGAGAGGTCCGGGAGGGGCTATTTATAGCCTCCGTGAGGTCCATCACTCGGTGGTGCACCAGTGAGGATGAGGCCAAGGCCAGAGGGCATGGGAGGGGGAGGGGCGTGTCTGCGGTGTTGCTGGGGCACGTCCACGGCTAGAGGGAGAGGAGAGAGAGACGGGGGAGCGGGTGCATGCGAGCACCGTGGTTGGCCGAGCTGGGTGGCGTTAGGCACGCGTGCAGGAGGTCTCTGGAGAGAGAAGATGATGGGGGCCGACTGCTTGGAGGGACGGGGACGTCGAGGGGAATCCAGGGGACAAGTCCCTACACCCCCAGGTGATCGGGAAGCTCGGGATGGGTGCGGCTATAGTGCGGGAGCGCACTGTAGCATGCTCCAAAACATGCATATGGCCGACATTACCGTTACCCGCGCGCTCTGGGGTGCCCCCACCTTGTCCTGTAGCTCCTGGGGGCTTCTCAGATGCCCCTTGGATGCTCTGGAGCTAGGGTGAGGGTGGAAGAAAAGAAATGAGAGGAGAGAAGCTCCTGTTTAGGCTGTCCAGAGGTAAAAATGGAGGTTTTTTACCCCCCCCCCCCCCCCAATCATGGAGCTGTGGCCAAGAAAAATTTACTAGAGGTGAAAGATCCTTGCAAGATGATGTGGTAAAAATTTAGGCTCAAGGAAAATAGAGGAAAGGGGTCAAACAGGGTTTTTACCATTTTGGAAGAAGGTGTTTGATGGAGATTAGGGCAAGCAAATGGGCTTTGCTTGCCATAAGATTTGACAGGATCAAATGGTGATTAGAATTAGGCCTGATCACCAAGTTTGAGCTTGATTGAAGAAAGTTCAAAATGTAACTTTGTGAAACCCTAGAAATCAAGAAAATCTGGTTTATGTAGATTATGTCATGCTAAGCTAATCCCCTTGATGCACCACTTAGTGTAGCACCATTATTTGGTGATTAGAACATGGCCACAAAGTTTGGGGTCAAGAGAAGAAACTTCACAATGTAAGGTTGTTCAAATTTGAATTTGGATAGGGAGGCTTTTGGAACATTTTGATGAATCAAATTAATTTGGATTGAGATGAAACTTTACAACATCATCACCTATGACAATGTTGACTTGCTGGAATTTTCTTGGAATTTATTCAGAATATTTCTTATAGAAATATTTCAAAAGCTTGATTTGGACAGAAAGGGTTTTGAGTGGTTTTGCGCATGACTTTGAACATGACCATGTGTTAAACTCATATATATATAAAACTATATGTCCATTGAGTTTCCCTAAATTTTCTCAAATATTTTGAAAGTATTTAAATAATTTTTCCCTATAAAAGACCATTTCTGGCCTGAAGAAAAGCCTTTTAAATAAATAGTAAAATAATCTTTGAAATTAATATTTTGTGGTTTTGGGAAGTCATAAATATAGTAGGTTTCAAATAAAGCCTTTGGGTAAAAAGGATCCACCCAATTTGAGGACTTGTAGTGCAAACCTCAGCATCCTGGGCTAGAAGCGGCCAGGAGTTGGGCCGGCTCAGTGGCCGCAAGCGCGCTGGTGCCCACGCGCGCGTCAGGTTTCAAACCTGACGGGCAAGGCCCAATGGCCAGAGAGAGAGACATGGCAGAGAGAGGTGAGAGGCCGACAGGTGGGGACCACCTGTCAGGTCCTTCTCCCACCTATGGACCGAGGAGGGGGGAGCTCACCGATGGTGATGCACGGCACGGTGAGGGAAGGAAGGAGCGGGAATGGGCTCAGGAGGCTGACGATGACCCACAAGTATAGGGGATCTATCGTAATCCTTTCGATAAGTAAGAGTGTCAAACCCAACGAGGAGCAGAAGGAAATGACAAGCGGTTTCCATTAAGGTATTCTCTGCAAGCACTGAAATTATCGGTAACAGATAGTTTTGTGATAAGATAATTCGTAACGAGTAACAAGTAACAAGTGTAGCAAAGGTGCAGCAAGATAGCCCAATCCTTTTTGTAGCAAAGGACAGGCTTGGACAAACTCATATATAAAGCAAAGCGCTCCCGAGGACACATAGGAATTTCTGTCAAGCTAGTTTTCATCATGCTCATTTGATTCGCGTTCTTTACTTTGATAATTTGATATGTGGGTGGATCGGTGCTTGGGCGCTGCTCTCACTTGGACAATCCTCCCACTTATGATTAACCCCTCTCTCAAGCATCCGCAACTACGAAAGAAGAATTAAGGTAAACATAACCATAGCATGAAACATATGGATCCAAATCAGCCCCTTACGAAGCAACGCATAAACTAGGGTTTAAGCTTCTATCACTCTAGCAACCCATCATCTACTTATTACTTCCCAATGCCTTTCCCTAGGCCCAAATAATGGTGAAGTGTTATGTAGTCTACGTTCACATAACACCACTAGAGGAGAGACAACATACATCTCATGAAAATATCAAACGAATACCAAATTCACATTATTACTTATAACAAGACTTATCCCATGTCCTCACGAACAAACGTTACCACTCACAAAACATGTTCATGTTCATAATTAGAGGAGTATTAATTATCATAAAGGATCTAAACATATGATCTTCCACCAAGCAAACCAATTAGCATCAACTACAAGGAGTAATCAACACTACTAGCAACCCACATGTACCAATCTGAGGTTTGAGACAAAGATCGGATACAAGAGATGAACTAGGGTTTGGAGAGGAGATGGTTCTGATGAAGATGTTGATGGATATTGACCCCCTCTCAATGAGAGTATCATTGGTGATTACGATGGCTTTGATTTCCCCCTCCGGGAGGGATGTTTCCTCGGTAGAACAACCCTGTCGGAGCTCTAGATTGGTTCTGTCCAAGTTCTGCCTCGAGACGGTGGCGCTTCGTCCCGAAAGCTCTCTTTTGTTTCTTTCCAAGTCAAAACCCACCATATAGGAGAAGATGGGTGTTGGGGGCCTGCCGGGTGGTCGCGCCTGGTAGGCTTGTCACCTCCTGGTGGCCCCCCTCAGGTATCTGTTTCACCCAATATTTTTTATATTCCAAAATAATTCTCCAGAAATTTTTAGGACTTTTGGAGTTGTGCAGAATAGGTATCTCAGATTTGCTCCTTTTCCAGTCCAGAATTCCAGTTGCCGGCATTCTCCCTCTTTATGTAAACCTTGTAAAATAGGAGAGAAAAGGCATAAGTATTGTACCATAACGTGTAATAACAGCCCATAATGCAATAAATATCAATATAAAAGCATGATGAAAAATGGACGTATCAACTTCCCCAAGCTTAGACCTCGCTTGCCCTCAAACGAAAGCTGAGATCGATAAATATGTCCACATGTTTAGAGATAGAGGTGTTGATAAAATAAAATACATACATGAGGGCATCATGAACATCTTTAGAACAACAATACTTATTGTATAAGGTCTCTTATGATAGAGTAACAATTCATTCACAAGATAAAGTATGAACCAAGAACTTTATTGACAACTAACAAACTATGATCTTAGTCACTGAAGCAATTGGCAATTTGTCATAACATCAAAAGAGTCAATATAAGAGCTTGTAAAGCAAATCCACATACTCAATCATCTTTTAGTCTCTCACAATTGCTAACACTCATGCAGTACCCACGAGATCAAAGCTTCAATCAAACACAGAGAAAGATAGGGGCTTATAGTTTTGCCTCCCAACTATTCACCTCAAGGGTGATGTCAACAATAATAACTCATGATCACCCACATCTGAGTGGATACATGTGTCTAGATCATTCCCCAACACAAAATGCTTGCCAAGAGAGAGACGAAATATAGTAAGTGGTGAGGATCACCATGACTCTTGCATAAATGTAAGTACTTAAAAAGTAGAAGTAACAGATAGGCCCTTCGCGGAGGGAATCAAAGGTTGTCATGCGCTTTTTGTTTTGGGATGCACAAACCCTTAGTGTAGAGGAACGCCGCGTTGTATTGCCCTTTGTGATACCAACCTCTATTATGCAATCTGTCGCTTTTATTTCTTTACTATCACAATTTTGTACAACACTTGTTTCCCTTACAATAAAAGATCACACATATTTAGGAGCAATTTTTATTGCCTTTTGCACCGATGACAACTTACTTGAAGGATCTTATTCAATCCATAGGTAGGTATGGTGGACTCTCATGGCAAAACTGGGTTGAGGTGTTTGGATGCACAAGTAGTATCTCTACTTGGTGCAGAAGTTTTGGCTATTATGAGGTGGAAGCAAGCACTAGATGTTGGAGGATCTAAAACCATATAGCTTCTATTCAGAAGCAAGCAAACATAACCCATTATGTTGTCTTCCTTGTCCAATATCAACTTCTTGGCATGTAATATTTTAATGAGTGGTCACAATCATAAAATATGTCCAAGATAATATATTTATATGTGAATCTCTCTTTCTTTATCACTTCCTTTTCAATTGCACCAATGACCAATTGCTACATTTGTTAACTCCCAACAAATTTCAATCGACACACCTTTTATATGTGAGGCCATCACTCCCCATAAGATCATTATGTATACTCTTTGCTTTTATTCTATCATTCTTTATTCCTTACTCTCAAGAGCATAGTAATTTAGCAAATCCCTCTCATCAAAACTACTTTTTATTATATAACTCTCGGACTTGCTTACATAAGGGGAGCAAAAGCAAAAAACTAAAAGGTAGATCATACTAAAATTTTATTCTACCAGATCAAAACAAAATCAAAAAGTATCGAACTAAGAAAAACAAGAAAATAAAAAGGCAAAAGGTGTGATGGTGATACGATACCAGGACACCTCCCCCAAGCTTGGCACAAGCCAAGGGGAGTGCCCATACCCATGTGCTCAAGTGTCCTTCCTCGGAGGTGATGGTGGTGGAGTTGTTGATGAGGATGGAAGCTTGTCCTCTTTCTTCCAAGGCATAGGCTCACCATCTTAAAAAGATGAACGAGTCTCCGAAATCCTCAAATCTGCAGCCAAACTCATTCTCTTAAATATGTATTCATACTCATAGTTTTGGTTTTGCAGATCATAGATCTGGGCTTGGAGATACTCATCCGGGTAAGTCACGTACATCCTGCCTCTTTCCTCATCATATTCCCACTGGAGCTGCGTCAGATAATCCTGCACATACTCATCTGTAACTGTACCTGGAGTGTTGAAGTAATCTGTGAGCCACAAGGGACTCAGCAATCATGCGCCCGGGTACCGAGACTATTCAAGCTTAAAGGTTGGGATGGGTATGTGTTTAGTTTGCAACAGCACTAAGCATTACGTAACAAGAAAATAATGTGAGGGGCCTATGGTGAGCGATCGAATCTAGAATGACCTCTATGAGATCTTGAACACTTACTTACGTCAATCATAACCCCACCGTGTTCTCTCTCGGATCATGTTCACGAGCAGAGATGATCACGGTTACTCACACAGTTGGTGTATTTTATTAGAGTTTACTTCAAGTTAACTATAATTAGGTGTGAAAACAATGAAAATACATATGAAGAACGTAAGAAACGAAGCTACGGTTCTCACGATACGCTCACGACAAGGTACGAAGGCAAAACACAAGACAACAAGGTCATGGGCTAATTCTTGGCATTACAAGGTAGCCACTGGTTAGGCAATGAAAAACCAACCACAACAAACTCAAAGATCAAGCAATTCCATGGAGTATAGCTCCCACAAGTCACAAAACAATAAAACAAACAATCTGCCACAAACAGCAACATAGCAACTTACACAGACCACAACTTGAGCTACAGGAATCCTACAGCCACAACCAAGGCATTGACTGAAACTACATAACATGCTTATCAAATTATCCAACTACACAAGTTGTAAAGGAAGCACACATCAATAAGCATGAAGCTACCAAGTTGGCATGATGAAACAGTTTTATGGGACTTAGTGAAAATAACAATTTTCTGGAATCTGAGTTAATCTCATAGCATGTTGACAGCAGAAGTTAAAGGTGTTAGAGACCACCTCTAGGCATGAAACTTAACAGGGTGGTAGTAGACAACATCTACTCCAAAATACTAGCACTGATCATGAGCTAATTCTCAACATATTACAAGATCTCATCCACTCTTCATGGCATAAAAATAAGAGCAGATTCTCAGACTTAGAAATATTTAGCATGGTGAAAACAGAAACATCAAGTTAGCTACTTTGCAGCATGTTTCCCACTTATATGGGTGATTCTCATGTTAAAAAAAACACCATGGCATATTAGATATAAAACACCAGCACTTCCATGTTGGCACATGCCCCAAAGCAAGCATGGATTAAATCATGCAAAAATGACAAGTAGCTTCACATCAGAAAATGACAGTTTTATAAACTTGCTCAAAAGTGAAATCGGAAAGCACCAATGGATTCCCTGGCTCTTTCTACCCCCAAAACATGTGTCATACTCATATGTTCATGTGAAGCAACATGGCACAATGTACTAGTAAGCAACCATCCACTCTCTTATAAGTTAAAACTTACTCTAAATGGACATGAGCATAAATGGACATAACCAAATTTGGAAACTTAGTTTAACATGGAAATGATCTAACAAACCTATAAACATGCATAAACAACAAAAGGTATGGCAAGTGGGGAAAAGGACCCACTTGTCACACACACATACACACTCTACACACACCACTACATAGCATACACACACATGCTCCATATGCCTAAGGACATATGAGCACAAACACTCATGAACATACCACCTAAGAGGGGGTGTTCATCCACACACATATGCACACATATATGCAGAAGGCATAGATGCATATGCATATGCATATGACACACACTCACACACACTCTCACTCACATACACACATGTATATGTGCACACACACACATGCACTACACACCACACTCATAAACATACACATGCACATATATATGCATCACACCTAAACGTACACCACCTACACACATATATAATTCAGGAAAGAATAACAAACAACCATTCATGCAATTTGCACCTACACACATACATATATGCAAAGGAGAAAACAAAAGAATTAAAACAAAGGGAGAAAAAAATCAAAAGGGGGGAGAGGTTCGGGATCGAACCCACGACCACATTGTCGTTTCTCCCTAGCGCCATCCATTGCGCTGCTCGACACTTAACAAAGGAAGAGCACCGTCTCACTAATACACACACAAGCACATATAACTGATGAAACTGAACTACCGTGGCGGCGACGACAGAGGCAAGGCGGCGGGCAATTCCGGCGAGCACACGACACTAGCGGTGGCGGGAAACGGAGCAGAGGAAGCTGCATCTACGGGGGAGCGCATCCCCACATCTAACTCCGACGATCACCCAAGGCAACGGCACCTGCAATTACGGTGAAGCTTTGGCGGAAACGAGCACGGGCTCGTCGGGCACGACGAGCTCGTGCACACATCAGGATAGAGGGGGGCACGTCGGAGGACCAGCTGCTCACCACGGGGCTGCCGCGAGCGAAGACAATGACGGAGGGGGGGTCGAAGACGTGCCGAAGTCGAAGCAGGGGAAGCAGACGACGAAGTGGACGTCTCCGGCAAAGACGAAGACGACCATCGCTGCGGAGCCTCTCCGGGGCTCCTAGCGGCGGGAATTGAACGTGGGGAGGATCCCTGAGCTCCACGCACCGGAGACGCGGCGACGGCGACCGGCGGTCTCTCTCTAAAACTCTCTACACTCACTACACTTACCTAACAGAGGGGAAAGAGGAGATGAAGGAGGGAGATGGAGAAAGAGAAGGGAGATGCGGTGGCGCGAGGGGAGAGAGGAACCCTAGCGGAGGGGCACGCATGCCGAGGGGTCTTAAATACCCCCGAGGCTGACGGCGACGGGCGACAGAAAAGGGGACGGCGGAGGCGCTCTCTCTGCACCCTGACGGAGACGACGAACGGAGCAGGTGGCCGTTCCCCTGAGCGGGCTGGGCCGCGGGAAGGCAAGTCCCACTCTAGCGCTCTAAATAAAACAGAGGAGTTAAAATATTTTTTCAAATCACAACAATTCAAGAAAAAAACCAGAGTAGAATAAATGATTTTTGTGCAGAACAAAAATACTTTGACAATGGAAATGAAAAGCACTATTTACTAAAAATATCAAAATGATTTTTAGGAAAATTAATTTGAATACTTTTAAAATAGACAGCCCCTCTTATTTAGAAACTCCAAAACATAAAAGCTCAAAACACCAAAAGACCAATTCTCACATGCTCAAAACATCTTAGGCTAACACTTGAAGTTTTTAAAGCAAGTTAAATCTGTTGATAATAATAACATGAAGAAAAAAAGGTATTGGAAGGGTTTGTTTGAAAAGGGAAAAAGAGGGGGAAAGGAAGGAGATGCACCACATAACTCCAACCACATCACACAAGGCCACATCACACCAACACAACACAAGGCACACTCAACCACAACAAGCAAAGACATGGCATGATGGATGCTATGATGCATGATGCATGAATGCAAGAACAAGACATGCATGACAAGATGCAAAATCATTTCATTACTCTCATGACAACAAGGTTCATACAAGAGATATGCCATAAAAGGTAGGGACATCACTTGGGCTATCACAACTCTCCCACACTACAAGAGGATCTCGACCCGAGATCTAGGAATGAAAGAAGTCTGGAAATTCGGAACGGAGAAGGTCCTCACGTTCCCAAGTAGCTTCTTTGTTAGAATGAAGAGACCACTTCACCTTGAGGAACTTGATAGACTTCTTGCGAGTCTTACGCTCAGTTTCTTCGAGAATTACAACTGGATGCTCACGATAAGAGAGGTCTTATTGGAGATCAATGTCTTGGAGGTCAATGGTACGCTCAGGAGTCTTGAAGCACCTCTGAAGCGGAGAAACATGGAAAACATCGTGCACATTTGCGAAATTTGGAGGAAGCTCTAGTTGATATGCAAGTCCACCTCTCTTTCCAACAACTTTGAAAGGACCAACAAAACGAGGAGCTAGCTTCCCTTTAATTCCGAACCGTTGAGTGCCCTTCATGGGAGAGACTTTGAGATAGACTAGATCATCCACTTGAAAAGAAACATCCCGATGTTTGTTATCATAATAACTCTTCTGTCGGGACTGAGCTGCTTTGAGGTTCTCACGAATGACACGGCACATATCTTCTACTTCGATGATCATGTCATTGCCCAATATTTGACGCTCACCAGTTTCAGACCAGTTAAGCGGGGTACGACACTTTCTGTCGTAGAGAATCTCGAATGGGGCCTTGCCTGAGCTAGCTTGAAAGCTGTTGTTGTATGAGAATTCAGCATATGGAAGGCAGTCTTCCCATTTCATGCCGAACGAAATCACACAGGCTCTGAGCATATCTTCAAGGATTTGATTGACTCTCTCAACTTGACCACTTGTCTGCAGATGAAACGCACTACTGAAACGGATCTTGGTACCCATAGCAGTCTAGAAGGACTCCCAAAACTTGGAAGTAAAGAGGCTTCCACGGTCAGATGAGATGAGCTGAGGAATACCATGCAAAGATACTATCCTTGACGTATACAACTCTGCAAGCGGAGCTGCCAAGATAGATTCTTTGACTAGCAAGAAATGAGGAACTTTTGACAGCTTGTCAATAACCACAAAGATGGCATCGTTGCCTCTCTTGGACTTGGGAAACCTAGTGACGAAATCCATCTCCACATGATCGAATTTCCACTCTGGGATAGGTAAAGGCTGAAGGAGACCTGCTGGACATTGATGCTCTGCCTTCACTCTACGACAAACATCACACTCGTACACGAACTGAGCAATTTCACGTTTCATGCGAGTCCACTAGAAGGTTTGCTTGAGATCTTGATACATCTTGGAACTGCCTGGATGAATGGATAGAAGAGAATTGTGTGCTTTGTCCATGATAACCTTTCTGAGATCACCTTTTGGAACCACAAGACGGCCCTCAAAGAACAAGGTATCTTTGTCATCAACGCGAAAGCACTTATACTTCGGAATGCTCTTGACCACACCTTTCTTCACTTTCTTCACCATAGCGTCAAGAAGCTGCGCTTGGTGAACCTGACCTTCCAGAGTCGGAGAGACTTGAAGATTGGCAAGAAATCCTTGCGGAATCATCTGAAGGTTGAGCTTGTGGAAGGCTTCACAAAGCTCAGGTTGAAGAGGATTCAAGATGAGAAGCGCGTCTGCAATGACATTTGCTTTCCTAGGAGTATACTCAATGCTTGGATTGAAGTCCTCAAGCATTTCCACCCAACGAGATTGCCAAAGATTGAGATTGGGTTTAGTGAAAATGTACTTCAAGCTCTTGTGATCGGTGTACACCTCAACTGGTCTACCCAACAACAGATGCCTCCAAGTCATTAGAGCATGCACAACTGCCGCCAACTCGAGATCATGAGTGGGGTAGTTCTTCTCGACAGGCTTCAACTGACGCGAGGTATAAGCAACAATCTTCTTATCTTGCATGAGAACACCACCAAGACCTTGGAGAGAAGCATCACAGAACACTTGGAAAGGCTTTGACTACTCGAGAGGAACAAGAACTGGATCTGAAGTTAGTCTCTGCTTGAGTGTATTGAACGCCACATCACACTCAGGAGACCAAACATACTTGACACTCTTCTGGAGGAGATTGGACAGAGGCTTAGCAATTTGAGAGAAGTTCTCCACGAATCTTCTGCAATAACTAGCAAGCCCGAGGAAACTCCGAAGCTACTTCACATTCTGAGGAGGTTCCCACTTCAAGATTGCCTCAATTTTCTCAAGGTGCACTTTAATTCCCTTGGCAGAGATCACATGCCCAAGTTACACCACTTCATTGAGCCAAAACTCACACTTGGAAAACTTGGCATAGAATCGATGTTCCCTTAACTTGTCAAGCACAAGGCGGAGATGCTCTGCATGCTCTTCTTCTGTCTCCGAGAACACAAGCATATCATCCAGATAGACCAAGACGAATTCATTCTTGAAAGGAGAGAAAATGAAATTCATCATTCTTGAGAAGGTTGGAGGAGCATTCGCAAGACCAAATGTCATGATGGTGTACTCATAAGAGCCAAAACTCGTCCTGAAAGCGGTCTTAGGAATGTCTTCTTCGTGAATGCGAATATGATGATAACCCATGCGAAGATCAAGCTTTGAGAAAACCTTGGCACCTTTCAGTTGCTCAAACAACTCATTGATGTTGGGAAGTGGGTACTTGTTTCTGATTGTCTTCTTGTTCAATGGACGGTAGTCAACACAAAGACGATCCATGCCATCTTTCTTCTTGACAAACAAAACTCCACAACCCCATGGAGAAGAACTTGGTTTGATCAGACCCAGACGTTCTTGCTCATCTAGCTGCTTCTTCAACTCTTTCAGCTCTTTGGGGCCAAGTTTATACGGGTGCTTGCAGACCGGTTGAGTTCCAGGCTCGAGATCAATCACGAACTCGACTAGTCGGTGCAGAGGCATTCCTGGCAATTCTTCTGGAAACACATCTTCATACTCATTCACCACCGGAATTTGAGAAATCACCGAGATTTCACCCTTCTCATTAAGAGCAAAGAGACGGGTTGTGTCATCGCGAGCCGCGAAAACAATCACATCTTCTGAAGGATGATTCGGCTTGACTTCTTTTGCTTTGCAATCAATATGAGCTTTGTTCATAGCCAGGAAGTCCATGCCCAAAATGAGATCAATATCGGAATTACCGAGAACAATAGGAGAAGCCAGAAAAGAATAATTGCCCATCTTGATGGAAACATCCGGAACCACCACATTCGAACTCATCAATTTGCCCGGGGACACAACCCAAAAAGACTAGGAAGGACTACTGAATTCAAACCATGCTTCCAAGCAAAAGGTCTATAAATGAATGAATGCGATGCACCAAAATCAAATAGCACTTTTGCAGGAATAGAATTAACTGAGAGATTACCCATAATCACATCATGAGACTGCTCTGCTTCAGCTACATTCACCATATTCACCCGGACTGACTTGGGATTATGCTTCACCATAGCATTGCCTAGAGGTTTGACAGGAGGAGGAGGCGGAAGACGCCGCTGGTTGCACTTGTTTTCATAGTGACCCTTCTGGCCACACTTGTGACAAGTCACCTCAGAAAGTGGACGAACATTTCCTGGAGAAGGAACAAGAACTGCCTTGGATGCCTGGGGTCTCTGCTGAAATCCTAGGTTGGGTGGGTGGGAAGAACCACGACCACCGAACTGCTTCTGCTGCTGAGGAGGACGAAACGGAGGAGGATTTGGCACCCAATACTTCTGCTACTTAGGAACCATCTGAGAGCTTGAAGAAGACGAATATGAATCCCTTGAACGCTTCCTTGAGTTCTCCAACTTGATCTGAGTTGCCTCGACCTTCAAAGCCAAGTTGTAGAACTGATCAAACTAACGAGGCTCTTGAAGAACTAGGCCTGGTAGAAGCTCATCCTTGAGACTACCTCTGAACTGATAGATCATAGCCTTGTCATCTAGAACATCTTGCTTAGCATAGCGGGCTAGATTCTGGAACTCGATGTTGTACTGATAGACAGACTTGCTTCCCTGCTTCAGGTGCTTGAATTTCTCACGCATCTCCTCTACAAAGCTTATCGGAATGTAATGAGCCCTGAAGTCACGATGGAAATCGTCCCAAGTAACAACACGATCGCCCCTGGAATCCTTGTACTGCTACCACCAATCAGCTACTTGACCCTTGAGCTGGAACGATGCAAATCTGACAAAGTCCTCTGGCCTAACATTGCCGCACTCAAAATGCTTACTCATATCACGGAGCCAATCATTAGCATCAAAAGGCTGCTCACAACAGGTGAAAGACTTGGACTGGTTGGCAAGGAACTGATTGAGCGTCGCAAACTGAGGTTGATTCTGAAAATTCCCTTGAAAGGCTTGCTGACCCTGCTACCTTTCTTGCAACAGCCTGAGCAACATCCGAGTGTTCACATTGGTTGCGGCCGTCACAGCTTGCCAAGCTTCTGGAGGAGGAGGTGACAGCGGCAGAGGCAGGGGTGGTGGTGGAACATCAGCCTGCTCTTCACCACGGCCCGGATTGTTGCGAGTTGGTGGAGCCATCCTGAAGATGGACAAAACGCATCAGCACCTCATTGATAAGATGAATTCAAAAGCTGAATCAAAAGCTTGAAAGAAATAGAACAATAACATCACAGCCTTCCTACTGGAAAATTAGTAAGAATGCTTCCTCGGTTTATGATAACATCATCAGATATAAGAAGCCACTTGCAATCACAAAAGTATTGAGTTAAGTGCTCGGACAAATGTATATGCCCACATACATCTGAAGAAGATCCTAGATAACTACAAGAATTCCCATCTAAGAACTTCTAAAAACTTTCTGGTTATGCAATCCGGTGTGGGGGATACAAGGAGGAAATATCTCACACAACTAGCAATCCTACACCCCAACTGTATCCATCCTTCAACACATAACCAGAGGCTTTCACAAATTCGTATAACTCGAATCCTCGAACTCACAACGATACTAAACCATGGTGGTACCCCGGACGCCTCCCCAGTACTAGGTGACTCCGACCTTATCTCACCACGACAAGTATTGAAGTAATTCCGAACATTCTCCGTCCTGAGATATCAAGGAAGCTGAATGATAACGATGTGCCAACATTCCCTGGAGCTCAACTCCCCGGAAGAAATCAAGTCAGACAGGAGGCACCAAGACAGAACCCTGTCACATCGGTATCATATGGACTCCAAAATACCCGTGTGATCCTAAAAAAATTTTGAGCGGGAAGAGGAGTAGAATCAAAAATCCTAAGTCGAATACCTCACCAGAGCATAGAAGAGGAGTAAAAAGAATCCTACTCTCCGATATAACCAAAACTCAAAATAGTTTTTACTAGACTCGACTCGGCCAAGTTCGATCAAGCAAAGGCTCCTATGGTCGTATGGCTCTCAATACCAACTTGTCACGCCCAAGATGCGCGCCTATCCATTTTAAGGCATGAGGGCCTCGCAAGGGATAGAGGCGCATCTTACCGTTCGCAAGTATAGCATCATTGCATCATACATTACAGAAGAGATGAGAATACAAGTTGGCTTACACTCGCCACATACTAGATTACAATTCCACACAGAGTTCAAATCATCAGGATGAAGACAGGGTCCGACTACGGACGAAATCAAACGATAAAACAGATGCAAATGACACTATCTCGCTATCCAAAAGATCACGGCCATGGTCCTCTACTCATCCAGGTAAGTCACGTACATCCTGCCTCTTTCCTCATCATATTCCCACTGGAGCTGCGTCACATCATCGTGCACGTACTCATCTGTACCTGTACCTGGAGTGTTGAAGTAATCTGTGAGCCACAAGGGACTCAACAATCATGCGCCCGGGTACCGAGACTATTCAAGCTTAAAGGTTGGGATGGGGTATGTGTTTAGTTTGCAGCAGCACTAAGCATATATGGTGGCTAGACTTACGTAACAAGAAAATAATGTGAGGGGCCTACGGTGAGCAATCGAATCTAGAATGACCTCTATGAAATCCTGAACACTTACTTACGTCAATCATAACCCCACCATGTTCTCTCTCGGATCATGTTCACAAACAGAGACAGTCACGATTACTCACACAGTTGGTGTATTTTATTAGAGTTTACTTCAAGTTAACTATAACCGGGTGTTAAACAAATATCCAAGTTGCCACATAACCGCGGGCACGGCTTCTCGAAAAGATTTAACCCTGCAGGGGTGCTCCAACTAGTCCATCACAAATAACCACACTCCGCGGGAATAGCCTCGACCACGGATCTCGTGATCATCATAGGTAACTCCAAAGGAATTCCAACATCTCGAGATAACCCGAAGAAAGTCAGACTCCACATGCAAGACACCCGATAAAGGTAAAACAAATCCAGCAAGACCTCCCAACGTCTCGACGAACCCGATAAGAGCCGCGTATCTCGTTCTCAAGACACGATGGATAAGCTACGCGTACGGAGGCCTGATAGAAATCTCCCAAGTTGCCCTGGGTTGGCCCCGCACAGTGCTCTAGTTTGGACCAACACTCGTGAGGAGCACTGGCTCGGGGGGTTGATTAATTACCCACGGGGTTGCAAAGCCCTATGCAAATTTTATTAAGTTATTAAGAAAATGTAGTACCAAAGTTGGGTCTTGCCAGACAAGTTTTAATCTCAACCGAATAAACAAGGGGGTCGCCATAACAACCCAGAGCATGTTAGGAGCGCAAAATATGGAAACATAACACCGGTAACCAGAAACTATGGCGGTAACAGTGGAACAAAACACCTAGCAAAAGGCCAAGCCTTCCACCAATACCAAGATATATATGTGCAATTAAATTAAATAACAGATAATATTGTGATATGACAAAACCATGTTATCACATGGAACAACCTGCACCTGCAACTAAGAACGCTATAAGAGGGGCTGAGCAGCGCTAACTTAGCCAATCAAAGGTTTGCTAGGATGTGGAGGGTTAGAGGCTATCATGGCAATTAGGAGGCTGATATCCAAGTGGTAGGTAGCACAACTGTAATGATAAGAGCGAGAAACTAGCAAGCAAAAATAGTATCGGGATCCGGGTACGATCATCTTGCATGTTGGTTCTTCAGTAGAACAAGTAGTGGGATCCTCGTAGTGGTACTCTCCTGGGTCCTCATACTCAGTATCAACACTCGCGTCTACCCAAAAGAAACAACAAGAATATACAAACAACCATGGTGCAATGCACAACCAAGAATGATGCATGCTAAGGAGAATTGTTTGTAACATGGCAATCCTAACTAGTCATGTTTCACATGCAAGCATTGGATATTAGTGAATCTGGACAGAATCTTATGTTAAGTTATCTAGACATGCATGAACATGGCAAATATGGATGCATCATGTGAAAACGATGAAAATGCATATGAAGAACGTAAGAAACGGAGCTACGGTTCTCACGATATGCTCACGACAAGGTACGAAGGCAAAACACAAGACAACAAGGCCATGGGCTAATTCCTTGCATTCCAAGGTAGCCACTGGTTAGGCAATGAAAAACCAACCACATTAGACTCAAAGATCAAGCAATTCCATGGAGTATAGCTCCCACAAGTCACAAAACAATAAAACAAACAATCTGCCACAAACAGCAACATAGCAACTTACACAGCCCACAACTTGAGCTATAGGAATCCTACAGCCACAACCAAGGCATTGACAGAAACTACATAACATGCTTACCAAATTATCCAACTAGACAAGCTGGAAAGGAGGCACACATCAATAAGCATGAAGCTACCAAGTTGGCATGATGAAACAGTTTTCTGGGACTTAGTGAAAATAACAGTTTTCTAAAATCTGAGTTAATCTGGTAGCATGTTGACAACAGAAGTTAAAGGTGTTAGAGACCACCTCTTGGCATGAAAATTAACAGGATGGTATTAGACAACATCTACTCCAAAATACTAGCACTAAGCATGAGCTAATTCTCCACATATTGCAAGATGTCATCCACTCTTCATGGCATAAAAATAAGAGCAGATTCTCAGACTTATAAATATTTAGCATGGTGAAAACACAAACATCAAGTTAGCTACTTTGCAGCATGTTTCCCACTTATATGGGTGATTCTCATGTTAAACAAAAATACCATGGCATATTAGATATAAAACACTAGCACTTCCATGTTGGCACATGCCCCAAAGCAAGCATGGATTAAATCATGCAAAAATGACAAGTAGCTTCACAGCAGAAAATGACAGTTTTATAAACTTGCTCAAAAGTGAAATCCGAAAGCACCGATGGATTCCCTGGATCTTTCTACCCCAAAAACATGCATCATACTCATATGTTCATGTGAAGCAACATGGCACAATATACTAGCAAGCAACCATCCACTCTCTTATAAGTTAAAACTTACTCTAAATGGACATGAGCATAAATGGACATAACCAGATTTGGAAACTTAGTTTAACATGGAAATGATCTAACAAACCTACAAACATGCATAAACAACAAAGGGTATGGCAAGTGGGGAAAAGGAACCACTTGTCACACACACACACACATACACTCTACACACACCACTACATAGCATACACACACATGTTCCATATGCCTAAGGGCATATGAGCACAAACACTCATGAACATACCACCTAAGGGGGGGGGTGCATCCACACACATATGCACACATATATGCAGAAGGCATATATATACATATACATATGCATATGACACACACTCACACACACTCTCACTCACATACACACATGCATATGTGCACACACACATGCACTACACACCACACTCATAAACATACACATGCACATATATATGCATCACACCTACACATACGCCACCTACACACATATATAATTCAGGAAAGAATAACAAACAACCATTCATGCAATCTGCACCTACACACATACATATATGCAAAGGAGAAAACAAAAGAATTAAAACAAAGGGAGAAAAAATCAAAAGGGGGGAGAGGTTTGGGATCGAACCCACGACCATGTGGTTGTTTCCCCCTAGCACCATCCACTGTGCTACGCGCTCGGCACTTAACAGAGGAGGAGCACCGGCTCACTAATACACACACGAGCACATATAACTGACGAAACTGAACTACCGCGCGGCGACGATAGAGGCAAGGCGGCAAGCAATTCCGGCGAGCACACAGCACTAGCGGCAGGGGGGAATGGAGCAGAGGAAGATGCATCTACGAGGGAGAGCATCCCCACATCTAACTCCAATGAGCACCCAAGGCAACGGCACCTGCAACTACAGCGAAGCTTCGGCGGAAACGAGCACGGGCTCGTCGGGCACGACGAGCTGCGCATGCATCAGGACAGAGGGGGGCACGACGGAGGACCAGCTGCTCACCACGGGGCTGCCGTAGGCGAAGACGACGATGGAGGGGGGGTCGGAGACGCGCCGGAGTCGAAGCAGGGGAAGCAGACGACGAAGCGGACATCTCCGGCGAAGATGAAGACGGGTCCGTCGCTGCGGAGCCTCTCCTGGGCTCCTAGCGGCGGGAATTGGATGCGGGGAGGATCCTCGAGTTCCACGCCATGTCCACCGGGGACAAGGCCCACCGGAGACGCGGCGACGGCGACCGGCGGTATCTCTTTGAAACTCTCTACACTCACTGAACTTACCTGACAAAGGGGAAAGAAGAGAGGAAGGAGGGGGATGGAGAGAGAGAAGGGAGTTGCAGCGACGCGAGGGGAGAGAGGAACCCTAGAGGAGGGGCATGCACGCCGAGGGGGTTTAAATACCCCCAAGGCTAACGGCGACGGGCGATGGAAAAGGGGACGGCGGAGGCGCTCTCTCTCTGCTCCATGACGGACACGACGAACGGAGCAGGTGGCCGTTCCCCTGAGCGGGCTGGGCCGCGGGAAGGCAAGGCCCACTCTGGCACTCTAAATAAAACAGAGGAGTTACAATATTTTTTCAAATCACAACAATTCAAGAAAAAAACCCAGAGTAGAATAAATGATTTTTGTGCAGAACAAAAATACTTTGACAATGGAATGAAATGCACTATTTACTAAAAATATCAAAATGATTTTTAGGAAAATTAATTTGAATACTTTTAAAATAGACAGCCCCTCTTATTTAGAAACTCCAAAACATAAAATCTCAAAACACCAACAGACCAATTCTCACATGCTCAAAACATCTTAGGCTAACACTTGAAGTTTTTAAACAATTTTTAAAGCAAGTTAAATCTGTTGATAATAATAACATGAAGAAAAAAAGGTATTGGAAGGGTTTGTTTGAAAAGGGAAAAGGAGGGGGAAAGGAAGGAGATGCACCACATAACTCCAACCACATCACACAAGGCCACATCACACCAACACAACACAAGGCACACTCAACCACAACAAGCAAAGACATGGCATGATGGATGCTATGATGCATGATGCATGAATGCAAGAACAAGACATGCATGACAAGATGCAAAATCAATTCATTACTCTCATGACAACAAGGTTCATACAAGAGATATGCCATAAAAGGTAGGGACAGCACTTGGGCTGTCACGCAACATTAATGGGAGTACCTTAGATATAATGTTTGATTCTTTTCCTATTTACCACCTTCGGATTTGTGCCTTCGGCGTTGTTGATCTTGATAGCACCGGAACGATATGCTTCCTTGACGATGTAAGGTCCTTCCCATTTGGAGAGAAGTTTTCTTGCAAAAAATCTTAAACGAGAATTGTATAGCAATACATGGTCACCTACATTAAATTCACGCTTTTGTATCCTTTTATCATGCCATGTCTTAACTTTCTCTTTAAACAACTTGGCATTCTCATAGGCCTGGGTTCTCCATTCATCAAGTGAGCTAATGTCAAATAACCTCTTCTCACCAGCAAGTTTGAAATCATAGTTGAGCTCTTTGATTGCCCAATAAGTTTTGTGCTCTAGCTCTAGAGGTAAGTGACATGCTTTACCATAAAACATTTTATACGGAGACATACCCATAGGGTTCTTGCAAGCAGTTCTATAAGCCCATAATGCATCGTCAAGTTTCTTGGACCAATTCTTCCTAGATCTGTTAACCATCCTTTGCAAGATCAATTTAATTTCTCTATTGTTTAATTGTACTTGACCACTAGACTAAGGATGATAAGTGGATCCAATTCTATGGTTAACATCATACTTAGCAAGCAATTTACGGAAAGCGCCATGAATAAAATGTGAACCACCATCAGTCATTAAATATCTGGGGACTCCAAATCTAGGGAAAATAACTTCTTTAAGCATCTTAATAAAGGTGTTATGATCAGCACTACTAGTTGGAATATCTTCAACCCACTTAGTAACATAATCAACAACAACTAAAATATGAGTATACCCGTTGGACGTTGGAAAAGGTCCCATATAATCAAAACCGCAAACATCAAATGGTTCAATAACAAGAGAGTAATTCATAGGCATTTCCTGACGTCTACTAATATTGCCAGTTCTTTGACATTCATCACATGACAAGACAAACTTACGAGCATCCTTGAAGAGAGTAGGCCAATAAAAACCAGATTGTAATACCTTATGTGCAGTTCTATCTCTAGCGTGGTGTCCTCCATAGGCCTCGGAATGAAACTTTCATAGGATCTGTTCCTGTTCATGCTCAGGTACACAACATCTAATAACACCATCTACTCCTTCTTTATAAAGGTGTGGGTCATCCCAGAAGTAATGTCTTAAATCATCCAAGCCTCCTCCTCTCTTCCTCCTATATATACTAGAGGTTTTAGGGTTTGGGCACTAGATTTTCAGCCACGTGCTACCCGTTCCTCTAGTGCATAGTTTCTCCTCAAGATCGGTTTTCTGCGGTGCTTAGGCGAAGCCCTGCCGGAATTACTTCACCACCATCGCCACGGCGCCATCATGCTGCCGGAGAACTCATCTACCTCTTTTCTCCCTCTTGCTGGATCAAGAAGGCGGAGATCGTCATCAAGCTGTACGTGTGCTGAACGCGGAGGTGTCGTTCGTTCGGCGCTAGACCGGAAGGACCGTGATCAAGATCGCGAGACGGATCGTGATGAGATCGCGGGACGGATCATGATGAGTTTGCGGGACGGATCATGATTGGATCGCGGGATGGATCGTGATGAGATCGCGGGATGCTCGGCGATTAGGATCGCGAAGACGTTCGACTACACCAACTGCATTTCTTAACGCTTCCCGCTTAGCGATCTACAAGGGTATGTAGATCCACTCTCCCTCTCGTAGATGCTCATCACCATGGATAGATCTTGCGTGTCGTAGGAAATTTTTTGTTTCCCATGCAACGTTCCCCAACAAGTGGGTCATCAAGGACATTCTCTAACCTATACAAGTTATCTGCTATGGGGTTATCAGCACCCTTTCTATCAACAATATGCAAAACAAATTCTTGTAGCAGAAGAACCCACCTGATAAGTCTTGGTTTAGTATCCTTCTTTTCCATAAGGTATTTAATAGCAGCATGATCAGTGTGAACAGTTACTTTAGAATCAACAATATAAGGTCTAAACTTATCACAAGCGAACACAACTGCTAAAAATTCTTTTTCAGTGGTAGCATAGTTTCTTTGAGCGTTATCTAGAGTTTTACTAGCATAATGGATAATATTTAATTTCTTATCAACTCTTTGTCCTAGAATAGCACCAACGACATAATAACTAGCATCACACATAATTTCAAAGGGTAGGTTCCAGTCAGGTGGTTGAACAAGAGGTGCAGAAATCAAAGCATTCTTAAGAATTTCAAAAGCTTCTACACAATCATCATCAAAAACGAATGGAACATATTTTTGCTAGTGAGAGGCCTAGAAATCTTAGAGAAATCTTTAATAAATCTCCTATAGAAACCAGCATGACCAAGGAAACTTCTTATACCTCCGATATCCATAGGACACGACATTTTTTCAATAGCATCAACTTTAGCCTTGTCAACTTCAATACCTTTTTCGGAAATTTAATGTCCCAAGACAATGCCTTCAGTCACCATAAAGTGGCACTTTTCCCAATTCAAGACAAGATTAGTTTCTTCACATCTCTGCAAAACTCGATCAAGGTTGCTCAAACAATCATCAAAAGAAGTTTCGTAAACGGAAAAATCATCCATGAAAACCTCAACAATCCTTTCACAAAAATCAGAGAATATAGCAATCATACATCTTTGAAAGGTAACAGGTGCAATGCATAAACCAAAAGGCATACATCTATACGAAAAGGTACAAAAAGGGTAGGTAAAGGTGGTCTTCTCTTGGTCTCTTTTGACACATGTGCTTGGGTAATGATCAGAATAACCATCTAGAAAGCAGAAATGTGTGTGTTTGGATAATATTTCTAGCATTTGATCAATAAAAGGTAGAGGGTAATGATCTTTTCTAGTAGCTTTATTCAATTTCCTAAAATCAATTACCATTCTATAACCTGTAGCAATTCTCTGCGGGATCAATTCATTTTTATCATTAGGAACTACAGTCATACCTACTTTCTTAGGGACACAATGAATGGGACTAAACCATATACTATTAGCAATAGGGTAAATGATACCTGCCCCTAGAAGCTTTAATATTTCATTTCTTACCACTTCCTTCATTTTAGGATTCAACCGTCGTTTGGTGGTCAACAACTGGTTTAGCATGAGGCTCCATTTTAATTTTGTGCTCACATAGAGTGGGACTAATGCCCTTAAGATCATAAAGAGTATATCCAATAGCAGCACAATGCTTCCTTAGAGTTTTCAATGATCTTTGTTCTTCATGATCTAAAAGGTTAGCACTAATAATAACAGGATATATCTTCTTTTCATCGAGAGAAGCGTATTTCAGAGTATTTGGTAGCTGTTTAAGCTCAAACACGGGATCACCCTTGGGTGGTCGAGGATCCCCAAGTATTTCAACAGGTAAGTTGTGTTTCATTCCTTTCATTCATATGGATGTCATTTTCATGGTCTAGCAAATATTGCTCTAAAGGATCAGTAGGAGGCACAACAATAGAAGCGAGACCAATAATTTCATCCTTACTAGACAATTCTTTATCACGAGGTTGTCTATGAAATATAGAGAAATTAAACTCATGAGATGTATCCCCAAAACTTACGGTAATCGTTTCCTCTCACAATCTATCCTGGCATTAACGGTGTTCAAGAAGGGTCTACCAAATATAATGGGACAAAAATCATCTTGTGGGGAGCCGAGAACAAGAAAATCAATAGGATATTTTATTTTCCCACACAAGACTTCAACATCTCTAGTAATCCCAACTGGTGATATAGTGTCTCTATTAGCAAGCTTAATTGTAACATCAATTTCCTCTAACTCAGCTAGTGCAATATCATTCATAATCTCTTTATATAAGGTAAAGGGAATTGCACTCACACTAGCACCCATATCACATAAGCCATGATAACAATGATCTC
This sequence comes from Hordeum marinum, assembly GCA_022496015.1. Taxonomy (NCBI): domain Eukaryota; kingdom Viridiplantae; phylum Streptophyta; class Magnoliopsida; order Poales; family Poaceae; genus Hordeum; species Hordeum marinum. Next base: position 224,216,276 of record CM039674.1, read on the forward strand.
CTATTTTAACAGAAACAACATGCATGCCAACAATGGGTCTATGTTTATCTTTAGCATCAGGTTTAGCAATTCTAGCAGCTTCATCACAAAATTGAATAACATGCCCATCAATATTATCAACCAAGAGATCCTTAACCATAGCAATACTAGGCTCAACTTTAATTTGCCCAGGGGGTGTAGGTGTTCTAGCACAGCTCTTACGAACCACGGTTGAAGCTTTAGCATGTTCCTTTATTCTAACAGGGAAAGGTGGTTTCTCAATATAAGCAACAGGAATAACAGGATCAACATTATAAGTAATAGTTTCCTCTTCAACTTTAATAGGTTCAACTACTTTCACTTCAATGGGAGGATGATATTTAAACCACTTCTTCTTAGGGAGATCAACATGAGCAGCAACAGATTCACAAAAAGAAGCTACTATCTTAGAGTCAAGTCCATATTTAGTGCTAAATTCATGAAAAGCATCGGTGTCTATGAAGGATTTAACAAAATCAGACTTAAAGTTCATACCTGACTCCTTACCTTCTTCGAGCTCCCAATCTTCAGAGTTGCGTTTGATTCTTTCCAATAAATCCCATTTGAAGTCAATATCCTTCTTCATATAGGAACCAACACAAGAAGTATCGAGCATGGATTGATCATTACGAGAAAGCCGAGCATAAAAATTCTGAATAATAATTTCTCTCGAGAGCTCGTGATTGGGGGCATGAATATAACATTGACTTAAGCCTCCCCCAAGCTTGAGCGATTCTTTCTCCTTCACGAGGCCAAAAATTATAAATATAATTCCGATCACGATGAACTAGATGCATAGGATAGAACTTTTGGTGAAATTCCATTTTCAATCGGTTGTAGCTCCATGATCCAATATCATCACATAGCCTATACCATGTCAATGCCTTCTCCTTCAAAGATAAAGGAAAGACCTTCTTCTTGACGTGATCGGCCTAGAAATCTTAGAGAAATCTTTGAGAAATCTTTAACACCGTATATCGGCCTCCCTCTATGGTGTGGCCTAGTCTCTATACATAGTGGTAGCCTGGGTCCTCTTCCCTTATCACAATCGCGGGAAGGGATCCCACAATGGCCAATTTCGAAGAGGGACAGGAGTACATCCACGCCCTGTCCAAAGGTGGTCTTTGCCTGCAAAGTGGCTGTCGATGATGCAGTGGTGGGCTTGGCTATGACATCCGCCCAGCGAGGCTCGTGGTCGTGGTCTTGTTGCACTAGAATGGAAACCTTTGGGCGACGCTTCGGGAACCCACGTACGTCCTAGCCCCCTTTGCACCAAAGGGGAAACTACATCGCCTGGCGCGCTGACACCCGCCTGACGCGCTGGGTTCTGCATGGGGATCTCCGCTGCTCCGGAGGGGGCCTGAGGAGGCCCATCCTCGCTGGTCTTGATGTTGTTCTTCCTCATGAGCCTAGGGCCCTCGCGAGAGACTTGTCTTGAGTGAAGCCACGGCAGGCCAAGCCTGACTGACGAGGCGGGCCATGTCCTGCCCCGCAGGCAGGCAGGTCTGGGTACCCCAGTTCCTAGTATGCCGACAAAGTCTACGAACGCCTCAATGTTGCTGAAGATGGGGATGTCTAGACTGTCAGACTCTTGGGTAGAGAGGATGTTAGCGACCCCCATTACAAGGTCCAGCGGCAGAACGTGGGAACCAAGTCCCAGCCCGTCATCGGCTCCCAATGGCACGCGACCTACATATTGACAAAGGAAGGCAACGAAGAGGTCATCCAGAGGATCACAACTGAAACGACACATGGCTCCTTCTCTCCCACCTCCAACTCTCAATCCTTCCTCGACTTGCTTCTTCCATATTGGCACACTTGTGCTTGCATCCAGCGCATGTACTTAGACCCAAACCTCCATATGCTAAGTTAATTCGAATGAATCCTGCTACCTACCTGAAAGCACCTAATAGAGGAGCGACAAAAGAAGTGGAAGGTGTAGACTTGAACAAACTTGTAGTGGTTGCTTGTTCAGAACTTTCTCTTTGTCTAGGAACACGACGTTGTATTCAACAAAGCCCGGATGCAACTACCTATTATAAAAGGAGTCATCTGACCTCGAACCAAACGGAATTTGTCTATGCACGACTTTGGCATTCAACTCCTCTTCTTGGAAAGTAAACTACAGAGACAAATATTACATAGACTATCTCCCTTTCATCGAATACCTTCTAGGTACACAACCAAATACATAATTTTTGAAGAGAGAGAGAGAGAGCCTAGGCTGGATTAGGGACTTACCAATGAGCGGATATGAGTATGTGTCTAGTCATCATACTATTGACTAAGATCAGAATCGCATTTCTTAAGGAAGATTTATACAACTTCAGGAAACACATGTAGGCAACCAATAACCATCAAAATCGACAGGTTCATCAAATTTATGTAAAGATACCAAGCATCCATAGTACAACCTGTAACATTCATTCATTACAAATCCATTCTAGCTGAACATAACATGGAACCTATAACAACCAAATCAACCAAATCATGAAAATCGAGACAAAGTACATAAGTAGAGAGGGGGAAAGAAGTGGGGTGGATGAGCATACCTGTAGCTGTCATTCACAACACAAATCAAAGCTGGCCGCTACCGTGGGTGCTGTAAAATTTGATGGTCGTCGCAATCTGTAGCGCTAGAGCCATGGCTGGGCCTTGAGCCACCTCACTCACCGGAGGAGACTAGTGGGAAGTCAGCAGCGCCACCGCCACATCCGGACCAAGTCGTGCATAGCACGAAGGTGTCGAGCCTCCATCAGCACCTCGATGCAAATCCCGTTGACCACCCTCCTCTGTAACCACCATGACCTCCAGGCAGAACGCGAAGATCAAAATGTTTAGGGGAGAAGCTGAACTCACGAGGGTGCCTTCTTCACTGGTCGGTGCCGAAGGAGATGGGATGAGCCGATAGGGGCGTCGCTCGGCGGCTCGCGGAAATGGCTAGGACGCAACGACATTGGGAGGACGAGGAGGAGGAACAAACGGATACGGAGTCGCCTCGCCGACGGCGGCGACGGTGACCATGGCGATGTGACGCGAGGCGAAGGCGCGTCACCGGCGTGGGCAGGCTAGCCCTCGTGCGGTGGATATGGCGACGGCGGGGAAACATGGGAGGGGACGAGGGGTGGAGGAGGTGAAACGAGCGAGAGAGGCCACGTGTGTGGGTTCTTCACCGAGGCTAGTATTTTTTTCTCTTTCTATCCCCATAGTAAAAATCGAGGTGGACACATATCGCGCAAACCAAACGGGCCGGGCTAACCGGACCGACCCGCGAGCACGCCGGCACGGCCCTCCATGGGCCGGGCCCCACACGCGGCACGCCTCGGGCCATGCTTGGGCCTGGAGGCTGGGCACGCGGGCCGGCGCAGCACGACCCATTTATTTTTTTATGCATTTTCAATTTTTTTAATATATATATATATATACTTAGATATAGCCCAATAGGCTAAATTTTTTTCGCCCAACGTGCTAAACGGGCCAACGGGCCGGCCCGTTTAATAATCAGGCCGTGCCTAGCTTGGAGGCGCAGCCCACGGACTGGCACGACACGACCCATTTACTAAACGTGCCTAGACGGGCCGTGCTGGGACCGGCCCGTTTACGACCGGGCCAGGCCATGCCGTGCCGGCCCGGCCCGTTTGGGCAGGTCTGGTGGACACAACGAGGGAACGCTCCTTCGGCGTACTTAATGTGTTTGATGTACAGACTCATGGGCCAAAATAATATTCACGAGGCCCAGCAAGGAGACTCTCCTCGCTGTCGAGCTTTGGCCAACAACCACAATCCCTGTCCTCTCCTTCGCCACCGTCACCTCCTCCCGTTCTTCTCCGGCCGCCGCCTCAGACTTGGTGCCCGCGCGCCGCCACCCGCAGGAGCCGCAGATGGCGTCTTCGACGTCCACCCTAGAGATCGAGGCTCGCGAGTACGTACAAACCCTTCTTTCTTTTCGTGCCCTACCCCTTACGGCAACGAAAGCAACCAAAGAACCCTAAACCCACAAGCTAAACCTTTCTTTCCATCTTCGGCTTACACAGTGAAGCGGGAGACTGTGATTTCCATGATGTTTGCTAAATCTATACTAGTAGTAACTTATTTTGAAGAGGGAAATCTGGAAAGCTGGGGTTTGATTTGTTTCTTGCATCCATTGATGCAGCGTGGTGAAGATAATGCTGCAGTTCTGCAAGGAAAACTCGCTTCATCAGACCTTCCAGACCCTGCAGAACGAGTGCCAGGTCTCGCTCAACACGGTGGACAGCATGGACACCTTCATCGCCGACATTAATGCTGGGCGCTGGGACGCGGTGTTGCCGCAGGTTGCCCAGCTAAAGTTGCCGCGCAAGAAGCTTGAGGACCTCTACGAGCAGATTGTGCTGGAGATGGCAGAGCTTCGTGAGCTTGACACGGCCCGTGCAATCCTTCGCCAGACACAGGTGATGGGGGTCATGAAACAGGAGGAACCTGAACGTTACCTCAGACTAGAGCACCTCCTTGTCCGTACATACTTTGACCCAAATGAGGTTGGTAGCCTGCTCTTGCTATTTAGTTATTGTTAATTTGTTGTGCTATTTTTCGTAACTGTGAAATGTTGGGATGTCACTCTGCCAACAGGCTTACCAAGAATCTACCAAGGAAAAGCGACGTGCGCAGATTGCCCAAGGTGAGGCTGCTCGTTGTGTTTTCTTGAAGCATATATGTAAATGATTCTCATACTTAGTAGAGAATTATTGAGTGCTTCTTGATTCTGAGATACGCTACACTTTCAGAATGCTTCCTGTGTTCCAAAATATAAGGTGTATTTTTTTTCTTTCAAAAATTCAAACGTTTCTATGTTTTACCAACTTAATAGAGATATATATCAATATCTACATTGCCAAATAAATAAAATTATAAATTATATATCATGATGACCTAATTATGCTGTATTGTGGATATTGATATTTTCTCTATAAGCTTGGTCAAATATAGAGAAGTTCGACTTTTCATCAGAAAAATAACACACCTTATATTTTGGAACGGAGCCACAGAGGGAATATTTTTCTTGAACATTTTTTTAAACTATAAATTTTATTGTTCAACATGCTTGATGAATAGGAGGGACTGGTACTTATTAATTGATGATTTAAAGTTGTGCAATGCTCATAGACATGTAGTCCTACTTTTGCAATGATAGCCACAATGGAAGTTCTGCCTTTCTGATCCTCTACTAACGCTTCACCTGCCTTGGTGATGTCAGCAATTGCTTCCGAAGTTTCAGTAGTCCCGCCAGCTCGGCTAATGGCACTGATTACCCAGGCTTTGAAATGGCAACAGCACCAAGGTACCCTCTTGGTCGCACATTTTTAACCCGTGATACTGTGATGATCCCAGTTTTTCCATTTGTGAATTCATCCTAACTCCATTTTTCTTTTTCCTCTTGCATAGGTTTGTTACCGCCTGGCACGCAGTTTGATTTGTTCAGAGGAACCGCTGCAATGAAGCAAGACGAAGAAGAGGCATATCCTACTACTTTGTCACATCAAATAAAGGTTATCTTGTGGCTGTATCACCGTGCTTACATTGGCTTTTCATGTACACCCAGGATTTTTGGAAACTACAGAAGATAAACTACATATTTGATATCATTGACTTTCAGAAGCCTAAAATGATGATTTCGTACTTAAGCTGATAGCAGAAGGATATTGACACAACTAATTAATGATATTTTTTTTGTGTTAGCTTAATTTCATATAACTCTTGACTTTTATTGGGACATTATGGTGGTCCCAAAATTCTTTGGAAAATATCGATACAAAACACACCAGGACATGTGAACATGCTTTAAGATGTAGTTAAGGATTGTACCATCTTCTTCCATCCTGGAAGGGGGATATAGAAACACACGACTGCGAGGAGAATTGCTGTTCTTACGCTTTTCCTCATGGTTACAACTTGACATTTTGTTTTCTTCAGTTCGGGAAGAAAACCCACCCTGAGTGTGCTCGATTCTCACCCGATGGTCAGTACCTTGTTTCATGCTCAGTGGATGGAATCATCGAAGTAAGTTGGTTGCTAGTGTGTTTTACAAGTTAGCTCTTTTGTCATAACTCGGCTAAATTTCATTAACATTTTCAGGTCTGGGATTATGTCAGCGGCAAGCTGAAAAAGGATCTTCAATATCAAGCCGATGTAAGGCCCTAGCATTGGAGCTTTTCGTCTTTAACATGGAATTTACATGAACCCTGTAATTGTGCATGTAGCCAAGCTATTCGAGATCAATAGCTTTAGAGGGACATCAATAAGTCCTGTTATTTGATTTAGACACTGACAAGATTGTTAGGTTCTGCATAACGTTTGTTTGAAATACTTTCCAGGAAAGCTTTATGATGCACGAGGATGCTGTGCTCTGTGTTGATTTTAGTAGAGATTCTGAGATGCTGGCATCCGGATCACAGGATGGAAAAATTAAGGTACTCTTACTGTCCTTTGCCCCCTCCCCCTTGGCAATATTTATTGCAAGTTCAGTGTTCGCAGTGGTCACGGTGTTTGTAGTCATGTGAACTGCTTGTAAGTGTGTTTGCTAAGAGACAAAGCTTGACCCTTTACAGTTATGATTGACTAACGTGCCGGCATGTGTTGATTGCTATATTTTTTCTTCCTCCTGTGGAGTGCAGTCATGTTGAGTACATTTAGGCATGGTAACATTGGTCATCTAATCATGTTTGACCACACAATCATCAGTTGGTAAAAGCACAGCATAGTCAATACTAGTAAGACGCCCGTGCTACGCTACGGAATCAAAAAGAAGGTGTGAGTGCAATGCTAGGGGACAACGAAATAATGTAGCGTGCGTAAGTGCAATGCTAGGGGACAATGAAATAATGTAGCGAGACATTGATCAAAATGATGACATACATTTAAATATTTGATCGGAAACATACGAGCTTCCTTTTTCACCTTGCAAGAGGACTTGTTGTTCTCCCTACTCAGCCTTCCCTCTGTCCGCTACATCCTATATCGAGGTGTCCGCTAGCCGCTAGGGACAGGGAGCATTTCGTAATAGCTAATGTGTCCACATATTTGGCAATTGTGAATTCATGATGACATCTAACTCCAAATCGGTCAATAATGAAAGTTGACAACACCGCAATCTCATTATCCATCCCCACGAATATATGCAATGGTGGTATGACGACAAGTCACTTCTGTTGTGAATATGTGTTGTATATTGCATAGAGGCCAAAAGGCAACATATAAACATGTACAAAAGGATGCCAAAGGGCAAGAATACAAAAGACCAAAAGGTCATCATCAATATAACTAAGTATAACTCTAAGACACCCCCTCAAACTCATGGTGGATCCACAACACTGAGTTTGGAGAGATGAAATCCATGTTGCGCTCTATTCTGGGCCTTCGTGAAAAAATCCGCTAGCTGTAACTCGAAAGGCACATACTGAAGAGTAATAACATGATCCTGCACAACAACGCGCACAAAAGAAGCATCAACACCAATATGTTTGGTAAGCTCATGCTTCATGGGGTCCCGCGCAATACTGATAGCACCTGTGCCTTCCGACAGGAGGGTGGTAGGTGTAGTAACAGAAACACCAAAATCCTCTAGTAACCATCGTAACCAAGTCACCTCCGCCGTCAGAAGAGCCATAACACGCAACTCGGCCTCTGCACTCGAACGGGAAACTGCAGTCTGTTTCTTTGTCTTCCAAGAAATGAGAGAACGACCAAGAAAAACACAGTAGGCAGAAAGTGAACGGCTATCCGTAGGATCACTAGCCCACGTAGCATCCGAATAGGTCTGGAGCTGGAGCGAGCTGGAACGAGGAAAAAAGAGGCGACGAGAGATCGTGCCACGAAGATATCGTAGAACACGAAGGTGACTGTAGTGAACTGAAGTAGGAGCGGAAACAAACTGACTCAGAATATGGACAAGATATGAGATATCCAGACGAGTGACAGCAAGATATACAAGACTCCCAACAAGATGATGATAACGCGTTGGATCAGACAAGGGCTCGCCATCAGAAGCACGAAGGTGAACATTGAGCTCCATAGGAGTCTCAGCAGTGCGCTCATCACTAAGAGCCGCACGAGTAAGAAGATCTTGGATATACTTTTCTTGGGAAATAAAGAATCCATCAGAGTTGGAGGAAACCTCAATCCCAAGAAAGTAACGAAGAGGACCAAGATCAGACATAAGGAACTGCTCATTAAGACGGGCCTTGACAAAGGCAATGTACTCAGAATCGTCGCCAGTGATGATCATGTCATCAACATATAGAAGAAGAGTGCGACCACGAGCAGAAAAGTGGACAAACAACGCTGGATCATGATCACTAGGCGAAAAACCAGCAGCAGTGACCACAGAGGCAAAACGCTCAAACCAAGCGCGAGGGGCTTGCTTAAGGCCATACAAAGAGCGACGAAGACGGCAAACCATGCCATCAGGAACTGAATACCAAGGTGGTGGCTGCATATAAACCTCCTCACGCAACTCACTGTTAAGAAAGGCATTTTTAACATCAAGCTGAGACACAGACCAGTGGCGAACAGAGGCCACGGCAAGAAGTGGACGTACAGTGGTCATATGGGCTACGGGAGCAAAAGTCTCATCATAATCACGACCATGCTCCTGTTGAAAGCCACGAGCCACAAGACGAGCTTTATAACGCTCAAGTGAACCATCAAAGCGAGTCTTAATCTTATAGACCCACTTACAAGTAATGGGACGAACACTGAGAGGAAGAGTAACCAGATCCCATGTGTCGTTGTGCTCAAGTGCGGCAAGCTCCTCTGCCATCGCAAACTACCATTCAGGATGAACAACAACAGCATCACGATAAGAGGTAGGCTCAAGAACAACCTAAAGGCCATATCGGCTAGGAGAATAGCGGTCGGGCGGAGCGCAAGGTCGAGTCTGAAGACCATAAGTCGGCTGGGACGAGGAAGATGGCGCACCAGAAGTAGATGGCACGTCTGTAGATTCATTCATAGCACGTCGACGACGGGTATAATGAAAAGGAAAAGTGGGATGAGAAGGAACCACTGGAGGTGATGGAGATGAAGAAGACATCGGTGATGAAGGTGGAGTGTCATGAAATGAGGGAGGAGAAGAAACGATAGGAGAAGATGGTGTCGGATCGACAAAAGTGGGACGAGAAGGAGTAGGAATATGAGGCACAAAGGGAGGTGTATCAGGAAACGTGAGAAAAGATATATCTTCTACACAAAAATTCGAAGAGGATGGTCGTGGGTAGAATGGACGAGACTCATCAAAAGTCACATCCCTAGAAATACGCATCCGATGACCGACAGGATCCCAACACCGATAACCCTTATGCTCATCGCTGTAGCCTAGAAAAACACACTCGATAGACTGGGCGGTTAGTTTGGTGCGTTCTCGGGGGGCAAGGAGAACATAACAAACACAACCAAACAAGCGAAGAGCGGAATAATCAGGAGAATGATCAAAAAGACGCTCTAGAGGAATACCTCCCTGTAGAGCAGATGAAGGTTGAATGTTTATGAGATATGTGGCAGTGGAGACAGCCTCAGCCCAAAAATGAGGGGGGAGAGAGGCGGCAATCATCATTGCGCACGAGATGTCTCAAGAAGGTGGCGATGCTTGCGCTCAGCTACGCCATTCTGAGCGTGAGCATCGGGACAAGAGAACTGAGCAAGAGTATCTTGCTCAGCAAGAAAACCACGCAACATTTTGGAGATATACTCACCAGTAGAATCAACACGAAACACACGAATAGGTGTAGAGAACTGTGTGTGGACCATGGCGGCAAAGCGCTTATAAATAGAAAGAACCTCGCTACGAGAAGTCATAAAATAAAGCAAAGTGTAGCGAGAGAAATCATCTATAAAAATAACATAGTATTGATGACCCCCTTTGAAAGAGAAGGGAGCCGGTCCCCATACATCGGAATGAACTAAATCAAAAGGGCGTTGAGACACCGACTCACTAGTAGGATAAGGTAACTGAACCTGTTTACCAAGCCTACAACCCTGACACTGCAAAGAGACATCTCCTGAGACAGGCCCTAGAAGACCACGACGAACTAAAGACGATAGCCGAGAACCACAAAGGTGACCAAGTCGATGATGCCATTGTTGGAAGGAGCTGGTAACTGAAGCGGCGAAGGCAGATGTGCTGGCAAATGTGGTGGCAGCGGAAGGAATATGAAGCCAGTCTAACTCCCAAAGCCCCTAGGAGTCAAGGCGGCGAGGGCCAGCCCCAACCAGAGCCTTCATGTGGCGATCCTGGACAGAGCAAGAGTCAACATCAAGAATGACGCGACAACCAGAATCTGTAAGCTGACTTGCAGAAAATAAGTTCATGGTAAGGCGAGGAACATGAGAAACATCTGGAACATGAAATGAAGAAGTGGAAAGAATGCCTTGGCTAGCAACAGGAAGAGGAGTACCATCAGCAGTAAGAACATTAATAGGAACATCAAGGGATCTAAGAGAGGACAAGACAGAGGAATCAGAAGACATATGAAATGAAGCTCCAGAATCCAGAACCCATGGGGATGTACCTGACTGTGTAGATGGTGGTCGCTCAACACTAGAAGCACCAGTCACAAAGCCTGCAGTACCTGTCGAAGAACCTGAAGCAGCAAGTAGATGCTTAAGCTTCACAATATCATGCTCAGTCAAGGAGACAGTAGATGGTGTCGAGGAAGAAGCACGAGTCCTGGAAGAAGAAAAATTGTGCTCCCTGTTATGCATATCACGCTTCTTGAAGCAGTCAGACTCGGGGTGACCATCCCTATTGCAGTAGCCGCAATGTGTACGAGGACGAGAGTGACCCTCATGAGAGTGGCCCTCACTACCAGGAGTGGGCAGTAGCGGCAAACCACTGGGGCGAGAAAGTACTGGTGGAGTAGCTCGAGCAGCAAGCACAGAGGGAACCTGAAGCAACCCAACACCACGAAGGCGAGTCTCCTCGGCACGAAGTTCAGAAAGCACCTCAGAAATAGGAACACGGCCACGAGCAAATAACTGAGCACGTCGAGGCTCAAACTCTCCATGGAGCCACGACAGGAACTCATTGACACGCTGAAACTCCAAGTCAGACCTCACAGTCTGGCAACACGCGCAATTGCCACAGACAGCAATGCGAAGGGAGTCAAGCTGGCGCCAGATAGCAGAACTTTGAGTATAGAACTCATCAATAGTGGAGTCTCCCTGTTGAAGAGCATGCTCCTGACGTACCACAGACAAGTAGAGAGCATCCCCAGAGGGCTGATAGCACTGACGAAGACGAGTCCACATCTCAAACACAGTACCGAGGCCCATAAACTCAGAAGCAAACTGTGGTAAAACGCTGGAAGTAAAACAGCCGCAGCACGAGCATCATCATCACACCACTGAGTGAAAGCAGCTAGATCATCACGATAAACTGAAAGAGCATCCGAATAAATCATGACCTGCTGGTCATAAGCAGCGACCGCCTCATCAAGAGCAATGCGGGCTGCAGCCCTATCATCATCAGAAGCATCCGTGGCAAGAGCCGGTGGAGGTGGCAGTGGGATAGGAGCCACAGGAGGAACTGGACGCTGAGGACATGGAACCTCGCCAGAAAGAACTCCCCATAAACGAAGACCACGCATGTGAATGCGCAGAAATGCAGCAAACTCGGAATAGTTGCATCAAATATCACCAGGCAGCGTGGTATGGCAACGTAGCCCAATGACGTCGAAGACATGATGCTCTTCCTTCTTTTTTTTCTCTCTTTTTTTTTGTTTTGTTCACGAAAGACATTGACCGACAGCGACCGCACGCGTGTAACAGAAGCAGAAGCGGTCGCGGCGATCCGGCTTGGGAGAGCAAAAGACAGGCAAGAGGCGACAGCGGCCGGACCCGAGCAACAAGCAAAGATGCGGCGGCTGTGGCATCCGGACCAGTCCCGCGGCGATGGCAGCTTGACAAACCGGAGACGCGACGGCGGCGGCCTGCTCGGGAAGAGCCGAAGGCCTACGGCAGGGAGGCCGGACTTCGCGGGGTGGCCAGCCTGACCACCTGCTCGGCAGGGGACTGACCAGCGACGGAGACGTCGAGCGGCCGGACTGACCGGCGGCGGAGACATCGAGCGGCCGAACTGGCCGGTGGCGGAGACGTCGAGCGGCCGGACTGACCGGCGGCGGAGACGTCAAGCACGAGCAGCCGAACTGGCCGGCGGTGGAGACGTCGAGCACGAGCAGCCGGACCTCGCCGTGGACGGCGGCGACTGCGCAAAGAACAGGAGAGACGCGCAGCTGGAACTCGCGGTGAACAGCTTGATCTGGATGGATTGCAGCACTCAATGGAAGAACAACTAGGACGTCTCGCGCTAGCACACGAGCAGAGCTGGCAGGAGATTGGATCGATTTTTTTTTGCTAGAGCTCTAATACCATGTTGTGAATATGTGTTGTATATTGCATAGAGGCCAAAAGGCAGCATATAAACATGTACAAAAGGATGCCAAAGGGCAAGAATACAAAAGACCAAAAGGTCATCATCAATATAACTAAGTATAACTCTAACAACTTCCTCCGGCTTCAATCCAATGGGATCAACATCTTAGCACATTTCCTCTTCCATCACCTACTCATGCCGCGCAACATCATATCCCCATCACCTACTCATGTTAGCACATTTCTTGCTATTTAGCACACCAGATTTGAGTGATAAGATAAATGGCATACTATATTCAAACAACATACATACTATAGCTAGCTTTGAGCACACATTTATAGATGGTTCCTTGGCAAACAAGAATTAAGTAGAGGCGTTTGACTGAACACTTTGCTGAATACAAATAAGAAGCATGAACCCGTGCACAACACCACCATGAAGAGAATAATATTTGAGGCCTGACTCACACAGCTAGTTCAATTTACATAGTTACATACCTTTAGGCATCTATCAGGTCATGGAATTGTTTGTCAAGCATAGTGTATCCTTCTTTTAGTAGTTTGCGCAAAACATCGTCGCCAAGCTCTTGAGCCCTCACTTCATCTATCTTCTCACCTAAAAAGATACCGGACAATCAGTATTGCATGTACAATGGTCCGTAGTATATTTAGGCAAAGGAAAAATTAACGAGCCTGTAGAGGATCTGTAGTATTTTGGGGAAGGATTTCTTTTTTTGACAAAAATGTTAAACTGCTATATTTGTTTTGCAAGTGGCCAGAAGGACACATATTCCTTAAACTAAAAGACAGCTACTCAGGACCCCAATGCGCTAAACATACTAAATTAAAAAAATTCTAGTGGTTGTTGCCTCGCGACACTGAAATAGTATTCAACATAAACAAATTGGTGCCATTTTTTAAGGGAAACTAAAACTGCGAAGAGACCATATAATGCAGCGAAATCTGATTGGCCGTGTCGTCTCTGGCTTCGCTTCGAGCAATCATTCTCATCTCCAACATGGTGGGCCAACCCACGACGTGGTGCATTTGGTTGACTACCAGATGCAACGAGCTTCGGGTAGAATTTCCCTCGCCATGTATCTACACTAATTAAGATAAATGAAGATATACTTCTTTAAAAAATGTTTCCAATAATTATGCTGGTCCATGTAGGTATAAGAGTCTACTATCATGAAGAAAAGAATCACACAATTTTCTTTATGATTCCAAGCATATATAACTTACACTATATCAAAACTTACTTGCAGAAATTAATAACTGATATATGAACTCCCGCGATCAAGGAGATGGAAGGCACATGTTAAAGTCATGAAAAATCTATCTAAAGCAACATTGCACTCATAATCACATATCTGACCACACATCAGAAGGTTATTACCCATGTCACATATCTTTCATCAATTAGCACTTCCAAATAGATATCACACAACTACACAGGTATGTTTTTTGTTTTGTAAAAGGGGTTATTTCAGATTGCGTTCAATACACAATAATATATAGCGCACTGGGAAGTTAAATTACTTGATAAAACAAAGAGAAAAAGCTTATCTCTCTTCCTTTAACGTGTGACTGGAGAACTTCTCTTCTACTTACAAATATATTTGGCCATGCTTGATCATGCTCCTCTATACCTTGCACCAAATCATCCCAATCACAAAAATCTGACAAAGGCCGCAATGAAAAAGGTTATGAATATTGAATAGCAAATCCAGTACCAATCTGAGGGGATGCAGTACAGTGAACTTCACCAAGGATGAACTACAGGTTTCTACAAAGAATCAAATAGGAAGTCTAAATCCACAGGTGACAAGGTACTTTGCAGAGCCACAAACAATTCGTTCCTAAACATTTCACAAACCACATGTTTAGGAGACCACATTTTCAATCATGAACGGATGTACACAACTGTACTCCAAAAAATTGACCATTTTTTTTGATCTGGTAGGAGAAACACATGACTTACGTGGGCGTGAGCGTGGTTGGGGACGGTCATAGTGGCTCGAGGTACTTGACACCAGCGCGCCTGGGAACAAGCAGGTCGCCCCCGGGAAAACACCTCCTCATCTGCAATGCCCAGGATGACTCATGGCGTTCCTGCCGCTGGTAGCCTCCATTGGAGGCACGAAAGAAGGGACTCTTGTTGGAGGTTGAGAACCAGAGCCTGCATAAAATGGAATCAACCCAATAGCCACAAACGGAAAACAAATTACTTACTATATACTCCAGTATCCTCTCCGTCTCCGATGACCTGCGTGGCCCAGTCTAGAAGGAGAGGTCGTGGGTAAAGCTCAAAACCAAATGTAATACAACTGTAGGGAGCAGTAGTAGTTAGCAAATTCAGCAGCAGGAAACACACCAGCGGTGCAGCCCAAGCTCGTCCTGTTCCAGATCGAGCACTCTCAACACTGCCTCCTCTTCCCAGTACACCCCTTCTTCAACCAGCAGACACAACAGCAGCAGCAGAGGATCTCGTCCCGCCGCAGCCTCCGGTCCTGGAGCTTCTTCTCCAGCTGCCTCGCCAGGCGAGGAGCCCATGTCGGCGAGGGGGCGGCGGGACAGGACGGCGCAGGCCACCATGCGACCCTCGGTCATGGGCTGGAGGAGAGCCGACGCGGTCGAGCAGGGGGACCGATGGGGCGGCGCCTGCCGTCGGGACATAGGACTCAGGCGGCGACAAGGGAGTTGGTGGCGAGGCTGGGCTCATGGTGGACCGGATCCAGAGCGAGGGAAGTCCGGGAGGCAGCGGAGGAGAGCGTTGATGCGAGATCCTGGCGGCAGAGCTTTGTCTACCGGCAGCCATGGCTGCGGGAGCTCCAAGCTCTGTCTAGGGCCGACCATGGCTGCGAGAGCTCCGAGCTCGGGTGGGGAGGGACCCTCGCCCAATTCAACTCCGACTGTCTCTAGGAAAGAGAGGGGAGGGTCTGTGGCGAGGAATTTGGGAGGGGTCTAGAAGACTTTGTATTTTTCTCGAGGGAAGGAGAAAGGACTCCGGCCTGTTTTTTTACCTGAGAATTCCAGACCGTTGGAACTACCGGGCACCAATTGGTGTTGTGTATGGGATGTCCCTGTTCCAAAATTATGTCTGAGCACAGGGTGTTTTTGCAAAAGTGCAAGTGGATCTCGGTCTTAGCCATCCATTTCAGATCGGATGGTGTCGATGACACGAAGGCAGGCACACCATCACCACGAACTCGCTTTTTTTTTATAGGAGTAGAGATAGAGACATGTGGCTAACTAATTTCTTAGACCTTCATTCTGGGTCATTATTTCACCAGCCATTCGGTCTGTTTGTGAGAGAATAATTGCATTGCCATATTTAACTGTTTCTTTTCACTGATTTTCAGGTTTGGCGTATACGAACTGGCCAGTGCTTGCGACGCCTCGAGCGTTCACACGCGAAAGGTGTTACAAGTGTTACATTTTCACGTGATGGAACTCAGATATTGAGTACCTCTTTTGACACTACTGCGAGGTTTCTTACAATACCACCAATTTGAATTTACAATGGATATATACTTCTTTGCTTTTCACTGTTATATTATGTTCTCATGACAAAGCATCGTCAAAGATTATATTTCGCATGTTTGAGCTAGTGTGCATTATTTGTGAAAGCCTCATGCTTTTGTCCATCCTTGTGTTTGAGGACTCGTAACATAGTGCAGCTGTACCGTTAAGCACTTCTGTTATTCTCCTATGAGTATATTCTCATATGGGCTCTCTTTTCAGTCTCTTTATGATAGTCCAGTTAAAAGATGTTTAGTTTGCGCACAGTATTCATGGCTAAATTGCATATCATTGAAATATTTGATCCATTTGAGAATTAGTCCGAATAAAATTATGGGTTGTTTCCTGAACTGGGGGAAACAAAAATGCCCTTTCTCAGTGCATAGTTTTCTTGTCTAAAGTGGGAATGGAAAATGATTTTTCAAACCGTTCGTTCAGTATTGATGGTATACGAAATTATGTTTACAGCCTTCCTCTCCCTTCATGTTAGCAAATTTAGTGTTTATATAAATCAGACTTATCAAAAGAATAAACCAGAACTTAAATGTATTGAGTAGTTATCAATTTTTCCCTGTTTTGAGTGGGAAAACAACCTGTGCAAGCACCACAAATCTGAAACATGAATTGCATATTGAATTGTGTTTGATTCTGCAACATCCTGCATATTGCCATTTCCATGATGCCATTTTTTCTTCTCTTTTGGTGCTGCCGTGTTCATAGTTTCGGTCTTATATACTCCAAGGGCCTATCCTGTTTCTGCTTTAGTCCCTGAAAATAATTACAGGGTTATTCTCTTCATTTCTGCAGAATCCATGGCCTTAAGTCTGGGAAGATGCTAAAAGAATTTCGCGGTCATGACTCCTACGTGAACTATGCCATCTTTTCTACTGATGGCACCCGTGTTATCACAGCTTCCAGTGACTGTACTGTTAAGGTGCACATCTTGTGTTTCAGCATATGAACTGTTGTTCTGATGAGAACTATTATTTATTTATTCATCAATTTCCCACATCTATTGTTCTGTATGGTAGGCAACTGTCTGCGCATTCATTTATGATTTCTCGATGTAGGTATGGGATGCGAAAACAGCAGACTGTTTGCAATCATTCAAGCCTCCTCCTCCTTTGAGGGTAATTATTTTTCACATTGTCAGACTCCTTCTATAACACATAGGCTTTCAGCCATGCTTTTTCTTATCCATACGTATTCTTAAATTTCCAGGGAGGAGATGCATCTGTTAACTCTGTCCATTTGTTTCCAAAGAATAGTGATCACATTGTTGTCTGCAATAAGACTTCGTCAATATACATCATGACTTTACAAGGACAGGTATACTGTTACCTTCACACCCCATCATGTTTTTCAACTGTCTTTTTTTTTTTTGAAAAGTCTAGTATTAACATACTTCACTTATCTGCCAACTTGGTATTAAAGTCAGTTTCCCACAATGATGACACCCTAAATGCAACTGATGACCAGAGACTTCACCTGCACCATTGAACCTAAAACACAGCCTTTTCTAGTTTATACCAACTGGACACTTTTTGGTGTGATATGAAAAATGTGACAAACAGAATAAATCTTGGTTTAATAGGAATCTATCAGGATATTTAGGACATCACAAATCCAATAGAAATAGGAAAATAAAATGTATGATTGGTTTGCAGCCAAAAGTTGGCAACACCAAAACTTGCTAAAAGTTGCCAACTCTTTTAGAGGTGGGCATGGCAATTTGATAGCCAATTTTTTGTGCTGGTCCATACTTTATCAAGCCAACATTTGGTATCAAACCAAGCATGCACATAGTTTCATTGCGAAGCTTATCAGGTCCTGTAGGTTTCACCCCTCATCTTTCGGGGTGTAATTTTCACCCTTAACTGCCAATACTGGGCGGTACTCTAGTGGTTTGAGTCAGTCAAACCTGAAGTTGGCCATCGAGTAACTGGTCTCTCCCTCTCCACCTAGCCCCTCCTCCACATTCCTTTTGTCATGCTTGCACATGTGTGGGCTAGGGTTTACAGATCAAACTCCACTAGAGATCCGCCCTCGCTGCCACCACCTGCTGCGAGTCTAGGCGCTGGCTGCCTGTTTCAGTGCTCGAACCGCTTCTCCCTTTGCGAACATGCTGAGCTGTGTTTTGGGTCTTGGAGTGACAAGCGGCAGCTGCCTCTCTGCGTTGGACGAGGACAGTACCAGGCCGGTCCCCGCTGGCGTTGACTTCTATGAATGATGCAGCGCGAACGGCGATGAGTAGGTTACTCAGGGGAGCTCCCGTGCCAGAACCCCTCGGCAGGCACACAGTGGCAGATTCAGGAATTGAACTTACCAGAGGCAAAACATTCAAGGTCTAAAACTTTCAACATACAAACGCAAAAAAACTTCCAACATACAAATGCAAGTCCGATCAACCAAAACTCATAGAATTCAAATATGAAGCCAGACGCAGGCAAAAGTTAATAACATAACTAGTGGTCCAAAATAGTTCAAAATTCTTAACGACTGGGTAATATAACCAACAAAAACACAAAATACAACATAAAGGCCACTAAGAACTACTAAAATGCACTCTTGTTTTGTATCTGTCGTTCGGTGAGCCGGAGCTCCGTGTCGGTGGGAAGACGACGGTTCGACATGAATGGCAATTGGGCAACGGCTAGGTTAGACGCTCAATTGGGAATTTTTTGGGATTGCCTGCTGCCTGGTTGCGGCATGTGGTAAGCTATCTAATTTGGGCTGCTAATAGCCCACGTTGAAGCAAACGGTTTTCGTGTTTGTGATCTAACATAGTCACGTTGTTTGTGTCCTCGTCCAAAACGGAATCAGAGTTTGTGGCAGTTGGACAATAGAATTCACCGTAGTTTCTTCACGGCTCAGTGTTGCATATATACATGCCGAAGCACAAATCGGCAGGCTAGTTTGTTACAAACAGAATCCGCTGTACAGACGGGAGCGTGGGCTTCTCTCGCGGTGACCGCGTGCCAGATGCAGGAAGCGGTCGATCAGGTGGAGCTGTAGATGTGGTAGACAACTTTTCCAACAGTGGCTTCATGCACATCGTGCAGCTACCTGGGGCGGCTGCCCATACATGCCCCTATGGTGGCATTGCCCCTGCAGGCACACGAACCTGCGAGGAGATGAACGGCTCCAGGTCCTTGGATGCCGACATCTGTGTGTATGACAATATGACATGGAGATATGGCCTCTCATCACATCTGCCCTCTCCCATGGTGGTACGTCCTGGTCAGATTTGATCACCGAGTAACCGCCTGAGGTAGCAAAAATACCCGCTATTGGCAGTTAAGGGTAAAAATTACACTTGATGTAGATGAGTACGAGTACAAATGCCTGTGCGCTGCAACGGGATACATTGTTACCTGTCTTATGCGTCCAATTATTTTCGTCTGTCCTGCCCTATTGTCCTCCTTCCAACCTCTTTTAATTATGCAGCAAGCCGTTTAATTGAGCGTCACTTAATTAGCCTACATAGGATAGCATATACCCTCTTTTTTTAGCGGGACTCGCTCTCTTCTTCTCACGTCATCATCCTCATCATCCACTTATTGATTCCCGTGCCGACTTATTGAGTTGATCGATAATAGGTTGAGTTGATCGATAATAGGTAACTCCAAGACATATATAAATTGGTGGTTTTGGTTCTAAGGGGGCGAGGTAGTACTATTTAGTGATAATAGGAGAAGCCTGCTTATTAACTTGTGGTTTTCTTTTCGTGCCCATCAGAGGTCCAACATAGCACGCGTTATGTAATTGCAGTCGACCTAATCAGAGTGTTGTAGGTTACAAAGAAAACACTAATTTATAGTTTGCATATTTTTTTCCGTGCGGCCCAATCAAAGGAACAAAAGGAGATGCAGAGCTGGTCACTTTTCCCACATAGGGGACTGACTCCCTGTGGCCCAATAAAAAAAAGAGATGCGGAGCAGGTCCCTTGACTGCACGGTTTGGAGGCCCGGCCCGAAAATTTATTTATGCGTGAAAGGACATTTTTTTTTGTACCAACTCAGATAGGTACGGAGAAAATATTTTATATGGTAAACTGACCAAAATATTAGAGAAATGCACCTCCCTTTAATATTAGGTAATAGATATAGATATAGATATAGATATACTCCCTCCGTTCCTAAATATATGTCTTTTTAGAGATTTCAATATGGACTATATACGAAGCAAAATGGGTGAACCTACACTTTAAAATATGTCTATATACATCCATATGTAGTCCGTATTAAAATCTCTAAAAAGGCTTATATTTAAGAACGGAGGAAGTAGATGGGAAGACAATAGTAGTTTCATTCTAGGTCCCACTAACTGTTGAATAGTTGGTTTGAGTATTTTTTTTTGGATCCATGTAAGCCATTTCCAGTTGAAGTATAAGGTACCATCCTGTTCCTGCCAGGAAGTCAGCTCTATCTCACAAGTTAGCTGGATCTTCTATTTAAGCCAAAGGCTAGAAAACCTATTTCAAATGAGTTTGGGCTCGTCAACAAAGATGAGGTGCGAAACCTACACACCCTGATAAGTTAAGGGACGGAATTTTATACACCTATATTTTCCGAAGAGTATTAGGTAGATCTTTGTCTTCTCAAAGGCTTGACATTATTATTCTTGAACCCTTGGAAGTTATCTTTTTTGACCCTTAGTAAGAGACCAAGAAGTAGAATGGAATGTCATGGTTCTATTCCATTCGATTCCACCGGAATGGGTTGGTTCCATTCCGGTGTTTGGTGGAGGGAATCGGGTGGAATGGATTGACTCCATCTTAGCGTTTGGTTTATGGGGGATATAATGCAGTGGATTTGGTTTATCTCAAATCTTTGCATTGATACGGTGAGAATATTACATATGTATATTACATTTTCTGTCACTATTATAGCTCTTTACGTTTCGTCAATTTCTGTCAAATACATGTCAAAAATTGGTCAAAAAGACAAGCATTAGATGGTCAGATGTATCTCAAAGATATACCTGTCCAGCTAGCCAAACGAAAACAGAGGATACTATCTCAATGATTAACAAACAAATTTGACGAGTTCCTTTGTAACTTTCTTCAGAGAAAGGAACAATGAAAGTCTGAATTTTCTGAAAACTAACACTAGAACAAGCCTGAGCATTACTGAATTCCAACAGCTACTGCCTCTACCGCTTCACCTCTTTTTTGCTTGTCACCTGTCGCTCAACGCATCCTTTGCTGATGGAGGTTGTAGAGGAGGAGGTTGACCTTGTTCTAGAGACAGCACCGAAGCTGACCGTACCTCTCTGTGCTGCCGGTAGCTGCTGTCGAATTAGCCACAACCGTTCATGCCGCCCCGCTGCTAGCCCGCCGTTGAAGCCGCCGCAGCCGGCAACCCACTCGTGTTGCCACCACGCTGTCGTTTGGGAGAGGGAGAGGCGGCAGCATTCGAGAGGGACGAGGAAGAGACCAGATTGAGAGGGGGAGAGAGGTGAGGGAGTGGCAACGGCAGCGGCCCGCAGATGGGAGAGGATTTCATGTGTGTGTGTGGGGGGGGGGGGGGGGGGGTCCGTCGGGGGAGGAAGCTGACAGCGTCGAGCAGCAGCCCGTTCTGCGTGGTTCCACCGATTTGGAGGAATGCATGCGTTCGGCATATTGAGGGTATATTCGGTTTTGGAGAATGACTATGTTCCGGTTCCCTGATCCAACCAAACACGAGGACCAGGCCCAGGGACGGAACGGACCCATTCCAGTCCATGACCTGAACCAAACAGACCCTATAAGAGTTTGTGGTTCTGTCTCTAAGGAAATGCATTGTAATTTAGGCCCAGTTTACGATTTAACTGTGCTATGTTGAATTTATTGTATAATCTGCTATGGAAAAGTAGTCACAAAATAGGAAAAAGAACTGGTTAGCAAAACGACAAAAGGAGAATGGACATGCATTGCCAAATTCATCCTTAGTGTTGAGCGTTATCATAAATTCTGTCTTGTGGTTATTCTTGCCTTGAAAACTTGTTGCAGGTTGTAAAGAGTTTCTCATCTGGTAAACGGGAAGGAGGAGATTTTGTTGCAGCTTCAGTTTCACCAAAAGGAGAATGGATATACTGTGTTGGTGAAGATATGTGAGGATATCATGTTTATTGCTACATTCATTCATGCTGCTTCTGAGTGTCTTGATGATCATCCAGCGTTTTTCTACTTTTCTTGTAGGAACATGTATTGCTTTAGCCAACAGTCCGGTAAACTCGAGCATCTATTGAAGGTTTGTAGGATATCTCAAATGAAAATCTTTACCTGGTTGTGTTACACTGATTTTTATTGAAATACTAAAAAACACCTTGACACCGTTGCAGGTCCATGACAAGGATGTGATTGGCATTACTCACCACCCTCACAGGAACTTGGTTGCCACCTATGCCGAAGATTGTATGATGAAGATATGGAAGCCTTGATTACATTCATTCATTTCCACTTTTATTAATCTGAGTGGTAATTTAGAGGATGCATTTGGTTTTTGTAATGTAGATAAGTTGGCTGCTCTAAATAGTTGATCAAGTTCAATATATCCGTACTGTAGCATATATAAAACCAGTTGGGAGTGATTGATAACTTTGGCTGCTCTAAAACCAGTTGGAGTATCTAACATATAAACCTGGCTATGCTACCCGCTTACCTGAGCTATCTGCATCGCGCGACTGATTTGCTACACTCGGTCTGCCTCGCTGGCTTGTTTTTACGGCGTTGTCAAGCATCCGACCATTTGTTTCTTTGTACGTTCTTTCTTGCTCAGCTAGATGACAGATGGGCCTCTTTTCTCATGGGTCCAGCTTTACAGTGTCCGTTTCATATCCGCATCGTGATGTGTTTTTGGTGAGAAAAAATGTTTGACCGCCGCGGTTGTGGACGAAGTGGGATGGGTCAACCTGGTGAAACCCTATCAACCAATCCCGCACGCTCCTCGAGCCCCGCGTTCCTCTCCTTCCCTGCTCTCCACTCGTGCAGCTGCCGCGTCCCTCTGCTCTCCCCATCTCGCTAGAGCTGCCGCGCCCGCAGTCCTTCCCCTCGTCCTTGTCCGCGCTGGAGTTCAGTTGTAGGGGAGGAGCAGACCGACAACGACACAACAAATAAGAGGATGGAAGATCGAGAAGGAAGGGAGCCTTTTAGAGCGGAGGGGAGACGATGGTGGGCAGAGGTCAGGCATCAGCGACGGAGACGGGGATCCGCGGCAGTGTGAGAGCTTACGCTGATCGACCGTCGCCTCACCACCGGCTCTTGTTTGCCAGCGGCAAGGAGAAGGGCACCAAGGATGTGCTGCTCTGTCTCGGGGCTCAACGCCCTATTGGAAGCAGAGGTTGGCGGGCTCTCGTTCTGCACCTGGGCTCCGACGGTCGTGCTTTGTGTGACAGCGCTGGATAGCGGCCAGTAGGAAGAGCACGGATCGGCGGCCCGTGACGTCAGGCGGTCGGCCCTCTTTCCTCAAGGCCAAGACGCGTGAGGTGATGGTTTGGTTGGGATGGTGCTGCTGCTCCGCAGGTACGATCTTTTGCAATGTCTATTGCTCTCTCAACTTGCCTCCCCTTGAATGAATGGACGCAACACAATGTGTTGACAAATTACATGAGGTTGGGCTTTGTGATTGCATCCTGTTTGTGTGCTGGCAGGAAGGAAGAACTAAGAAAAAGTGTGTTGTTTCGCTGGATTCTTCTTCCTTTGATTTCAGCAAACTTTGTGGCAGTGGTTGGCTTCTCGACTCCGACACTCTGTATGGACTAGCCCGGTCTTTGCCTAGAAGTTCAAGAAGGTATCCTTCCACCAAATGCCCCACATCTGAATAATGCACGTGGCCTGAATATTTGCAAATTTCTTATCTTGATTCTTAGGTACACTGCTGAAAATTCAGTAGAACATGGTGCTCTTAGAAATACCGACAATCCGGAACTTGGCAACCATTGGACTTTGAAGTTTGGCAGTCTGTTAAAGAGCAAATTGATCCAAATGAATTGATCCAAGTAAAGAGCAAAACTGAAGTACCAACGGACCTCTTATAAATTTGGTCAATATTGTGCTCTCTCACAGGAATGCAAGTTTTGTGATAAAGGTGAGTTGTTCTGTATATTTTGGTTTCATGCAGTATGAAGTATGAACTGCATTCAAGTATGATTTGTTAATATTGAATTGAATGTTTCTCTCTTCTGCGTAGGGTATATGTTGTTGGAGGCCATATCAAAGATGAAAATGATTCAGACGGCAATGTGTTCACTGTTCCGTCTAATAGATATGTGGAGTTCAGTCTTTCTTGACCCCCTAGCTGTGAAAGTATTGTGTATTTAAAATATTCACTGCGTATTTAAAAAATCTTAACAATATATATCATATATTGTCATATAAGAAAACGTTTATTTTTCAGAAAAAAATGTCACTGATGCCAAAGGCACTACCATTTCTTTTAGCGTTTCCCTCCTAAGATTCAGCCATACGCACACAAAGAAACCAACACTTTTCTCACAACTAAGGAGACTGAGAGCTGTACCTGGGTTATCAAACTAACTAACAAACTATGTTTTGTACCCGGAACAGACTGCACTGTACAGAGTACCAATCTATTAACAAACTATACTGTTCACTTATTTTGGTATATATAAAAAAGCTCAGTGCTGACTTTTATGAACTTGTACTAACGAACTATACATTCATTTGTTTCCACTTGTCAGGGGTTAGGTACTGGCTGCCTTCCATTTTTTTGCTGGCTGACCTCACGCGTCGATGTATAGACTGTGTAAGTTTATCTTTTAAATAGTTTAGCTTTAATATAGTCGATATTCTCATCAAATTGATCGATGTCAGATTGGAGCTAATTTCTTTATAGAATTAAAGCTAAACTATTGTTTGTGAAGAACTTTGTTTCCGTAGCTCGAGCATGTTGGTGCTCAGATTTTGTTTTTTCATGATGATTTTTAGATTCGATCACTTAATTTGTTCACATACTACTTGGTGTTGCAGGGTCCTCGACCAAAGCACTACTCGAGTTTCATATGCAGTACAAAGACGAGGCTAGAAATTGGACCTTAAGTCTGAAGGAACGTCATTTTTGTGAGTTTTCTCTCTCTACTCCCTCATGTTACTGAAGATGGTGGTATATCTACCATCGGCACCTTGGCTTTAGTTTTTTAGGTTTACTTAATAGGTCATACATTAAATGGTCTACTTGTTAGTGTTAGATATTCTGTGTGCTACTGCTTCTGATTACATGCGATTCCATTTGGTTTCACTTTGATTATGTTTTTGGAATCTGTCAGATTTCAACCCCATCCTATAGTACTCACTATACCTGCATCCTCAAGTAATTCCTTGCTAAAGTATGCTATACATAAACTCTGTCCTATTAAGATCTATTTTATTTACATGTAATTTTTCATGAGCTCTATACCTTGCTTGCTCTTACTCGTGTGACTGTAGTGCATTGTGCATGGCCTTAGAATTTACCGCGAGCTAATCGGGAAAATAAATTGAACATCTAAATGACGCTAGGATAGCAGCCATTCTCAGGCCATCCACGCATCCCACCTTTGCAAATCGCGTTCGATTTCACCTCACTCGCTGCCTAGCCTATGTCGATGACGCCTGGGCCCGGTCATGTGGCCCTTTGCGTCCCGCGCGTGCGCGTGCGAGCATAGAAGCGAGCGAGCGACGAGAGGAAACGGAGTACAAAAGGTAATGGTGCCCGTGACCTAACCCGCGTCTCCTCATGCCTCCTCTCTTGCCGTCGCCTCGTCCTCTCCTTTTCCACACATCTGCCCCGCGAGCCCCGCCTCCTCTACTGCCCCCACCGCCACATCCTCCTCTCCTTTCCTCGATATCACCAGGGCCTCGCCCTCACCGGCCACCGACGGCCTCCCAGCCCTCCTTCTCCGACGATGGCAGCACGGCGGAGCTCGTGGTTGACCGACGGGCCGCACCCGGCGGCGGCGTCCTGGCTGCAGTGATGGCAGTGCGGTGGAGCTCGTGGTCGATCGGCGGCGACGGAGGTCGTGGCCGGACCCTTGTCCCAGCCGTCAACCCATGGGGGAGGTGAAGATGGTGACGACGACAGGAGAAGCGCACGAAGCAGCGGAATGAGATGGTGCCCAGCGAAGGGGTGCTTGGACGCCGCTGCCGCTGCCGCCGCCTAGGATGACCTCTTCGTCGGTGCTATCGAGAGCCTGAGCTACGTGCTCGAGCAGGTACATAACCCATCTTGTTGGCCTTTTCATTTGTGCCATGTCGTGCTACCCTTCTCCCGCTTGTTGTTTTAATGTGATGTTACGTGAGTTTATGATGCGTGGTGGCTGCTTGCAGGCGCAAAGGAGCAAGTTTTGGTCAAAATTGAAATTCCTGAAAGCGCGCGTGGAGTGGAAGGTAGAGGCCGCTACATTTCCTTCCTGTTTTATTTTTCGGTTTTTACATGTTGAGCTATAGGTTGGTTTGATCTCTTGTGCCAGGGAGGTGTGAGGTTTGGCATTTTGGCGATGGCAGTCGTGGTTTCAGCGAAGGATGCCCACGCCATGTGCAATGACAGCCACATCATCACTGGGATAGGCCATCAGCACGACAAATGTGCATCTCAGCTCCTTATTGGTGAGTATCATATCATCTCGAGTTCTTGATGCCTTTGTTTATCTTATTTAATCTTGAGAACTGTTGTGCCTTAGTGTGTATTCTGCTCTAGGTTGTGCAAACCAAGTGGTTGATGCACTCTCTTTCTTTGTACAACTTGTGTAAATGTTTTGTTTTAAATATATCCCATTAAGCAAATAAAAGCTGTCTTTATTTTGCATTTGGTTCGCTTCTCTAAAGTTTTGTTACTGCTGCAGGAGAGACGTGAGGGTTAGGTGCATTCCTGTTGCTCCATTGCTTGAGATGGATCCATTTGGTTGAGGTATGTTCCTGCTTTTCTGTCCCACATCGTTCATTTTTCCTTTCAAATTTGTAACCCATTGTCGTTCTTCTTGTCTTTGCATGTCAGTTTGTACGTCTGGAGTTACCGAGTAGATTACTCACACATAGGATGTACAATTGTAATATTACTGATTATAGATAAGAAATTGAGAAAGGTCCACTGAATAATCAGGGCGTGAGGGCGATTGGCGCAACTGAATCATTGAAATTACCCTCCCACAGAATATTGATTACTTGTGAGTTCCTTCCCTTGTTTCTAACCAATCTACATAGATACTTCTTTATTAGGCTTTTGTGCACCATCAGAGTTAATCGTTGGCTGCTCTCTTTCCCCTCGATGTTGATTTCATTTATATATGTCATTCTCTTAGTTATTAGCAGTTTGTGTTACATCATGCATGGCCTTTGTATTTTATTTCTATTTCACTTGTGGCCATTCTCCTTCTATTGCTTTTCACCATTTATTGGTGTTGTGCTGGAAATAGAATATCTTTCTATTTCTGTTACAACAAGCCTGGTTGATCTCTGTATTTTTATTAGGGTTGGCATTGTTACACATCTCACTGCTTGTGTTATCCTGTAAGAAAATGAGGGGTAAGCACATATCCTGGCTACACCAGCAAGGTTTTAAAATACTAGATGACCCGTTGCACCAATGACACCAATGGCGAGAGGAAGCCAAGTATTGAGAGAATACTTACACATCCAAGTCTTTACTGCTCATACATAGATGCTTAGTCACAATGTGATACGCAAGGAAAGTAGATAAGAAGAGATACATTATATAGGTGGTATGAAGCAATGAACAACAGTCAGACCCATTGTTGAACCCTTCATAGAGGCTCTGGTTGGTGGTTTTCATTGCCCAGAGCAAAAATTCCTTTGATATCATCATCGAGGTTCCTGTAATACTTGTTTGTCTGCTAGAGTTCATACTCTGATTGTATCACTAAGACGGCCAGCAACATATTTTACCTACGATATATATGATTCAGATCATTGTCTTTGGATGTTTATCCAGCAGTGAAGTTGGTATTTATTATACGGTAGAGTTCCTTCGCTGCCATGCGATCTCCACCAAGGCTACTGCACCAGTTGTTGCTAAAATAGTCTATTATTCCTTTTTCTCTTTGTTCTGATGCCCAGAGAGTTGCATTTTTGCACAACCAGCTGTAATTTGTCATTTAGATCTTGCTGTGAGTTCCTTTCATGTATTTGAGAGCTTCAATTGCTAGTTGATCTTCAACTTCTTCAAGTTCTAGAGACCGATCATAGAGGCCAAAAGCAAACCAAGCTTTCGAACCATGCAAATAATAATATTTGGAGACCGATCATAAAATTCTTGAAGCATAAGAAAATAGATATTTAGGTATGATCTTCATACATAGCATTATATATTACATTTGCACGGTAGATTTATAGGCAAAAAAAGGCATGAGACCGGTTCATGATAAGCAAAGCTAATATATATATATATTTATTTATTTTCGCATAACAGAATATTTTGTTACCCTACTTGAACTGACGTAGTTTACAAATTGGACTGACATGGTTTTCTACTTGAACTGATCTTTCCGCGTCTACGACGGACGGAAACAGGGGATGCAATGGGGAGCTTTCGGAGGTTCTCCGGCACGGTGCTGCGGGCCGCTGCGGGCCATTCGTTGCCAGAGGATACATGTACAGGGTTCCGCACGTGTGCGCGCTTACCTGGTCGTGTTTTGCGATCTCAAGTCACTGGAGGTGACGGCATGGACATTTGGCGGCGGACGTGTTTTGGGCGTTGATGTTTACCGTGGTGTTCGTAGCCGTCAATTTTACGTCCGGTTTGTTGTTTTATGTGTTGTTTTGGATGTAAGAATTATCGGTGTGTTAGAGTTTTTGAAGATTTTTTCACTGTAATTTCTGATTTCAAGTTTTGGCGTTCTTGGTCGTTTGTCACGTCCGCCATGTAAATGTGTTCTTCTTTCTGTGATGTTTTACTTTCGAATTGGCGTTGCAGGGAGAGAGATGAGGATTGTATGAAAAGATTTGTGTTGTCAATTTTGCTTCTTGAGTTGTTTCTACCCCGGATTCCCGTGTGATTTGGTCGTTGACGGGTAGCCTGCGAGTTCTTGTAATTTGGTCAAACTGTGTAATTAAGTTGCGTGTTCTCAGTGTTGTTTGAATTGCTGCCATATGTGTAGTTGGACTGCTTCGTGTCAAAGTTGTATTACTGTGCGTTGACATCGGAGTAAGTATTTTCTACTGGCTGCCTACCCATATCTCTGCACTTTGAGTATAAAGCCCGAGCCCTCTGTCACTTTCATTCCATCAGCTGCAACCAAAGAAAAGCCAGATGGATCTTGAGCTGGAAGAGGTCTCAGAGGAGGAGGGGGATGTCGTCGATGTGAGGGCTACAGTAGCGAAGCAGAGGAGGAGGAGGCACAGGAGCATGCAAAGGGCACGACGTGCTGTCGAGGAGGAAGTGGAGGCAGAGTTCAACAGACGCCTTGCACGCGAGGTGATGGATACTTGCAACTCCAATGAACTAGAGCTACTTTTCCCAGAGGGCAGGGGAAGGAACCATATTCAAATCATCAGTTGGGCTAGGGCGAGAGCAACCACGGCTCCACATCCATCCACCAGGGCCAAATGGCGTCGTTTCTTTGATCTTTATGACTCGAGTATTGAATTTTTATGTTTTTAAGATTGTATTGTGAGGGAGCAGATGGTTGAATGACTAAATGAATTCAACTATCTACCTCTGAATGTGTTGTTTTATCTGCATATGTTTGTTATGTGCAATTTGGAACTGCTATTTTATCTAAAGCTGAACTGATTTGCGGTCAAATGTTGCATGACTTGTATAATAACTATTTTCTACCAGCTGGCTGCCCACTTGCCTATTTATTATTTTTATAATCTGCGAGTCTCTCTGGCTATAAATTCTATCCATCTATGTGTGGTGTGTGGCTCATTCTCCCCCTCCTTTTTCTTCCTTCTTCCAGAATCAGATCTAGGTTCCTCCCTCTCCTCTCTGTTGTTTTCTTCCCTATTCCTGTGTTTTCCATGGAGGATTGTTCATGCGGATGTCTGGAAAAGATGGAGCGCATAGCTGACGGCTATGTGTACGAATCTGGTTTGGAGCTCACCGAGACTAAGCGTCATGGGCAACTTTCGTGTCTGTTGTACAACAACCATGGGTTTCGTGTACCCTATGTTTGTCGCCTGATGGTTGGGGACTTGAAGGAATCATGAGTATGTGTTTCTATTCGTTTTGTTTTCTTCTTTTTGTAGGTCTCTTTTTGAATCCCATGGACCGAATCTGTAGTTTAGTTTTATCAATAGTTTGCCTATAATTTTTATTTGGTTTTTTCAGAATTTAATAGTAGGGGTTTGTGTGTGTATCTGTTCATTACTTAACAATATTTATCCATTTTTGTATAATCCTTGTTCTGTTTTTGTCAGATGTTTTTACTGTAGGTGTATTGATATGTATATTTCTTCAGTTTAGTCAGGTCATATGACTAGTTAGTTTGGTGTTTTTGTTTTGGTTCATATTTTTTCTTTTTTACTTTGTTATGCAACCGTTACTAAATTTGTGTAAAAATTTAGTTATGTCAGGTGTTAACTTTGTTTTCTACTCCCATACCCATTTGTAGAAAATGTCACCCAGAATCAGGATTTTTGCTCCTAGATCCGGGATACTGAAGATGGAGACTTCAGACAAAAACGAGTATCAGTTGATGGAAGTTGCCTACCACATCGACTTTGATGGTTGCATCAACCTAACTACTGGGTGGAAGGAGTTTGTGGAAGAGTCTGAATTTGAGGATGGTGATGTGGTTATGGTTATGTTCTCCAGGGAAGATGACTATCTCACGTTCAGAATTTATGTGTTGTAGGTTTAAATGTGGCAAATGACGCTGGTTGTGAGATTTGTGTGCGTTTGATTATGTTCCAGTATTTTTTGTTTAAAACAATGCATGTGAGATGGTTGAATTCTATGGTATTACCAGATGGTTTGGAACAATTTGTTTGTATTTTATTGAATGCGCTATTTTTTAATTTATGTAATGTTCTCCTATTTTTTTCTCAAGCATAACTATTTTTTATATTCTTTATATTCGAACTGGAACAATATAGTTGAACTGATGGACATCCTTTGTTTTGATTGGGATATTTTCATGTACATAGATCGCAGATGAAAAATATACGTTGATGATGGTTGTAGGACCCCTTTTGGGTTTTGAGTTTGCTGAACTTACATGCTGTTAATGATAGTACTAAATTATTTTAGGATGTCAATGGCCAATCGCATTCGTTTGTTGTAGAGCATTTTTTTCTTACTTTTTACATGAATTTTAGAGCACAATTTTTATTTTTTTAGTTAAATAGTGATAGTTATAGTCTTTTTTAAAATAAAAAGAATTTAATCTTTGCTGCACAGTACTAGTTTTACTTGAACCTTATGAATTTTAGTAGTTGAACTTTTTATAAATCTGTTTCTGATTTTTTTATTACAATCTTCTACGTTTAATTTTCCAAAAAAAGTATTTTTTTAGTTCTTACAATTAACATGTGTTTGAACTTTCTACAATATTTGTTTTAACTGATTTCTTATGAGGTTTTTTAAAAATTATGTCCGTTTGTTTCTTTTATTTAGTCGTGCGTGATCGGTTGGAATTTTGTAATGGGGCGAACTACTGTATTAGGCCATCCACCGGAGTCATTGTTTTCGGTCCAGATAGCTCGTCCGCGCGGCTGTGCAGTGCGGCGTGCGCATGCGCTATACATTTAGTCCCACCTCGCTAGTCGAGGGGGCTCTTGACCTGTTTATAAGCGCTACCAAGGCTCACTGGTCGAACTCCTCTGAATACTTACCTAAGCGCTTATACATGGCGCTCGCCCTCTGTCATGACCTGTGGGTCCTGGAGGGTTGGCCCCTGCAGTCTGGTTTACAAAGGATTCGCCGGTTTTTTCGTGGTTGGCTTGAGTCCTAGTACCCATCTGCGTTGGGCCAACATGTCCCTTGGGCGGTCAATATTTTTGATTCTTAGCATTTTTTCCTTCTAGTCTTTATGATTTTTTGCCTAATGTAAGCATTTTTAGTACTGAATGTTGTCCTCTACTTGAACTGACATCTTTTTTTATAACGTGTTTCCCTCGCTTTCTCTTAGTTCTAATTCTTTTTCGGCATTTTTTGGATTTTTTAATGAATATCTGGGTAAGATATATAGGGACCGCACCGAGTGGCATAGTTGTACGGACATATTTTTTTGTATGGACTAAAGAATATCTATCTTTTTAGGGTGTGTGGGTGCGTGGCGGGGCGGGGGGAGGGGGAGGGGGTGGTTGGACATAATAACCGCACTGCGTCTGTCAAACGAGCGCACTGCCGCGTTAGCGCGAGGCCGAGCCGGGGGGGAGGGGTGGGACCCCATTATCTTATCTTTTTTAGGGGGAAAACCAGCACCGCACCGAGGGGCATAGTTGTACTGACACACCTTCCTTGTATGGACTTGCCCCCCATTATCTTATCTTAGGGTGTGTGGGTGCGTGTGGGGGAAACAGAATAACCGCACTGCGCCTATCAAACGAGCGCACTGCCACGTTAGCGCGAGGCCGAGCCGGGGCCGGGGGGGGGGAGGGAGGGTCGAGACCCCGTATTGGAAATGTGTCCTAGAGGCAATAATAAAGTGGTTATTATTATTGTATTTCCTTGTTCATGGTAATTGTCTATTGTTCATGCTATAATTGTATTAATCGGAAACCGTAATACATAGACCACAACATGTCCCTAGTGAGCCTCTAGTTGGCTAGCCCGTTGATCAATAGATGGTCACGGTTTCATGGCCATGGACATTGGATGTCATTGATAACGGGATCACATCATTAGGAGAATGATGTGATGGACAAGACCTAATCCTAAGCATAGCACAAGATCGTGTAGTTCGTCTGCTAAAGCTTTTCTAATGTCAAGTATCATTTCCTTAGACCATGAGATTGTGCAACTCCCGGATGTCGTAGGAATGCTTTGGGTGTGCCAAACATCACAACGTAACTGGGTGGCTATAAAGGTTCACTACGGGTATCCCCGAAAGTATCTGTTGGGTTGGCACTAATCAAGACTGGGAATTGTCATTCCGTGTGATGGAGAGGTATCTCGGGGCCCACTCGGTAATACATCATCACAATGAGCTCAATGTGACTAAGGAGCTAGTCACGGGATGATGTGTTACGGAACGAGTAAAGAGACTTGCTGGTAACGAGATTGAACAAGGTATAGGGATATCGACGATCGAATCTCGGGCAAGTAACATACCGATTGACAAGGGAATTGTATACTGGATTGTTTGAATCCCCGACATCGTGGTTCATCCGATGAGATCATCATGGAACATGTGGGAGCCAATATGGGTATCCATATCCCGCTATTGGTTATTGACCGGAGAGGTGTCTCGATCATGACTGCATGGTTCCCGAACCCGTAGGGTCTACACACTTAAGGTTCGATGACGCTAGGGTTATATGGGAATAGTGTACGTGGCTAATGAAGGTTGTTCGGAGTCTCGGATGAGATCCCGGACGTCACGAGGAGTTCCGGAATGGTCCGAAGGTAAATATTAATATATAGGAAGTGAGGTATTGGTCAACGGAAGTGTTCCGGGCATCACCGGTAATGTATCGAGACCACCGGAAGGGTTCCGAGGGTCCACCATGTGGGGCCACCGGCACCAGAGGGCTGCATGGGCCTAAAGTGGGAGGGAACCAGCCCCTAGGTGGGCTAGTGCGCCTGCTACCAAGGCCCAAGGTGCAGCAAGAGCAAGGGGGAGGGGGGCAAACCCTAGCGCAGATGGGCCCTAGGCCCACCCTAGGGCGCCTCCCCCTTCTCCCTCTCTTGGCCGCCGCCCCAAGGGGCCATCTAGGGTTGGCCGCCAGCCCTAGGGTTGGAACCCTAGGGGCTGCACCCCCTCCTCCTCCTATAAATAGAGAGTCCTAGGGGCTGTTGGCACACACCAATCTCCCTCGGGCAGCCCCTCTCCTCCTCCTCCGCAGTCCTTGTTGAAGCATTGTCGGAGTTGCCACGCTACTCCACCTCCACCACGCTGTCGTGCTGCTGTTGGAGCGGTCTCCCTCAACCTCTCCCTCCTCCTTGCTGGATCAAGGTGTGGGAGACGTCACCGGGCTGTACGTGTGTTGAACGTGGAGGCGCCGTTGTTCGGCGCTTAGATTGAAATCGACCGCGATCTGAATCGCTGCGAGTACGACTCCACCAACCGCGTTCTTGTAACTCTTCCACTTAGCGATCTTCAAAGGTATGAAGATGCACTCAAACCCCTTACTTGTTGCTGGTTTCTCATAGATAGATCTTGGTGATACGTAGGAAAATTTTGACTACTACGTTCCCTAACAGTGGCATCATGAGCTAGTTCTATGCATAGAATCTATGCACGAGTAGAACACAAGGTGTTGTGGGCGTCGATTTTGTCAATTGGCTTGCCGTTACTAGTCTTATCTTGATTCGGCGGCATTGTGGGATGAAGGCGCTCGGACCGACCTTACACGTACGCTTACGTGAGACTGGTTCCACCACAGATGGACTGGTTGCATAAGGTGGCTTGCGGGTGTCTGTCTCTCCCACTTTAGTCAGATCAGATTCGATGAAAAGGGTCCTTATGAAGGGTAAATAGAAATTGGCATATCACGTTGTGGTTTTTGCGTAGGTAAGAAATGTTCTTGCTAGAAACCTATAGCAGCTATGTAAAAACTTGCAAACAACAAATTAGAGGACGTCTAACTTGTTTTTGCAGCATATGCCATGTGATGTGATATGGCCAAAGAATGTGATATGATATATGTGATGTATGAGATTGATCATGTTCTTGTAATAGGATTCACAACTTGCATGTCGATGAGTATGACAACCGACAGGAGCCATAGGAGTTGTCTTAATTTATTAATTGACCTACGTGTCAACGCCATGTAATTACTTTACTTTATTGCTAAGCGTTAGCCATAGTAGTAGAAGTAATAGTTGGTGAGACGACTTCATGGAGACACAATTATGGAGCATGATGATGGAGATCATGGTGTCGCGCCGGTGACAATGGTGATCATGCCACGCCCAGAAGATGGAGATCAAGGGCGCAAGATGATATTGGCCATATCATGTCACTTTATGATTTGCATGTGATGTTTATCATGTTTTACATCTTATTTTCTTAGAACGATGGTAGCTTAAATAAGATGATCTCTCACTAAAATTTCAAGAAATGTGTTCCCCGTAAGTATGCACCGTTGCTAAGGTTCGTTGTACCGAAGCACCACGTGATGATCGGGTGTGATATGCTCTAACGTTTGCATACAACGGGTGTAAGCCAGATTTACACACGCAATACACTTAGGTTGACTTGACGAGCCTAGCATGTACAGACATGGCCTCGAAACACGAGAGACCAAAAGGTCGAACATGAGTCGTATAGAAGATACAATCAACATGGAGATGTTCACCATTGATGACTAGTACGTCTCACGTGATGATCGGACACGGGCTAGTTGACGTGGATCATGTGTCACTTGGATGACTAGAGAGATGTCTATCTAAGTGGGAGTTCATTAATATTTTGATTAGATGAACTTAATTATCATGAACTTAGTCTAAAAGTGTCTTTGCAAATTATGTCATAGATAGCTCGCGCTGTAGCTCCCTTGTTTTTATTGATAAGGTCCTAGAGAAAAGTAAGTTGAAAGTTGATGGTAGCAATAATGCGGACTGGGTCCATGATCTGAGGATTGTCCTCATTGCTGCACAGAAGGCTTATGTCCTTGATGCACCGCTAAGTGCACCACTCCCTCAAGCGTTGTCTGTAGATGTTGTGAACATATGACAGACACTTTTTGATGACTACTTGATAGTTCAGTGCGTCATGCATTACTGCTTAGAATTGAGGCTCCAAAACGTTTTGAACATCACGAAACATATGAGATGTTCTAAGAGATGAAATTGTGATTTCAGGCTCGTGCCTATGTTGAGAGGTATGAGACCTCCAACAAGATTCTTTGACTGCAAGATAAAGGAGAATAGCTCAATCGGTGAGCATGTGCTCAGATTGTCTGGGTGCTACAATCACTTGAATCGAGTGGGAGTTAATCTTCCAGATAAGATAGTGATTAATGCAGTTCTCCAAGTCAGTGCCACCAAGCTACTAGAGCTTCGTGATGAACTATAAAATGCCAGGGATGGATAAGATGATCCCTGAGTTGTTCGTGATGTTTGACACCACGAAGGTAGAAATCAAGAAGGAGCATCAAGTGTTTATGGTTAAGTGAAAACCACTAGTTTCAAGAAGGCCAAGGGCAAGAAGGGAAAAACTTCAGGAATGGCAAGCCAGTTGCCGCTCTAGTGAAGAAACCCAAGGTTGAGCCCAAACCCGAGACTAAGTGCTTCTGTTATGAGGAGAATGTTCGCTGAAGCGAAACAACCCTAGATACTTGCTAGATAAGAAGGCTCGCAATGTCGACAGAAGTATATTTGATATACATGTTATTGATGTGTACCTTTCTGGTACTCCTAGTAGCACTTGGGTATTGGATACCGGTTCGGTCGCTAAGTGTTAGCAACTCGAAATAAAAGCTACGGAATAAACGGAGGCTAGCTAAGTGAAAGGTGACGATGTGTGTTGGAAGTGTTTCCAAGGTTGATGTGATCACCATCGCACGCTCTCTCTACCTTCGGGATTTGTGATAAACCTAAATAAATGTTATTTGGTGTTTGCATTGAGCATGAACATGATTAGATCATGTTTAGTGCAATACGGTTATTCATATAAGTTAG
The DNA here is from genome assembly GCA_022496015.1 of Hordeum marinum. Taxonomy (NCBI): domain Eukaryota; kingdom Viridiplantae; phylum Streptophyta; class Magnoliopsida; order Poales; family Poaceae; genus Hordeum; species Hordeum marinum. The sequence goes on from CM039674.1 coordinate 224,252,947, forward strand.
AGAATAATGGTTATTCTGTTTACATGAATAAGGCCTTCAATGGTCATGCACCCACTGGGAATGGTTTATTGAATCTTGATCGTAGTAGTACACATGTTCATAACATTGGTACCAAAAGATACAAAGTTAATAATGATAGTACCACATACTTGTGGCACTGCCGCTAAATGTCATATTGGTATAAATCGCATGAAGAAACTCCATGCTGATGGATCTTTTGACTCACTTGATTTCGAATCGGTGAAGACATGCGAGCCATGACTCTTGGGCAATATGACTAAGACCCCGTCTTCCGGTATGATGGAGCGGGCTAGTGGATTATTGGAATTAATACATGTTGATGTATGTGGTCCAATGAGTGTTGAAACACATAGTGGATATCGTTATTTTCTTTACCTCCACTGATGATTTGAGTAAATATGGGGATATTTGCTTAATGAAACACGAGTTTGAAATGTTTGAAAGGTTCAACGAGTTTCAGAGTAAAGTTAAAGATCATCGTGACAAGAAGATAAAATGTCTACGATATGATCATGGACATGAATATCTGAGTTACAAGTTTGGTATGCAATTTAAGACAATGTGGAAATTGTTTCACATCTCACGCCTCCTGGAACACCATAGTGTGATGGTGTGTCCGAACGTCGTAGTCGTGCTCTATTGGATATAGTGCGTATTATGATGTCTCTTATCGTTGTGTCACTATCGTTATGGGGTTTTGCATTAAAGACAAATCCATTCAATTTAATAGGGCACCATCTAAGTCTGTTGAGATGACACCATGAGAATTATGGTTTGACAGAAGCCTAAGCTGTCATTTCTTAATGTTTGGGGCTGCGATGCTTATGTGAAAATGGGTTTTCACCTAATGAGCTCGAACCCAAAGCAGGAAAATGCATCTTCATAGAATACCCCAAGGAGACATTAGGTATACCTTCTATCTCAGATCCAAGCACAAAATTTGTTTGTTGCTAAGAACGGGTCCTTTCTCGAGAAAGAGTTTCTCTCGAAAGAATTGAGTGGGAGGAAGATAGAACTTGATGAGGTGGTTGAACCTTTGTTTCAACTAGAGAGTAGCGCAACACAGGAAGATGTTTCTGTGGAGCCTACGTCAGTTGAAAAGGAAGTTAATGATGATGATCATTAAGCTTCGGATCAAGTTACTATCGAACCTCGTAGGTCGACAAGGACGCATACTGCTCCTGAGTAGTACGACAACCCTGTCTTGGAAGTCATGTTGTTCGACAACAATGAACCTACGAATTATGGAGAAGCGATGGTGGGCCCGGATTCCAACAAATGGCTAGGAGTCATGAAATCTGAGAAATGATCCATGTATGAAAACCAAGTATGCACTTTGGTAGACTTGTCTGTTGAACGGTAGGTCATTGAGTACAAATGGACCTTTGAGATGAACACAGACGCTAATGGTGAAATGTCACCATTTATAAAGCTCGACTTGTCGCAAAGAAGTTTCCGCCAAGTTCAAGGAGTTGACTGCGATGAGATTTTCTCATCCATAGCGATACTAAAAGTCTGCTAAAATTATGTTAGCAGTTGCTGCATTTTTTGATTATGAAATCTGGCAGATGGATGTCAAAACAAGGCTTCCTTAACGGTTTCCGTGAGGAAGAGTTGTATGTGATACAACCAGAAGGTTTTGTCAATCCTAAGGATGCTAAAAGGTATGCAAACTCCAGCGATCCTTCTATGGACTGGAGCAAGCATCTCGAAGTTGGAATATGAGCTTTGATGAAGTGATCAAAGTTTTTGAGTTTATACAAAGTTTATGAGAAACTTGTATTTACAAGAAAGTGAGTGGGAGCACTATAGAATTTCTGATAAGAATATGTAGTTGACATATTATTGATCGAAAATGATGTAGAATTTCTGGAAAGCATAAATGGTTGTTTGGAAAAAGGTTTTTCAAAGGAAGACCTGGATAAAGCTACCTAATTGTTGGGCATCAAGATTTAAGGAGATAGATCAAGATGATTGATAATAATTTCAATGAGTATATACCTTGACAAGATATTGAAGAAGTTCAATATGGATCAGTCCAAGAAAGGGTTCTTGCCTGTATTAGAAGGTGTGAGATTGATCACAGCTCAATTCCCGACCACAGCAGAAAATAGATAAAAGATGAGTGTCATCCCCTATGCTTCAGCCATAGGCTCTATATAGTGTGCCATGCTGTGTACTGCACCTGTGTGTGCCCTGCCATGAGTCTGTCAAGGGGTACAAGAGAGATCCAGGAGTGGATCACTGGACAGCGGTCGAAATTATCCTTAGCAACTAGAGGACTAAGGAAATATTTCTCGATTATGGAGGTGATAAAGAGTTTTTCGTAAAGGGTTACGTCAATGAAAGCTTTAACACCAATCCAGATGACTCTTAGTAGAAATCCGGATCCGTATAGTGGAGTAGCCATTTGGAATAGCTCCAAGTGGAGCATGGGAGCAGTACTATAGTATGACATAGAAGTTTGCAAGGTACACACGGATCTGAATGTCACAGACCCGTTGACCAAAACCTCTTTCATGAGCAAAACATGATCAAACCCCAGAACTAATTGGGTGTTAATCACATGATGATATGATCACATGGTGATGTAAGTGTTAATCACATGGCGATGTGAATTGGATTATTGACTCTAGTGCAAGTGGGAGACTATTGGAAATATGCCCTAGAGGCAATAATAAAGTGGTTATTATTATTATATTTCCTTGTTCATGATAATTGTCTATTGTTCATGCTATAATTGTATTAACCGGAAACCGTAATACATGTTTGAATACATAGACCACAACATGTCCCTAGTGAGCCTTTAGTTGGCTAGCTCGTTGATCAATAGATGGTCACGGTTTCATGGCCATGAACATCGGATGTCATTGATAACAGGATCACATCATTAGGAGAATGATGTGATGGACAAGACCCAATCCTAAGCATAGGACAAGATCGTGTAGTTCGTCTGCTAAAGCTTTTCTAATGTCAAGTATCATTTCCTTAGACCATGAGAATGTGCAAATCCTGGGTACCGTAGGAATGCTTTGGGTGTGCCAAACGTCACAATGTAACTGGGTGGCTATAAAGGTGCACTACGGGTATCCCCGAAAGTATCTGTTGGGTTGGCACGAATCAAGACTGGGAATTGTCACTCCGTGTGAGGGAGAGGTATCTCGGGGCCCACTCGGTAATACATCATCACAATGAGCTCAATGTTACTAAGGAGTTAGTCATGGGATGATGTGTTACAGAACGAGTAAAGAGACTTGCCGGTAACGAGATTGAACAAGGTATAGGGATATCGACGATCGAATCTCGGGCAAGTAACATACTGATTGACAAGGGAATTGTATACGAGATTGTTTGAATCCCCAACATCGTGGTTCATCCGATGAGATCATCGTGGAACATGTGGGAGGCAATATGGGTATCCAGATCCCGCTATTGGTTATTGACCGGAGAGGTGTCTCGGTCATGACTGCATGGTTCCCGAACCCGTAGGGTCTACACACTTAAGGTTCGATGACGCTAGGGTTATATGGGAATAGTGTACTACCGAAGGCTGTTCGGAGTCCCGGGTGAGATCCTGAACGTCACGAGGAGTTCCGGAATGGTCCAAAGGTAAATATTAATATATAGGAAGTGAGGTATTGGTCACAGGAAGTGTTCCGGGCATCATCTGTAACGTACTGGGACCACCGGAAGGGTTCAGGGGGTCCACCATGTGGGGCCATCGGCACCAGAGGGCTGCATGGGCCTAAAGTGGGAGGGAACCAGCCCCTGGGTGGGCTGGTGCGCCTCCCACCAAGGCCCAAGGCGCAGCAAGAGCAAGGGGGGGGGGGGGGGGCAAACCCTAGAGCAGATGGGCCCTAGGCCCACCCTAGGGCGCCTCCCCCCTTCTCCCTCTCTTGGCCGCCGCCCCAAGGGGCCATCTAGGGTTGGCCTCCAGCCCTAGGGTGGGAACCCTAGGGACCACGCCCCCTCCTCCTCCTCCTATGAATAGAGAGGCCTAGGGGCTGTTGGCACACACCAATCTCCCTCGGGCAGCTCCTCTCCTCCTTCTCCTCCTCCGTAGTCCTTGTTGAAGCACTGTCGGAGTTGCCACGCCGCTCCACCTCCACCACGCCCTCGTGATGCTGTTGGGGCGGTCTCCCTCAACTTCTCCCTCCTCCTTGCTGGATCAAGGCGCAAGAGACGTCACCGGGCTGTACGTGTGTTGAACGCGGAGGCGCCATTGTTCGGCGCTTAGATCAGAATCGACCGCGATCTGAAACGCTACGAGTATGACTCCACCAACCGTGTTCTTGTAACGCTTCCGCTTAGCGATCTTCAAAGGTATGAAGATGCACTCAAACCACTTACTCTTTGCTGGTTTCTACTATGTTCCCTAACACCCCCCTCCACCCCCCTCCACTTGGTGATACGTAGGAAAATTTTGAATTACTACTATGTTCCCTAACACCCCCCTCCACCATCCCGGCGAGGCCGAGCCAGGAACGAGCCGTAGCAGGCGATGACGCGGTGTGCTGCGACATCGCATGCAGAGGCGAGTCCGTAAGATGACTTGCCCCCCATTATCTTATCTTTTTTAGGGGAAAAACCAGCTCCGCACCGAGGGGCATAGTTGTACTGATACATCTTCCTATTATGGACTTGCCCCCCATTATCTTATATCTTTTTAGGGGAAAAACCAGCACCACACCGAGGGGCATAGTTGTACTGACACATCTTCCTTGTATGGACTTGCCCCCCATTATCTTATCTTAGGGTGTGTGGGTGCATGTGGAGGGAAACAAAATAACCGCACTGCGCCTGTCAAACGAGCGCATTGCCGCGTTAGCGCGAGGCCGAGCCGGGGGGGAGGGGGGTGTCGAGACCCCCCTTGCCCCATCCCGGCGAGGCCGAGCCAGGAACAAGCCGTAGCAGGCGACGACGCGGCGTGCCGCGGCGTCGCATGCAGAGGCGAGTCCGTAACATGACTTGCCCCCCATTATCTTATCTTTTTTAGGGGAAAAACCAGCACCGCACTGAGGGGCATAGTTGTACTGACACATCTTCCTTGTATGGACTTGCCCCCCATTATCTATCTTAGGGTGTGTGGGTGCGTGTGGGGGTTAACAGAATAACCGCACTGCGCTTGTCAAACGAGTGCACTACCACATTTGCGCGAGGCCAAGCCGGGGGGGAGGGGGGTGGTCGGGATCCTCCTCCCCCATCCCGGTGAGGCCGATCCAGGAATGAGCCATAGAAGTCGACGACGCGGCATCGCATGCGGAGGCGAGTCCGTAACATGACTTGCCCCCATTATCTTATCTTTTTTAGAGGAAAAACCGGCATCGTTATGAAGTATTATTTCATTTGTACTTTTTTGATAATTTTTATTGTACTGTTATGAGTTATTATTTGTACTTTAGCCGTTTTTTTTCTCCCTCTATATTAATTTTTTTATTTTATTTGAGTTTTGCTATTATCTTTAGTAACTGCCTAGAGATAGTGGGCTTTGCCACGATTGTTGGCTTTAGCCGTCGGTTTTCTCCCACTAACCTTTTAACCTCCGATCTCCCCCGTTCCGCTCCCCTCCCCTCCACAAATCGATTCCTTCTTCGTTCCCCTCCTCTCCTCTTCTCGCATAGAAGCTGCTTCTTCTGTTTCGCCGCGGGAGCGTCAGCCGGCGGGTTGAACTCGAGGGGTGGAGGTCTAGGTGCTCTGTTTGCTCCTTTTGCTCTACCATCAACTCCCCTTGCGTCCCCTTATGTACATATTTTCCCTGTATTTCTGAGTTATTGCTCTCGTGCTGTCTCAGGTTGGATTTGCTAGGGTTCCTTTGCTCTTGAACGAGCGGTTCGCGTTAGTGATACTGGATTTGGTGGTGGATTTTGTGTTTGCTAGTAATAGTTTTGCTTTGTATGGCGTGCTTTGTTTTTGAAATAGGTAAGAGCCCTAATTTTTGTTCATGTGTTTTGCAGTTCTGGTTCGACAGATTTTAGGTCTATAGATCTCAATGGGTACATTATCCAGTCCAGATAAGTTGAATGCAGATAATTTTTCCTATAATTCGAATGATGTTTTATCAGATCTGGTGCTTAATAGGTTTTTAGTTGTATAGGTGTTGTTGTATGGACTTTACAAGTTGTATGGATTTTGATTGTTGTTAATTTTTGCCCTGGAATGTGTGGTGTGTCTAGTTTTTAGGTTGCTGTGACCTGCAGACAGGTTGCAGTACTGATCACCATGTGTAGTTTGAATTGTTGTACTGGCATTTGAATAGTTTGTAGCAGTCTGAGAAGAACTACTATGATGTTGAAAGAGTTGTCATTTTGAAGTTTGGTTTGCCAGTGGTGGGGTGATATTGTTTTATTGGGTGCACTTGTAGTGTTCATATAGTTGAACTGATTGCTTGTTCATGTACTTTTCTTTTTTTACCTTTTTTGCCGATTATGATGTTGTTACAGATGTTGGAGTGCCGATGCCTCCTGATTCTGACATACCAGAACGCTTTCAAGATCTTGTGAATGTTATTTGAGATACCAATTCCTTTAGAAGAACTTGCGAGTGTTGCTGGTGTTTCCCTTATATTTGCTCTTTCTTTAACAACCTTGAATAAATAAATATGTTTAGTTACATCAGTTTTTCCTTTTGTTTGTGTATGATGCTATGCACGTTATTTATCTTGCCTCTGCAATGTTAATTATGTTTTAATTTTATATGTGTGTGCTTATGTTATTGGTTTATGCAGTTAATGACAGCCATGCTGCTGCTGAGGACATTGGTGATGTTGTCAAGGATATTAATGATGGAATTTATTCTCTTAACTTTGATGATGGTGATGGGAGCTTGCAGTTGTCTGTTACTCATTCACAGAGTGTTGATGGCACTGAGCCTGTTACTCAGGCTGAGGATGTTCCTATGCAGTTACAGCTCGAGGATGAAAGGATAAGAAAGAAGAAATGTGATTTCTAGAGGAGAAAGGAGTTGGAACGGCGTCAAAAGGCTGCTTGTGTGCAAAGAAGCGATGAGGATGTTGCTCAAGCTCCTAAAGGCATATGTGATGAAGGTGGTGACGAAGCCTTTTCAACTGTTGATGCTGGATCTCATGGAGCTGACATGCCTGTGAAGACAAACCTGATGCAGACTCGTTTGACGCAAGTGTTTACTCATGAGGCAGTTAAGGAAAAGAAAGCTGTTTTGAAGAGGAAGATGTCAGATCCAAATCCTGATGGCACACAAAGGCGTAGCCCACGTTTGAAAGATGGTTCCCAACCTGGTAATAACAAAGCTGATGGAGATAGTGTTGCTGTGAAGATTGGTCCAAGCACACTTGGTGGCTCTCCTGTTCGTCGGAGTCCACGAGTTTTTTCAAATAAGAAGCCTTGTTCGTCTCCTCTTCTAGAGCGCTCTTTGTTGAAGGAAAATAAGAAGCGTAAAGTTGCTCCTGCGAAGGTGAACAAAAGTGTGAAGAAGCGTGCTCGTGTCGAAGCTGAAGATCCTGTATCTGAAGAAGATGATATTGAAGTTAATTCTGAAGATGAATATGCAGTGGTACGTGTTTTTATTGTATGTGACTTACTAGTTGTACTTGCAATGATTTAATTGTGTCTGGGTTGGTATGCTGGCCAGGTGAGGGCTGGTCATTGTTTGCATCAATTGAGGGTGGTACTGATGTTGTTTTAAGAGTTGAACTTGTGCAAGCTTTCTTTTTTCTTCTTGCCTTCATATGTTTGTTTTGTTTTCTATATTCATTTAATTAAGTCGTGCCTTCTTTGTTTTCATTTACAGCCTGTTAGCGTTATGGGTCCGGTCAAAGCCGGTGAGAGGCAATGCCGGAAAAGTTGCTTTGGATGAAGGTGACCTACAACGATTGAACATAACCGTGCGATGTTCGTTGAGAGAGATTGGTGCTTGTGCTAAATTGCTTGAGAGTTGCCATGTGGCTAGGGTTCATGCAGCTGGTTTTGGTTCTATCTTAAAATGGAAGGTGAAGTCTAACATTTCCCGCCCTCTGATGGGAGATTTGTACCTGAAGATAGATCCTGATACGATGACTCTTGACATGGGTGAGGCTAATAAGAAGCTTCGCATCACTAGTGATGGTATACATCATCTATTTGGGTTCCCTCGTGGTGGTCGTTCTGCACCAAGGCCGTCAGAGGATGGATATGACAACGCTCTGATGAAGTTAAGATCGTAGCTTGGCATTAGCAGGAACAAAGATATCAAGACAAAGTATTTGAGGGATAGGCTCAAGGTGCCTGTCAAGGATCCTAGCAAAGATGACCTTGCTCTCAAAGTGTTCTTCATTATTGTGTTTATGAAGGTTGTGTTGCCTGGGTTGCCCCACGTGTTTTGAGAGAGGCAGCAATGTTTGAGGATCTTGTCATTGAGGACATGGCTAATATGGATTATTGCCAGCTGATGGTTGATGAGCTTAGAAGGGTTGTTATCAGGTACCAAGATGGTGTTACCATTGGGAAGGCAATCACAGGCTGTGCTATAGGGCTTGTACTAATGTATCTTGACTACCTTATCCGTGGCAAGACTTCGGAACCTAACATGCGAGTCCCCCGCATATGTTTCATGGATCCTGACAAGCTTTTCGATCTGGCTGATGCAAATTTGATAAAAAAAGGCAAAGCAGATCCAAAGACTTGGGTGTTTGGGAAGCTTCGATGAGTTTTATTTATGTCGTGTCTTGCAGACCTTTTTTTATTTAGGTATAGCTATTTTTTACTAGAGTGAACATGTGTACTGTAGAGTTACCTATTTAGATTTTGTCATTTCTTAAGCTTTGTGAGGTTTAGGTATGATTTTTAGTACTGTTGTGTCATGTGTGGTTGAATTGAATCTATTGTTGAACTGACCTGTTCTGTAAATACTAACAAATTGGCACTGATAGTGAAAGATCGTTAGCGCTGTTGATTTAAATCTGTTAATATAATGTTTATTTTTCCCTGTGTGTTGCATTGATTAATTAACTCTTTTCCCCTTGTTTGTAGTGGAAAACCCAAGAGGAGGTTGTCTTTTTCCGAGTATATAAACGGCCAGTCCTGGAGATGCCGTTGTCTCAGGTTCCCAAGATTTCATCTCTGCACGATGAGTTGAGAGATGGACGTGGTGTTGAGGGTGCTGGTTATGTTCCCCTGGCCCCAGTAAGGCTAGTACTTCACAGAGGCAGGGTTTTGGTATTGATGTAGCTGTTTTTGTGTTGGAGCGCGCTGAGCATATTTTTAGTAATGTGTGTTCTGAGCTGCAAAAGGTCCCAACTACAGTTGAGCGTCTGAGCTGTATCAATGGTATCCTTCCCGGAGGTCATCAATTTAATGGTGAGGAAGCAACAAACTATATTGAGATGGAGAGAATTTTAATTAGTGATATGCGTGATGGTGCTGCTCAACTAATTCAAAGCTCAGTTCGTCTGTTGAACAACATGAAGCGTTTCAAAACTATGCAAGACTCTCGCTGCAAGCCATATGAAGAAAGTGCCAATGTTGTTATCAGGCAGATTGAGCAGGATGAGGCTGCTGCCACCGACAACAAGGATGTTGATGGTACTGAGGCCAATGTTTCTGATCACCATACGAATGTTGTTGGCTTTGAGCCCCCTGTTGTTGATGTGAGTCAGTCCTTGATGTTTGCAATTATTACTATGTTGTTCTGCTGTCAGTATTGTAGTTGAACTTTCTCATCTTCATCTGTTTATTAATTTTTCTTTCATACAGGAGACCAGTCATAATGTTGAGGCTGCTGTTGACCATGGAGTTAATGATCCATCTACTGATAATTGCAAGGTTATTTTTATTTTTATTGTGTTTATATATATTCTTGAATTTTCATGCACACCAATGTGCACATTTTTCTATCCCACACCATTAAGAGTTTGTAGGTGATACCTACCTTTTTGTTAGTGTGGTTTAATTCCTTGTGTTTATTGTTGCTAATAATAGCATTGTTTTTTGCTTCATTACTATGAATCAGGGTCCTGTTGTTGGCGATGACCCTTGGTCGACCATTGGTGATATTCCTTTGAATGTTAGTAGCAGCAAGATTGGTGATGTTGTTGTGAATGCTGCTAAGGTTTGTTTTTCTATGCTTGCATTAATTTTATATGCATTTTCGTTGTTGTTTCTTTGTAGCTATAACAGTTAGCCTGTGCACCTCTTGCTACCTTTTTTGATTGTTAGTTTTGCTCATATTATTCACTTTCTGAATTTTTATTTTTTCAGATGACTAATGTTGAGCGTGAGGCTGCCGTTAGTGTTGGAGATGATGCTTGTGGTGTTCCATTGAGCAGTGGGTGCGATGTTGGTAGAAAAGTTGCTGATGAGGATGTTGGTGCTGCCAGCGTACTTGATGCCAAATCGTCTGGTGTTGGTATTGCTAGGAATAAAAATCTTTCTGATTGTGAAGATTTGCCGCTGGAAAATTTCCCGCCTGGAGGGCTTGATTACGGTGATGCATTGCAAGATGCCTCTAACGTGGAGGAGGTGCCACCTGAGGATGATGATTTAGTTCTGTCGATTTCTTCTGGCCCATTGACGCAGGATGCGCTCCTGTCATCCCAGGATTTTCTTTCTTCAGACCCTGAAAGTGCAGCCATATTGTTGTCCTCACAAGATCTTCCGTCGTCAAACCCTGAAACTGGTGGCATATTGGTGTCATCACAGGAACTCCCGTCGTCAAACACTGATAGTGCAGGTAAGGACTTGTAAATGAGGCGTACTTCTCATTTATGGCATTTTGGACATGTTCACTTGTAGTGCTTGAACTTATTATTTTTCTTCTTTTTTCTGCAAGCAGAAGGTGCTTTAAGGTTGATTTGTTTTTCTTTGCTGTTACAAGGTTGCGCACGAACCGTGGGAAACAGTTAGTTTGGGATTTTGCCCGTATCATTTTCGTCTCTTTTTCTTTCTCTCATATGACTACTGTTGTTATTGCAGTAGTTTTAATTCATGTCATCTTTTGTGTTTTCCAAGTGACAAGCCGATGTTTCAAAATAGCGAATGTGATACCAGTGTTGGTTCTATTGCTAAAGCGTTTGTCCCCACTGGCATGCTCAAGTCAGACAGTGCTAATGTTGTTTTATATTCTCTACGTCAGAAGTACCGAGACACTAACAAGTTGATAGTTCCCAGATGGGTGACAGTCAGTATCTTTCTTTGTAGATAGGATGATAAGTTATTTTGGCAATTTTCTAATAGTTGTTGTTCTTTTTGTACAGCAGACCAAGATCCGTGATGGGAATATTGATGCCAATGTGCTACAGTGGTTCACGAGATCAGGGGCTGATGGTTTTGACCAAGTAGGTGAACTTGAACTTATTGTACTCATGAACTAGAACTGTCATGTTTTCTTGCAAGTTTGGGAGGTGGGAATGAACTTGAGTAGCCTGCTTTTCAACACTTGTACTTATGAATGATGTGTGCTTCTTTTTTTAAAGCTGCACTTATTCTTGCAAGGAAATTGAACTGATATGTTTGTTGCAAGTTTGGGCGGTGGATATAAACTTGTGTAGCATTTGTTTTTTGTAGTGGGTTGCTTACTCAATTAGAACTTATGATTATCTGATATGTTTGTCCTTCTGCATTTCAATTTCCCTCGTTTATTTTCTTGTTTGGAGGCTGAATTTTTTGTTTCATTATGATTTGTTAAATTCATTTTTCCTCTGCGATTTTTTGTCAACTTCTTTTCCCTATTTTTGATCCACCGCCATTTGCGGCTACCATGAAGCCTAGTGATGAATCTGGACACTGGTGCTTGATTGTTCTGAATTTGAGGTTCCGTCGTTTCGAGTGTCTTGATTCACTCCATGATGAAACCTAGAGTGATGCAGTTAGATTCTTAAGGACTATGACAGATAACATAAAGAAGCTTTGGAGGGAGTCCAGCATAGACAGGGCCAAACCGTTCTTGCGGGCGCATATTGATGGTTTCTCTTGCGAGTTTGTGCGGGTGCCGCAGCAGGAAAACACGTGAGTATATGTTTTTAATGATTTTTATTAGTTGTTTTTGTCGCTTGGAGGATGGTGTTCGTGTATTTTTGAATGTTTGGTTGTGTTCCTGTATTTCAAATTTGAGTTGTACCGTCTTGTTTTTTCTTTTGTTAACAGGCATGATTGTGGCTTCTTTATGCTACAAAATTGCAAGACCTATCATTGCCGGGAGGATGGTGTGATTGAAATTTTGGATTACAGCCATGAAGACATTCTTGACATTAGAAAGACTTTGCTGTATACGTGTGCAACTAGCGATGTGTTGGATGTTGACTTCCGGGGTTTGTTTGGCATCGAACCTTGTACGTATGCATGACCTTTTGTAATTTTTTGCAACTTCTACTTCTTGATTAGTACTATCATTAATTATGTATTTGAACTTATGCTTGATGCGCTCCTTCTTTTTTTTTTGCAGGTGAGTGGCTGGATCTTGGTGAGCATGACTACATGATCTTTGGCAGCCAGTTCTCGGAGCTCGAGCGTGTAGCTATTGATTTTAGACAGGGGCGTTCTCCTGAAAAGACAAGATCTGGTGTTATGAAGGGGTGGTTGGGAACTCTGAAAGGTTCTACGACTGCTTGTGCAGAGAGCCCCTCTACACCCAAGAATTCCATTATGGAATTGATAGACAGTGATGATGATGCGTTTAACAAGATTGCTGGCATGGGAAGAGTCACTAGGGGCGCTGCTGCCAAGGGTTTATCCCCCCTTGCTGGAATAGTGGCCCATAGAGCTGGTGTTGCTAGAAAGGATCCTACTTTGGATTCTGGCAATGTTAGAAGCACGAAGCGTGCACCTAGAGCTCCTATAAAGTTTTCCTCCCCTGTGCAACAGCTTCACCCTCATAAATTCCCTCACCTAGACAAGGCTCGCAAGTTGTATAATCTATTGCTTAGTGATGAAGGACGTGAGAAGTATGCCGAGTGAGTATCTCTCATTATGTTTCCTCTGTTATTTCTAACTGCTAGATAAATATGACCTGAACTGTTCCTTTTTATACAACTTGAACTGCTATGAATGCCTTATCTTGCTTCCTCTGCTTTTTTGTTCTTGTGTGTGCTGCAGGACTGTATTCTCAATGATACCTCAGCCTGATGATAGCGTAACTAGCTTCACTCGGAAACGCATCTGGGAAGTTTTTGCACCTGGGCAAATGATGGAGGGTGATGTAATGGATTTCTTCATTGATGATTGGAAGCAAGATCCCGAGAGAAATGCTGATTTCACATCTGAAAAAATGGTATTGCTGAGTCCATATTTCATCTCGATAATCAATCAGATCATTTTTTTCTGTTAAACAAGACTGCGTATTGTTTTACGAGTTTTAATAATACTTTGCTTGTTGATCCTTCCCCCCTGTCTATTTCTTTTTGTCTTTTTGCAGGTTGTGCTCGACTGTACGTTTTATGATGATGAAGATAAAGAGTTTAATGTGGAGAGTGCAGCGAGAGATTTCAAGAGCTATGTCAAAAATGAGGAAGACTTGCCCACTGTCGACCTTGTGAGATCTACTTGCTGATTTTTTGGTTTTATTTTTTTTGCTTTGATGCTGGTTTTTATTTTGAATATTTAATATCTCTTTTTTGGTCATTTGTTTTTAGATCATGATGCCTCTATTCAAACCTATGGTTTTATGAAAGGATAGGAAAGTGAACCACTTTTCCTTATATGTCATGAATCGGTACCGAAGTAGCGTCGACATCCTTGACTCTTTACCTTATAATAAGAACCATCGTCCTTCAAAGAACACCTATCATAAAGACTGCGAGAAGATTGTGAGTGACATTTATTATCTGTACTCTATTAATTTTTCCGCATCTTTGTTTCTGCTTTTCTGAGACCTGAAAATGTGTGGTTTCTTTTCTTATTTTACAGATCTCTAGATTGGTCCAAGTAATGAAGTCTGTGTATGGTGATGCTCAATACAATGCGAGCAAGAAGCCCAAATGGGAGGTTTTTGCAAAGAAACTAAAATTTGTCAAGGTTCCACTTCAAAGGCCGAATGAATGTGGCCATTATACTCTGAAGTATGCGGGAACCTATGATGGTGAAAAGATCATTGAGAACATTTGAAATGATGACGTGGGTTCTAGTTGAGCTTTTCACTTTCTGTGTTTGGCTTATTGTGTATTTTTTATGTGTCATGATTTTGATTTTTTTATTGTTTTGCATCCTCGTATTGTTGATTGGAATGCTGAGGATCTATATACAGTTGTGTTCAACCGAGATAACCAGCTTCTGGCAACGGAGCTTCCCAAGGAGGTTCAGGCTTTGGCTCCTGGTGCATAGAAGAAATGGTCATCATTTCCGTAGTGAATGGGATAGTTGTGTGATATATCTCTTGAAAGTATTGTAGGATTTGTTTGTAGTGTTTGGATGTCTTGTCAATTACTCCCTCTATCCCAAAATAAGTGACTCAAATACGACTCCACTTTGCACTAACTTTAGTGCAGAGTGGAGTCATATTTGAGTCACTTATTTTGGGACGGAGGGAGTACTATGTAATAACTGGTATATTTTGTGATGTGTTTAGGTGTGGCACAATGTTTAACAAACTTTTTTTCCATGATGATAGTGTGGTTGAATAGCTGTTTCACTTGTGTATGTTTCATTGGGAATTCATTTTGGTTAAGTTTTACTTTTTGTACCGAAGTCTTATAAACTAGTTGAACTGACAACACCTTTTTTCAAGTGCATTACGAGTTTTTGCTGGAAAAAGTGAGATTTATTTTATTTTCATCTGTCCCAACCTAAGTTGGACCTTTATAGTTTCTGTACCCTATTTTCTTGTACTTATGGTATAGTTCTGTGAGTATTGAATTGTAATCTCATTCAACGTAAGGCTTTCAAAATTTGGTGTCACAGTAGCACTTGTGGATCTAGCATGAGTGGAGTGACGCTTCCTTGTTGTGTAGAACTAATATCATATAATGTATTAGAACTGAAGTTTTTTTGGGATTGAAATTATTTACGACGAAATTGCTACATGATCTCTAGCCAGATTTTATTTAAGTATAAGAAATTTAGCAAACTTTGAGAGCCAAATTTTTGTTTGAACTTCTTAAATTTTAGTAGTGAACTTCATAGTAAAAGTAAAAGCATTGGTTTAAATTAGCTACATTTAACAGATAGCCCTATTAAATTCATAATTACTTCACTAGTCAAAGCAGACTGATGCTTCTCTTGTTTGTTTTTGTGAATTTTTGTCCTTGGTTGAACTGTAATCTATTTGGTTGAGTCTTGGCCTTCTTTCTCAAGGCATTAATTGGTATCATCATAGCACTTACCAAATAAACTAAGTTGTACTGAGATTTCAATTGTGCTAGTACTTTTGATCATTTTATTTTTTTGTGTTGTTTGAAACTAGTACCTCACTGGTCAATGTGGGCTGATGCTTCTGTTGTCTTTCTTGTGATTTTTCTCCTTGGTCATATATCTTTTTGATTTAGTTTTGGCTTTCTTTTTTCTAGGCTATGGTTCTTCTCAAGGCATTATTTGGTATCATCATAGTACTTGCCGTATAGACTTAGTTGTATTGAGATTTCAATTGTACTATTACTGTTATTCTTAGTGTGTCACTGTTTTAGGGAATGCGAACTGAAGCTTCCCGTTCCTTTTTTTATAGAATGGATGTACTGTGTGTTCAAGTGTAGCAGTACTTTCAATCGTAGCATGCTAGTGAAGAGGAAATACGTACTGATGGTTCTTTGTTTTTCCTGTTGCAGTACTTAGTAATTTTCTAACTACTATTTAGCATGATGCTGTTAGTTCTGAATGTTGAGCTCGGCTGTAAATTAGTCTTTTTAGTGTTATTCTGAAACTAAAAACTGATTTTTAGTGTGATAGTACTAATGTACAGGACTAAGCTATACTGAGCGTCCAAGACTACTATTTGCTGTTGTCCTTAGTCTGCCACTGTTTTTGTGAAAATATCCATGTGTGATTTGTTGCTCCATGACTAGTGCTGCATGGCAGCCATCAAGTTTCATTCACAATCTACTTCAACTTAAAATGATGGATAAACAAAATAGGAAGCTAGCAAACTTGTTTAACAACATAAGGGAACGATGTACTTGATGACATACGCAAACTTGTTCAAACCCTGACACACATGACATAAGCAAGTTGTTCAACCTAACAAAAGCAAACTACAAATTTGAAACAACAAGATATAGGACAAGCACAAGCGCAAGCAACACGGAGGCAGTCTTTCATGTCTCTTCATCCCGCGAAGTTGCAGTCGTAGTAGAGGTCAACCTCCCGCTCTTCTGAAATTTCCCAACCTGTTGTGATGTTGTCGATTATCTTCCATGACTTGTACGTGGCGTACGCATCTATTCCTGCGTACTCAATGAGCTTGTCTGGCAGCAGGCTGATCCCCCATAGTTTGTGGTCTTCCTCCCTGTCGATCTTCTTCTTCATGCCTTTGTAGAATGGCTGGATGACGGTGGCTGCAACATTGGCCAAGGAGTCGTACTTTTTCCTGGTGTATGGAACTTCCCACTTGCGCTGCATGTCGATGAAGTTCTTGGGGTTGATCTCCAAACCAGACTTCTTCAGCTTCTCTTTGTCGCCATCAATGCTGAAACCGGCAAATGTGTACAATTTCTACTCCCGCAGGAACTCTTTGAGGCGCTTGGGCCTGCAAGGGGGAGACACATAATTAAGATTACTGTTCTTTTTTGAAGATTTAATTCTTCTATTTTTTTGGTTTACAAGTGATAATCCATGAGGTAGATGCTTATATAGTATAAGTCATGCATGAAATTAAATTCAAGTAACACCATGTCATTTTTCTTTTTTGGTATCTTCAGTGGTTCACCAAATGGATCACCAAGTTCAAGAACCTATAACCGGAGTAAATGATCTATGTGCTGCTTACTTCAAGTTTAGTTTTCTTTTTGTTGAATATTAAAGACCTATACCAGTGCTTCACCAAGTTCTTACTTCATTTTTTGCTGCTAAAAATTATAGCAGACCAGGTTCAGAAACTACTTGTGTACATCAAGTTTAAAAACATCATTTAATACATCAATTCTATAAACTATACTAGTGCATCAAGATCAGAATCTATGCTACTACATCAAGTTCAGAAATTAATTTGGTGAAACAATTTTCAGATGCTAATCCAGTGCATCAGTTTCAGATGCTAATCTGGTGAAACAATCCACTTCACAATTTCAGAAATGCATGTAACTTGAGAAACATGTACTCGTGCATCCACTTCAAAAACTATAGTAATTCATCTAGTTGGGAAACAAGTTTAATGAAATTTTTAGGGAGTAGTACTAGTAGAACAGATGAATGAACAGTAGTATGGGTTACCATTTTGTGGCCGATGCGATGTGGTACACCAAGCAGAGTTCCTCCATGCACAACTACAGGACTGCTGTCATCTAGGGAGGTTCGTCTTCCCTGGTGTACCCCACATCAACTCTGATGAAGCTAGGGTACAAGCCGCCACCCTTCATCCTGAGCCTGCTCATCATCTCGTCGACCTTGTCTGGTTTGCTGGTGCAGACGATCTCCAGCGTCTCCTTGCCGTGGAGCTCAACCTCTGTGAGGGTTGTGGTGTACTCACGCTTCTCGTCGGGGACGTGAACGTCATCGAGGTTGCTGCTCTGGTCTGACATCTCGCCATGATGACGCTTGGCGGACGGTTCCTCCGCCATTTCCCTCCTCCGGCGATTGTGGGCTTGGGAGAGAGAAGTTTCTGGTTTGTCTGCAGTGGAGATGGAAGCGACAATGGTGGTTCTGGGAATGAGGCAGATATGGAAGACAATGGGTTATTTCCAGTGCATGGACGGGGATGTGTGGGAGGCGGTTCGTCGGGGACGTGGGTGTAGTGGTCGTGGGGTCGCCGTTTGTAGTCCCTTGTGGCAACCGCCCAGTGGGTGGCGCAGGCGGTGGCCTGGAAGAACCAACCGTCCAAGTCAATGGTTTTTACTGTCGCACTGATCCGTCTTGTCAAGCTGTACTTATCAGCTGCTTATCCAACCTACACGTCTTAGGGGTGGTGATGATGGCATTTTGCACTGTTTAAGTGACATATGCTTTGTGATGTTTTTCCGTGTGGAGGTTAAGTCTTGTTTTTCCACTGAAGTCTTATACACTAGTTGATCTCAAAACATTTTTCAGTGCCCTGGGAGTTGTTGCTCAAAACTGGGACTTACTTTATTTTCATCTGTCCCAACCTAAGTTAGGCCTTTATAGTTTTTGTATTCTCTTTTTAGTGCACTTATTGTTTAGTGCTGTGTGAAGTGAATTGTAATTTCATACAACGTACGGTTTTGAAATTTGGTGTCACAGTGGTGTGAGTGGCCTGACTATTCCTGCTTTTTTAGTACTGATGTCATATTTATGTTTGAACTGAGCATTTTTGGGGGATTGAGATTATTTACGACGAAATCGTTTGTTGAGCTCTAGACATATTTTATATTAATAAGAAATTTAGCAGAATTGACAAACAAAATCTATTTGAACTTCTTGCATTTTAGTAGTTGAACTAGTCAGATTTTATATAAATAAGAAATTTAACAAAATTGATAAACAACATCTATTTGAACTTCTTGCATTTTAGTAGTTGAACTTGTCAGATTTTATATAAATAAGAAATTTAGCAGAATTGACAAACATTATCTATTTGAAGTTCTTGCATTTTAGTAGTTGAACTTGTCAGATTTTATATAAATAAGAAATTTAGCAGAATTGAAAAACATTATCTATTTGAACTTCTTGCATTTTTAGTAGTTGAACTTCAAAGTAATATATAGTTCGGTGTTTTAAATTATGTACATTTAACACATAGGCTATTAAGTTCTCATCTTTTTAGAGTTTCGTTGTTTTTGTATCATATTTTTTCATTTTTTTAATCATCCGTGGTGCAGAGCTTAAATTATTTTTATTTTTATTTTTTGTATTTAAAATTATTTCCTGCGAACTAGTATTGAACTTTTATATTTTCATTTCTCGAACATTTTTTTTAGTTTATATTTCTTTGCCCCACGCTCTGCTTTGTTTAACTGTCCTTATTGGTGGGGTGTTTGTAGACAATGTAGGCTATTGGGCCGTTTTCTGGCCCAAATGGCCCGCGCAGGCAATTTGGGGACTGCTGGATGTGCGTGTGCTCTAGGTTTAGTCCGACCCTGCTAAGGGAGGAGGCTCTCGACCTGTTTATAAGCACGGCCGAGTCCTACTGGTCAAACTCCTCTGAATACTTACCTAAGCGCTTATACACGACGCTCTCTCTCTCATGACCTGTGGGCCCTGGTCGGCTGGCCCTGCGTTGTGCGGATTACTAGGGATTCGCCGATGGTTCCGCCGTGGGCTCGAGTTCAAGTATCTAGCAGCGTCAAGGCCTGCCTGTCCTTGGGTGGTCAATTTTTACTTTTTTTTTGGTTTGAATCTAGTACTTGACTCCACCAGTAACTTGGACTGATACCTTTTGTTCTAGTTCTTGTGATTTTTGTGGAAGTGTTATCTTTTCATTTGAGTTTTTTGCCTTCTTTTTGTGTTTGTTCTTGTGATTATTGTCAAGGGCCTTCTGGTATCATTTTCAGCACTATGGTACTTGCGTGTAGACTAAGTTGTACTGATAGTCCATTCATAGTAGCACTTATGTTCTTAGTCTGACATTTTTTTGGGGGGGATTACGAACTGATGCTTCTTTGTACTTTTTATTGTAGTAAGTATGTACTATCCGATCAAGTGTACTAGTACTATCATTGTTAGTCTGCAAGTGACCAATATAAGTGTGTGCTGATGCTTCTTAACTTTGTCTGTTGTAGTACTTGTAAATCTTCTAGCAACTACATATGAATGAGAATAGTACATGAAGTCCTAAGAATTTCTGCTTCATCTTTTGAAGCGTTGTTAAGCAACTCAAATTGTACTGATTGTTTTCAATGTTATGTTCTCTATACAATACTGAATCGAAACTACACATGGAACATCGTTGTGTGATTAGTTGCTTCATAACTAGTACTGAAGAGCAGCCACAAAGTTCCATTCAGAAGCTACTTTGAATTTGAAATGATGGATTGACAAAATACAAAGCTACCAAACTTATATAATGAGATAAGAAAAACAATGTAATTGATGACATAAGTAAACTTGTTCAACCATGACAAGCACGACATAAGCATACTGGTTCAACCCAACAAGGGCAAACTACAATTTTGAAACAACAAGATAAAAGGCAAGCACAAGCGGAAGCAAAACAAAGGCAGGCTTTGATGTATCTTCTTCCCTAGAAGTGGCAGTGGTAGTAGGGTTCAGCCTCCTGCACTTTTGAAATTTCCCAACCATTTGTGATGACGTCGATTATCTCCCATGACTTGTACGTGGAGTATGCATCTACTCCTACGTAGTCGATGAGGTTGTCTGGCAGCGGGCTGATCCCCCACAGTTTGTGGTCTTCCTGCGTGTGGATCTTCTTCTTCATGCCTTTGTAGAATGGGTGGATGACGCTGGCTACAACATCAGTCAAGGAGTCGTACTCTTTTCTGGTGTACGGAACTCTCCATATGCGCTGAATGTCGATGTACTTGTTGGGTTTGATCTCCAAACAAGACATCTTCAGCTTCTCTTTGTCGCCTTCAATGCTGAAACCAGCAAATGTGAACAACTTCTCATGCTTCAGCATCTCGTTGAAGCGCTTGGGCCTGCAAGGGGATAGACATTTTGAAGATTAGCATTACTTTGATGTTTGAATTCTTCATTTTTGTTTTGTTTTAAAAGCGATGAATCCATGAAGTAGATGCTTATATAGCATAATTAATGGATGAATGTACTTCAAAAACTAGTAAACAAAGTTCTGAAATTAAATTCAAGAACATCATGTTATTTTTCTTTTTGGATTATACATAGTTTGAGTCAATGTTGTATGTGCTGCTTTAGTACTAGTTTAGTTTACTTTTGTTGAATAGGACAACACATACCAGTGCTTCACCAAATTCTTAGTTTTTTTCCTTATGAAAATAACATTAGACCAAATTCAGAAACTACTTCACTACATCAAGTTCAGAAACATCTTTTTAATACATCGAGTACAGAAACTACACTATCGGATCAAGATCAGAAATTACAATAGTACATCAACTTCAGAAATTAATCTTCTGCAAGATTTTTCAAATAGTAATCCAGTGCATCAGGTTCAAAAATACATTTTGTAGTGTATCTACTTGAGAAAATGCAGTAGTGCATCCACTTTCACAAACCACACTAGTACATCTAGTTGGGAAACAACTTTGATGAAATTTTCAGGATACAATACTAATTTAACAGATGAACCAAACAGGGCAAATGAGTAGGATGGGTTACCATTTTGTGGTCGCTGCGATGTGGTACACCAGGCAGAGTTCCTCCATGCACAACTGCAGGACTGCTGCCATCTGGGGAGGTTCGTCTTCCCTGGTGTACTGCACACCAACGCCGACGATATTACGATACAAGCCGCCAACCTTCACCCAAAGCCTGTAGATCATCTCGTCAGCTTTGTCTGGATCGCTGGTGCAGACGATCTCTAGCGTCTCCTTGCCGTGGAGGTCAACCCCTGTGAGGGTTTTAGTGTACTCACGCTTCTCGTCGGGGACGTGAACGTCGTCGAGGTTGCTGCTCTGGTCGGACGTCTCACCATCATGACGCTTGGTGGATAGTTCCTCTGCCATTGCCCTCCTCCGGCGGTTGTGGGCTTGGGAGAGAGAAGTTTCTGGTTTGTCTATAGTGGAGATGGAAGCAGCAATGGTGGTTCTGGGAATGAGGCAGAGATGGAAGACAATGGGTTATTTCCAATGCGTGGACGGGGATGTGTGGGAGGCGGTTCGTTGGGGACGTGGGTGTACTAGTGGTGGGGTCGCCGTTTGTAGTCCCTTGTGGCAACCACCCAGTGGGTGGCGCGGGCGGTGGCCTAGAAGAACCAACCGTCCAAGCCAATTTCTTTGCCAGGGTATTAATCTGGTCGCACTGAGTAGTCTTGTTAAGCTGTACTTATCAGTTGCTTATCCCACTTGCTCGTCTTAGGGTCGGTGATGATGGCATTTTACTGTTGCACTGATCCGTCTTGTCAAGCAGTACTTATCAGCTGCTTATCCCACTTGCACGTGTCAGGGTTGGTGATGATGGAGGTTTGCACTCCTCTACTGTGGGTACTTGGACTTGTGATTGAAGTGTAATTGAACTTACCAAATACCCGTCAGACTATGTGTGTCATGGTAATCTTTTTTAAATCAATTTTTGTTTTTTGAATGGATTGTTTATATCAACATAATCTTTGAAAGTATTTTTATAGATAAATTAGTTTTTCATCAGTACAGGTGTATTATATTTGCATTTGCTTGAGGTAATTATTTTTCTCTACTAATGGACTTTCCGAACTAGGACTGGCAGAACCAGACGTAGCTTGTTTTGATGAGTGTGTTTGGTTACTGTGCCTTGCATTGACGAGTGAGAATTATCAGTACTGATGTACTATAAGAGTTTAAATTTTCCTTAATATGTTTTGGCTGACTTACTGGTCCACAGTAGTGTTGTCGTTACATAAATCCAGATAAGTTTTTTCAAATACATTTGTGACTGCATTCAAAAGGATTATCAAATGATTTACATAATAATGTCACTGGTCCAGCGGCCACAAATCACAAATTATATCTTAACTATAGTATTGATCGAGAAATCGATGATAAAGCTGAATACGTTTTGGTAACGACAGTGTTTCTGATATGTTTCCTCATTGTGTACCAAGGCAACTGAGAGTACAAGCTTATTTGCAGTTGACGCAGCAGCATAACAACTATGGATTCTTCAGTCTTGAGCTCCTCCTAAATGGCCCCGAATGTTGTCCCTTGCCGGCACCCTTTCCTGGTTGATCCTTGGCAGCTTCATCGTCAGTTTTAGTTTCCTCGTCCCCAATACTGTCATCTTCATTGTCTTCGTCTGATTGGTCGTCATTCTTGTCAAACTCTTCTTCTTCATCCTCTTATTTTGATTTTTTGGAACTCTGGACCTTGCCCTATTTCTGTTCAGCGCCACTGACCTCCTTGACCACTTTGGATGTGCGGGCATTATGTCCGTCAGTGCCTCCACACTTGCGGCAAGTGTAGTTGTTACGTGTGTCGTCTCCATTGGTAGAAACCTGGGCGGCTCCAATCTGCTTCTGCAGGTTTTGCTTGTTGATAATGGCATCTGTGCGGAGTGGGCATGTGCAGTAATTATGATTGGTCACGGCGTTGTAGAATCCGCATGCCCTTATCCCGAGAGGTTTGTCGTCCGGGCCAAATTCCACGCGCCTGATGGGGCGTGGCGGCTTTTTGGCTACTACTTTTGCTGCTTTTGCTGCTTGCGTCTTACTCTTCCTCCCTGTTGTGTTTGAGAATATGGGTGATTTAATTACCCTTTCCTACTGCTGGTAGGATGTCCTGTTGTCATGTTGTTCGCCTACAACACCATCAAGCTCATGATCTTGCATGTGAGCATGTTGCTGCTCTTGAGTGTGTACATGGGCAAGCTCTGGTTGCTGTTGCTCCTCTTCCTCATTGTCGAATGGGTTAATAGCTCCCAAATGGTTCATCTTGGATAAGATTGTAGCAATATCCTTCTCAATGGCTTCATTGTCCGTGAGACCTCCGTTTTCAGCAGAATGCATGGCGTCGAGTTCTTGTTCAAGTTTGTCCATGACGACCCGTGACCTCGCCATTTGCTCTTGGCTTCTCAAGCTTTTTCTGTGCACCCTCATGTTCGGCTACAGCAGTGAGCTTTCAATGCAGTATTGGGAGGCCTTGTTTGACGCTACTGTCCTCAAGTCATTTATGTTGAATGTTGGCTAGATGTTCGGGCGTTTGGTGTATCTCCTGAGGATGTATTTCTTTGGAACGCTGGCAGCCTTAATTGTCTGCATCATGCACAGGACATGCACGCAGAAAATACTTGTATTTTTTTGGAAGAGGTGCATGTTTTTTGTCATTTCATTCGAACAAAAACTTTGCAGAAATAAGTAGTACAATATGTAACATCTTTTTTTAGTCCTCACCTGTGTGGTCCCATACACTCGCAGTCATATATTTCTCCCATGGGGTCTACAACCACCTGGAACACGTGTTGAGACCACGTAGACAGTTTTTGCCGGTTGTTGTAGCGCACGCGGTACTTTGTGGGCTCTTCCATCTCTATCGTCGTGAAGAGTGTACTCAGTTTTAGCCTTTTTTTGATCTTGCTGTACACAGCTCGTGAGTAAAGCTTTGCCATCTGGGTGTCAAACCCATAGAAGGTTAGCGTGTTTTGTTCCTTCTGCCCATGCAAGAATGATGACCAAATTATTAGTTTTCTCGCAGCAAAAACTTGTCTAACTAATAAAGTTTTACTTTAGTAAGCATGTTATTTTGTCTTACGACAGGTGATAGAGATATACCCGGTTACCCATTGTCTCCTGGTTCTCTGTCTGCCTCCTGATTTGACGCAGGAGTTTACCTGGCTGACAAACCAGTGGAGGTTTTGTCTCTCACTTACGAAGTTCTTCTTGAGCACATAGTTCGTGCTCTCACTTTGTTGTGTGGATGTCATTTTTGTGCAGAAAATTTCTTTGTAGTATGCTGATATCCATCTCTCACACTCGTTCCACATGGCCACCATCGTGGCATCATCATGGAGGTTGTACTTATCCATGAGTCCTTTCCAGGCAGCCTCAAACTCAGTTGGCACGAGGGGCCAATTAAGGATTGATGTGAATTCATCCTTAAAGTCTTCGTGGAGGTTGTACAGGTATGCGAGGTGTTCCCTGTACTTCTTCATAATGTGCTAGCGGCACAACTTGTGTACTGTGTTCCTGAAAACATATGGGATCGCCAAAGCCATTGCCGGGCACTGGTCTGGTAATGAGAAAAGAGACCTCGAGTGGTTAGTAGATGGTAGTGCATATATACAAATAGAACTGACACAACATTTCTACTGTGTTATTTTCCTTTTTTTGGGTGTGTGTGGTGGTTTTGGCAGTTGTACCTGTGAGGATGCATGTAGGAGCCTTCCCTCTCATGCACCTTAAAAATGTCTTGAACAACCATCTGAATGAATCTGCATCCTCATCTCTTATCAGGGCGAAAGCAAATAATGTAGTCTGTAAGTGGTTGTTAGTACCCACAAACACCCCAAGTGGCATATGGTACTTGTTGGTCTTATATGTGGTGTCAAACATTATGCAGTCACCAAATTCTTGATACGCCCCTCGGCAGCTTGCGTTCGCCCAGAATATGTGCTTAACTCTGTCAGACTCATCAAGTTGCATGTCACAGAAGAATTCCCTTTTTATAGATTTCATCTCCCTAAAGAAGTTGACAGTCTTTAGGACATCGTCCACATCATCCATCCTTGAATTCTTTGCTTTGTTGCATAATTAAAGTGAACAGTCATTCAAAAATGCATGTTGAACTGGCGTCAGGTCATGCGTTGCGTAATATGTTTGTACAGACAGAGGAAAAAAGACGGAGGGGGTTTATGGGAGGAGAACAAGTTTGTACTTACATGTTAATCAGGTCTTTGGCATTCATTTCAAGGAAGTAGCTACCGGGGTCATCGCCGCCCAGTATGCTCATGATTTGCGCATGTTCAATGCCTTTGAACTGCAGGTACTTGACGTACTCCAAGATTGTTTTGTCAAAGTTTTTGTGGGAGTGCAAGAAGACAAGCATTTGGGGGGAGAGCTGTAGCCTGTGGTTGTGTTCCCAGACTATCTCTTTTACGACAAGTGTTCCATCCTTTTCCCTCTTCAGCCTCATTTTAGCCCCACAGTTAGTCCTGGCTGTCGTCTTGTTCTGCTGTCTATTTGCTTCTGACACCTTCGATTCATAGACTCCATAGCACGTGCAATAAAGGTAGACTCTAGTCTCAACCTTGGAGCCTTCCCTGATAGCAAAACCTGCGTGCTTTGCATAGACGTTGTAGAAGTCCTTTGCTTCTTTGAAAGTTTCAAAGCGCATCTCTAGCCTTGGCAGAACGTAAGCTTCAATGTTAGGTGGCTGCACGCAACAGCGAGCAAACAAAAATGCAGTTATGAAAATATTAGATGGGTGGTCACAGTACCAGGGTATGGACTGCGCTTGTATGTTTTTTTTCCGAATGGATACTTACATGTGTATAGCTCTGCACTGTCTCCAGTGTTTGCTGTTCACCCTGGTGGATGGGCGCGGGTGGTGTCACCCTTGGCACATGCAGCAATGCATCTCTTGGAGGGAGCAATGTTGATGAAGCTCTCCGTCTCTCATTGTACGACTGTCTTCCCTCAGATTCGTTGTGAGGTTGCTCCTGTCTATATGGCTCATATCTTCTACTTTGTACCCTGCTAGAGTGGCCAAAACTTCTGTCTCTTTGACCTGATCTTCCCGTTGCAACCGCTTTTGCAGCACGAATGATTGATGTTGATGGAGCGACTAGTGGAAGCATGTGTGTCCTTTCCTTTCTGCATGCGCTAGGGAAGGAAAACATCTGTTGTTGGGGAAATTGTTGACCTTGTTGCAACCCACGAGTGGCAAAGCTTGTATTCCCAGATATCGGTGTTTGCTGCATAGAAGAACCTGTCCGTGCCTCTGATGATTCTGGTGTAGCCTGAAATCTACCTGTATTGTGGAAGTATCCAAGTGCTATTTCTGGTGTTACCCAACCAGGCGGTGCCCCATATCTGCTTGGCTTATCAAATCCTCGCTGCGTGTGCCACCTTGCATGTTTCTGCAATGACATTCAACTGTTTTGGGATTAATCTTTTCTGCATTTTCTCGTATACATGGGGGTTGTGTTCCCAGGCAATGTACAAGTTGAACTTGCATCACTGGGCGCTATTAAACATTGTTCTCTATTTTGTATCTGGTTTAGTTTCAGTCGAACTGATGAATGTACATGTTCAGCACTTGTGTACTGATTTTTAGCACTGCTTGTAAACTGAACATTGAACTTCATCTGTTATGGAAAGTTTCTTATCTTTTCCCCTATAACTGATGCATAAATATTTGGTGCACTGCTTGCAAATTGAACATTGAACTTTAGAGATGTATGGATATGCATATATAAAAAAACTGATGCATGTCTTCTCTTTTTTTCATCTATAACTTATGCAACTACACTAGAAGTACTTCTAGTTTATGTATCATTGAACATACTGTGTAACAAGTGTATATTTTTCAACAAGATTCTTTTACTAGTTCGAACTGACGCAACTACACGACATGTACTATTAGAAATAACATCATACAACTTGCAGTGGTAGCTGAATCTTATATAAAGCTTAGTAGCTACTTGGACTGATGCATAAGTTTATGTTTTTTGGCTTGAACTGAAGCTAGCATATTAGAGGTACTGATAGTAACCTCGACATCCAAATTGTGCATCAAGTGGCAAGGGTGTAATGAACTGATGCAAGCGTTTGCAATGTACTATCAGCTTGTGCATCATAGGAACATGTGTCAATGATGCAGCACACATGTAGTGCTGATGAATCTGATAGTGTAATATGTAGGAATAGCATAGTGTGTGCAATTTTTGAACTAAATCTTCTTCATAGCAGGACTGGTGAACTGATGAACTAACACAAACGTGGTATTTTTCTTCAGGCAAACCCAGACATGAAAACATTTTTTGGACTGATTCAATTTTTGAGGAAAATTAGTGCGGGAAGCAGATATCACCTCCAGTGGCATGTTCTTGGATCTGACTTCTTCTTCTTTCTCTCGTGGGCGACATACTAGCATGTTCTTGGGAGGCGGCGCCATTGATGCAAGCAAGGAGCTTGGGGAGACGACAACGCTCCTACTGGTGGTGGACGTCCGACGACGAGGTTCGGGGAGGCAGCGGCTGGCGGGGATCACGACCCCAACGAAGGAGCCTCGATGAAGGAGGGAGGCAGGAGGCGGGGATCACGGCCCCGTCGTTGCTTTGCCACCAAAGAAGGGGATGGCGTCCGTGGATCCGTTGCCGGCCAGTCATGGCGCTGCGGGCTCCCTCGCTCCGGTGGCTCCCTCGCTCCGGCTGCCGCCGTCGCTCGCTCGCCCACGACGGCTGCCTCCGGCGGAAGAAGGTGGGTTGGGTCGGGCTGGGTCGGGCTGGGTTAGGATGTAGGCGCGTCTGCCCTATATAGGGCCGGGGGTAACAGAATATTATTCTGCTACGGGTAACCGAATAGTACAACCCTATATATATATAGACAAAATTGTGTCTATCATAGCTTGCCACAGAACTTGTGCTCATATATATATATATATATATATATATATATATATATATATATATTTGTACTTGTCACAAATCAAATAATAGACTATCTAAGCAGCAGCTTTGGTCACTCCGTTTAGGATAACTAAGATAGATTTGCTCACTTCGTTTAAATCAAATTTATTGTCGTGTGATGCACCAGCTGCTGCTTAGATAGTCTATTATTCGTCCAGAGGTAGAAGTTGACCAGATATAACATAATCAATAGAATTCTCAAGAAATAAAGGAAGTTGGTGTGGCTGGCATTTAGCTTTACTTGAAGACAACAATGCGCTAATGACCAAATTATAATATACTAGCATGATCCATCTAGCCGGCGCCGAGATTTGAATTTGGAATTCTAAGCAAAGAAGTGGGACATCCTCAGCAACATGAAAACTCCTTTTTCAGTACAAAAATAAATAGTCAGTACAATGCCATTTGGAACTGAAGAAATTTATAGATAAATAAATTTTCCTTTCATAATTTATATGTATAAGAATTGCACGTAATAATTCTAAATTTAGTATACTTGCAAAGCAAATTTGATGGTAGCATCAATATTAAAGCCTTGAGATTTGAGGAAACTAAACTACATCAGATCAAACAATGCAAAAGGAATTAGTGGCATCTAATAAAGAATAACGCTGAGATATAGACTCAGAGATGGCGGTAGTTGGACAAAACGAAGCATGGACCAAGTTTATTTTAAGACTCCCAAGTGAGCTGGCCCATTTAGTTGGCCCTTTCTTTCAGCGGTGGGTGTGACGGGACCTCGCCGTTGGTCAGTGTGAAGCGGGTGGTCGATGTTTCTCCTGGTCAAGGTGGCGTGGAGGCTAGGAGGTCGATGCCCAGCACATGTCGCTCCATTGCCTGAACAATGCTGTCTACAAAGGATAAGGGGTCCGTTCGGGTGGTCTCCGCCGCTGCTGCTGGCTTGTCCATCCGGACAGTCTCCACCGCTGCTGGCAGTGGTTCACTTGTCTGCCAGTGGCAGTACTGGAGAGAGTTACTCTCTATTTCGGGACGCCGTCTACGCGTATCCCCATTGCTTATTTTGACTAGGGAGGCTTCGGCTCTGCAATGGGTCAAGTTTTGCTTCCTTTGTTGCGTCACTTCCGGGGCAGCGCGGTACGTCGTTTGTTTTATCTTCTATATAAGGATTTATCTTGCTTCCTATTCACTTTGTGTAGTGATGTTGCGGCGTTGATTGGGATGTTTTGATTTGCTCAGTAGGTCGTGGCAGTGTCTTTTAATTCCATCGGAAAGTTTTGGTGATGATACTATTTTTGACGTTAATAATTTTTGTGAGTAGGGTCTGGTTGTGAGTTGCAGGGCATTGTTGTTGGTCAGAGGAAGGAGTTGTCTCCATCTAGCCCAAACTGGTGTGCGCGGCGATGTGGGGTGACAACTCTGTATAGAGGTCAGAGGGGCAGACGATTTGGGGACGGCTTGTAGAGGTCAATGAAGCAGTTTGGGGCCGTTGTGGATACGGCGCGCCATTCGTCACTGTCATTGGAGGAGGTACGTCACTATGAGTGGTGCTGCAGTCGGATGAGGAGCTCATATCCGTTCGTCATTTCCATTGGAGGAGCCCGGTGTAACGTCCAAGATGCGCTTCTATCCTTATTTAGGCACGGGGGCCTCGAAAGGGATAGATGCGCATCTCGTTGTTTTGCAAGTGCAGCAAACATTGCATACATGTATGAAGAGATGAGTATATGAGTTGTCTTACACTCGCCACAAGCTAAATTACAGGTTCACACAATTATTCAAGCATCATACAGAAGACAGGGTCCGTCTACGGACGAAATCAAATGAAGAAAAGAAGCAATGTAAAGCTGCCTTGCTATCCCAAGGATCACAACAATGGCCTCTCTACTCATCGGGGTACGTGAGATACATCCGGCCATGTTCTTCATTGTACTCCCACTGGAGCCGAGTCACATCTTCGGGCACATACTCATCAACACCTGCACCTGTATTGTTGTAATCTGTGAGCCATAGGGACTCAGCAATCATGTAACCCGGGTACCGAAACTATGTAAGCTTTTGGGTTTGGAAGGGGTAAGTGTTGAGGTTGCATCAAGCACTAAGCATGTATTTGGTGGCTATCTTATGAGAACATGAATGTGAATATGGTGTTCTACGAAAGACGATCGAGAGCTACCATGATCACTAAGTGATCCCGAACCCCTACTTACGTCAAACATAACCCCACCGTGTTCTCTCTCGGTTCATGTTCACGAGCACAGACGATCACGGTTACGTACGCAATTGGTGTATTTTATTTGAGTTTACTTGAAGTTAACTATAACCGAGTGTTAAACAAAATATCCAAGTTGCCACATAACCGCGGGTATGGCTTTTCGAAAGATTTAACCCTGTAGGGGTGCTCCAACTAATCTGTCACAAATTAACCACACGCCGCGGGAATAACCTCGACCATGGATCTTGTGATCTTCCTAGGCAATTCCAAAGGAAAAACCGACACCTCGGGATAGCCCGAAGAAGATCGGGTTCCTCACGCAAGACATTCGAGAAAGGTAAAACTAGTCCAACAAGACTACCCGACGTGTCGACGAACTCGATAAGAGCCACGTATCTCATTCTCAGGACACGATGGATAAGCTACACGTACAGAGGCCTGATAGAGATCTTCCGAGTTGCCCCAGTTTGGCCCCGCACAATGCTCTAGTTTGGACCAACACTCATGAGGAGCACTGGCCTGGGTTGTTGATTAATTATCCACGGGGTTGCAAAGCCCTATGCATTTTTTTAATAAGTTGTTAAGCAAATAGTACCAATGTTGGGTCTTGCCAGACAAGCTTTAATCTCAAACGAATAATCAAGGGGGTCCCCATAACAACCCTGAGCATGTTAGGAGCTCAAAATATGGAACATAACACCGGTAATAAGTAACTATGGCGGTAAAAGTGGAACAAAACACCGAGCAATAGGCCAAGCCTTCCACCTTACCAAGATATATATGTGCATTAAATTAAATAACAGTAAGTGTGATATCTCCAGATATCCATGTTATCACATGGAAAAAACATGCACCTGCATCTAAGAACACTATAAGAGGACTGAGCAGTGGTAACTTAGCCAAACAAGGTTTGCTAGGTAGTGGAGGGGTTAGAGGATATCATGGAAATATAGGAGTCTTGACATTCAAGTGGTAGGTAACACAAGTGTAACGATAAGATCGATACAACTAGCAAAGCAATAATATTGTCGGGATCCGGGTACAGTCATCTTACCTGTTGGTTCTTCAGAGGAACAAAGAGCCGGGTTCTCGTAGTTGTATTCTCCTAGATCCTCATACGCAGGTTCAACACTTGTGTCTACCCAAAGATAAACAACACCAAATAAGCATACAACCAAGGTGCAATGCACAAACAAGATGATGCATGATTCATTTGAAGTATATAACATGGCAATCCTAAGCTAGTCATGTTTCTCATGCAATAGTTAAGTTATTAGAACTCTGGATAGAACCACATGTTTAGTTGTATGAACATGGCAAATATGGATCTGTCATGCAAAATCGATGCAAATGCATATGTGAAACGTAGGAAACGGAGTAACAGTTCTCATGCTACGCTCACGGCAAGGTACGAAGACAAAATACAAGACAAGGAAGGCCATGGTCTATTCCTTGGTATTCCAAGGATGCCACTGGTTAGGAAATGAAATTCTAACCACAATATAGCGAAAGATCAAGCAAAAAAAAATGGAGCATAGCTCCCACAAGCCACAACACAAAACCACACACACCCTGTCCAAAACAGCAACATAGTAACTTGCACATCAAATATCTAGAGCTACAGGATGTTTCCAACCACAAACAAAGTATGGACAGAAACTACATAACATTCTTAACAAATCATCCAACTACACAAACTTTAAAGGTAGCATGGATCACTAGCAATGAAGCTCACAAGATGGCATGATGAAACATATTCTAGGGACTTGGTGAAAATCACTGTTTTCTAGAATCTGAGTTATTTTGATAGCAATTTGACAACAGAAAACAATGATGCTAGAGACCACCTCATGGCATGAAAATTAACAGGCTGGTAGAGGACAATATCTACTACAAAACACTAGCACTAAGCTTGAGCTAAAACACAACAAAACACTTGGTAGCATCCACTAAACACGGCATAAAAATAATTACATCATGTCAGACTTAGAAATATTTAGCATGTTGAAAACAACAACATTTAGTTAGCTACTTTGGAGCAAGAAACCCACTTACATACAAGCTTATCATGTCAAAGAAAATACCAGGGCATAATACTCACAAAACTCTACCTCTTTCATGTTGACAGAAATATTATAGCATGCATGGATTAATTCATACAAAAATGACAAAATGGCATATTGGAACAAAATGACATTTTGCAAAACTTGATCAAATGACCAAACAAACAACACCATTGCCTTCCTTGGGAAATTATACCCCAAAATCAAATATCATACTCCTATCTTTGCATTTGTAAAACTCCCAAAACCTAGCTCGAAAAAAAACATCCAATATTTATAAGTCAAAACCTACTCTATTTGAACACTGCCAAAAATGGCCATTTCCATAAATGTCCATATACCAGAAATGGTATTATTACTAAAATAGAGGGAGGAAGAATAAATAAAATAAAAATAAAAGGAAGGGGGTCCCACCTGGCAGTGAGCTAGGGCCCCCTGTGGGTATGACAAGTGGGGCCAGGCTCACTGTCACACAGACATACACACACACGGCCACACACGCACATCACAGGCACACGGGATCCCTTCCCATAGTCACATGGGATCCCAACACACTCCACACACCGAAAAATAAAAGGGCCTCGGGGGGGGGGGGTTCGAACCCATGACCTCATGATCGTTTCCCTGGCATGCTACCACTGCGCTACTGAGCTGACTCTTGACAAAGAGGGGGCGCGATTTCTAATGAACACAGAAGGCACTGCTAAGGGAGTCCTGGATTAAGGGGTCCTCAGATAGCCGACCCATTATTCATGGGCCGGACTATGTGGGTCGCAAGGCAGGCATCAGATGATCGAGGACCACCTACGCCAATATGAAAGCTTCAAGGAGTCAAGCACGTTCTCCAAGTTATTAGCCGTAGTTAGGCATGTTATCTCTTCGGCATGTAATCGACCATGTGTAAGCCAAGGACACCCCCAACATCTATGTAAGTTGGAGGGTTTTAGGGCATAGAGGCAAGATAACTCATCTAGGGTTAGACATACGATCTCGAGGTAGATCAACTCTGTATTGCCATACACCATCAATACAATCAAGCAGGACGTAGGGAATTACCTACATTGGAGGGCCCGAACCTAGGTAAACTTGTGTCCACTTCATCTCCTGTTACCGTCGATCCTAGTATCACAGTTCGGGACCCCCTACCCGAGATCCGCCGGTTTTGACACCAACATTGGTGCTTTCATTGAGAGTTCCTCTGTGAGCACCGATTGGATCGATGGCTCATCCCGTCGCAAGCAGCAAGATCTGTATCGAAGGGGTTCTCACCCCGATCAGAATTTCACAGGTAACGACATCTTGCCGCACATCGGCTTGGTCGGCCATCATGGTCATACCGGAAGATTTCCCCCCAATTAATGTATTAAGTTCGGAACCCTAGAGTTCGTGTCTGATTCATGGGGAACACTCGTTCTGATGGAACCCTCAACCTTCGAAGGAAAACCTGTAAATTTAGATGCTTCGACGTCCAATACATCATGTCCCACGATGGAACAGAACACGGATCCGCTTCGGCATAACTCTGGAACCATCACACCGCTTGATGAACCCACTCGTATCAGCGACACACATCCTGCCATCGCCTCGTTCTTAAACGAGTTGTTCGATTGGATGAAGCTATGCGTATATCGGATGACCAGGTTCCGATCTATGATCGACTTGGGATCAGACCCGATGACAGGGAGATTCATGTCCCCCCGGTCACCCACCTTGTCGCCACCGTCGAGTGTTCGGCCGCGGATTTTGTCTGACAACCGGAACTAAAAACCGTCTACACTCCTGTCCGCAATCTCCAAGACCCCGTCGGAGAATCAGAGGCGGGAAATCGCTTTAAAGCTGGACCGGTCCAATCCAAGGTCCCTCGTGCGATTCGGAAACCATACTTCCGAACACTCATTATGACAGGGAACAATTTTTTTTCCCACCCACCGCCCAAGACGATTATCCAAGTACCGTGCCAAATCCCATGTCTTCGGACTTTCGGGATATAAGGCAAATACAAGGAGAATTAGTCCACCACTTTTGGGCAAGACTCCTCCTCGCTAGGAGCAGAGTAAAAGGTCTTAGTGACTGAGACGTAATGATATTTTTCATTAGCAATTGCCATGACGAAGGGATTCTTATTGCCCTGGCCCGCTGGCGCATAAACGACTTTTCGGAGTTATCCGAATTGGTACAGAAGTACTGTGCCATGGAGAGCGTCTGGAAATCCGAGCAATTGTTCTCGGAACCAAAATTCTCCGAACACCCCAGGGGGGTTCGAAGAAAGAGGGTACCTCCAAATCGGCCAGCCAGGCATGAACCCGTTGAAAAAAGAAACAAGTCCCTTTTCGGGACCGGTACCGTCCTCGACGGAATTTTAGATAAACCTTGCCCCATTCATTCCGTGTTGTTGAACACAAACCCTACTCATAGCCTTCAAGCTTGTTGGGACGTCAAGCAAGTCACAAAAAGTGGCGAGGCTATCCTCGACACACCTCTGTCGAACTGGCGCCCTCCTTCGCCAAACGGATTCGATGACAAAGTCCCGACGGTCTATGAGATCTTCCCCTCGAGGAGCAGGTGCAAAAGATCTCTTAGGGAGCACGAGCAAGTCTACCACGTGACAGCTACTAGCCATGGGCAGACATACCGATTACTTTCGGGAACACTGACTAGCCGCCCATCCTTCCCGATCATTCACCTGCCGCTCGAGTCTTGAATCCCATCATTGATGGATACAAACTACATAGGGTGCTCATGGACGGCGGCAGTGGTCTAAACCTCAGTTACGAGGCTACTCTGGAGAAAATGCAGTTCGATCGATTTCGCATCGAACATAGCAAAACAACCTTCCAGGGAATTATCCCAGGGAAAGAGGCACGTTGTTCCGAATGTATCATCCTGGACATTGTGTTCGACACGCCCGAAAATTACCGATCCGAAGAACTTCTCTTCCACATCGTCCCCTTCCCCAGTGGCTATCACACCCTGTTAGGGCATGACGCCTTTACAAACTTCCAGGCCATAGCCCATTACGGGTACATGAAACTCAAAATGCCAGGACCAAATGGAGTGATCACACTCGCCAGTGATCCGAATATAGCCCTTCGGGCCGAAAACAAAACGGCAACGCTCGCCCTCGAGGCATTAGCGGAAACTTTTGCCACCGAGGAATTGACCGCTCTACGGTCGATAGTTAATAGGAATGGCGTGATCCTTAGTAAAAGGCCCAAATCCACGTCCTTTAAACCCACAGAGGAAGTCATCAAATTTCAGGTGCATCCAACGGACCCCAATAAAACAGCGTCCATCGGAGCCCAAATCGATCCCCTTATGGACGAAGCATTGCGGAATTTCCTTTGTGAAAATTGGGACATTTTCACTTGGCATCCTTCCGATATGCCCGGTATCCCACGTCAGCTCGCCGAACACAGCTTGAACATTATTCCAGGCTTTAAGCCCGTGAAATAGACCCTGCGCCGCTTCTCCAAACCCAAACGGCAAGCCATGGGTGAAGAATTAGGAAAATTGCTCGAGGTCGGAATTATTCGGGACATCAAACACTCCGAGTGGCTGGCAAATCTGGTGATGGTACCTAAGAAAGACAAATCCTGGTGGCTGTGTGTCGATTTCAAGGACCTCAACAAAGGATTTGTCTTTGGGGCATGCTTTATTTCCCGCCTCGGAGAAAAAGCTTTGCCACTCTATAAGCTGCTGAAACGGACAAACAATTTCGAATGGACCGATGAAGCAGGGGCTGCATTGGAAGAAATCAAAACAATACTGGCAACCAATCCCATACTCACGACACCAGGCACCGATAGCCTATGTTGTTATACATATCGGCGACCAACAAGGTAGTCAGCATGGTGCTCGTCATCGAACGAGATGATGAGGGACATAAATTCCGAACTCAGAAGCCAGTATATTATGTGTCAGAGGTACTAACACAGTGCAAGTCCAGATACCCACATTATCAAAAAATAGCCTATACAATATTCATGGCATCAAGGAAACTCCGACACTACTTCCAGGAGTGCGCGGTAACGGTGGCATCGGAATTCGCCTTGAATGATATAATCAACAACAGGGACGCTATCGGTCGCATAGACAAATGGGCCATTGAGCTCCTTCCCTTTGAAATAAACTACAAGCCACGTCGCGCCATTAAATCTCAGGTACTGGTGGACTTCTTGGCTGAATGGACAGAGACCGAGCTCCCCAAGGAGTATAATGCATACTCCCATTGGACAATGTACTTCGATGGATCCAAGATCTTGGCCGGTCTGGGGGCTAGAGTTATCCTCACATCCCCCACAGGCGACAACGTAAGATACATGTTGCAAATCATGTATGCTGATTCCAACAAAAGCTGCCGAGTACGAAGCTCTTCGTCATGGTCTTCGGATGGAGGTATCGATGTGCATACGATGACTAGAGGTACGGGGAGACTCAAACCTGGCCATATCCCAAATTAACAGCGAATTCGACGCCAAAAATCCGAAGATGGCGGCATATAGAGACACTGTCCTCAAGATATCTGCTCGGTTCAAGGGGTTGGAATTCAACCATGTTGCTCGAGACAACAACCAAGCCACCGATATATTGGCCCGTATGAGAGCCAAGCGCGACCCTGTCCCAAGAAACACCTTCCTGGAGCAGCTCTCCAAGCACTCGGTAGTGTGGCAGGACAACGCAAATGGCACCGGTC
Source organism: Hordeum marinum (assembly GCA_022496015.1). Classification (NCBI taxonomy): domain Eukaryota; kingdom Viridiplantae; phylum Streptophyta; class Magnoliopsida; order Poales; family Poaceae; genus Hordeum; species Hordeum marinum. Next base: position 224,290,132 of record CM039674.1, read on the forward strand.
CAAAAATAGTGGACGAAGTTGTTCCCCTATAAACGAACCAGATGATGGCATCATCGGCGACTCAACGATGAATGAGACACCCTCGGCTCATGAGTAATGGCAATAATTGCGCCATGGACAGAGCCCTTCCTCGCCTACCTCCTTCACAAGGAACTCCCCGGCGATCAAACTAAGGCATGACGCATAGTTCGGCGATCCAAGGCCTACAAAGTACACGAGGATGAGTTATACAAGAAAAGCACCACTGGAGTACTACAGAGGTGTATATCTGAGGAGGAAGGACGGGAGCTCCTCCCTGAAATACACGTGGGCATGGGCGGGCACCATGCCGCGGCAATATCTCTTGTCGACAAAGCCTTCCGAACTGGTTTCTTTTTGCCTACAGCTCGGACCGACGCCTAGTCACTCCTTCAACATTGCGTTGGGTGTCAACTCTTCGCAAATCAAAGTCACATGCCCCCAACAGCTCTTCGGACTATTCTGATCACCTGGACTTTTGTGGTCTGGGGGCTAGACATGGTTGGACCCCTCAAAGGGGGAACCAAGAAAAATAAATATCTACTGGTCATGGTTGACAAGTTCACCAAATGGATAGAATCCAAGCCTGTTAAATAAGCTAAATCCAGGCCAGTGATTGAATTTATATCTAGCATATACACCATTACGGTGTCTCGCATAGTATAATAGCGGACAATGGAACAAACTTCATGGCCCAAGAGGTCAAGGATTGGTGCGCAAAAATGGGCATAAAGCTCGATTATGCATCGGTCTATCATCCGCAGACCAATGGACATGTCGAGCGAGCAAACGACCTCATTATGAGCGGCATCAAGCCACGTTTGGTCCGATCTCTTCACGAGTCCGACTGTCATTGGGTGGAGGAACTCGACTCCGTTCTATGGGGCCTGCATACTACCCCAAGCAGATCAACGGGTTATACACCGTTTTTATAGTCCATGGGGCAGAGGCAGTCCCCCCTGTGATATTATCCACGACGCACCAAGAGTGCACATGTACTAGGAAAAGGAGGCCGAGTTAGATCGGCAGGACGACTTAGACGCCCTGGAGGGGGAGCGGGACATAGCTCTGGCTCGATCCACTCTTTACCAACAGCAAGCTCGACGGTACAAAAGTAGGGAAGTTCGGGCAAAAGCATACAACATGGGAAAACTCGTCCTACGGCTCCTGGAGAAACAGAAGCACAAACTCAACCCCAAGTGGGAGGGTCCTTTCATCATTGACGAAGTGCTCGCGGGAGGGGCCTATCGTTTGTGGAGTTCGTCCGATAACCGCCTTGAACCAAACCCATGGAACGCAACTCATCTTGGGTGCTTCTACAGATAAACTGGTGTCATCCATACTGCCCTACACTTTTTCCTTTTTCATTATTTTTAACTTTTTTCTCCATTTACTTTCCCACTTTGCTGTTCGATTGGGACAATTTCTTTCCCTACCCTATGTTCGGCTGAACCACTCTCCTACTACGGATAGTCTCCATACACCATAAAGTGTTAAATCCAAAAACATCACGTGGGGGCTTCTTTTAAATAGCCAGTTTTTAATAATTGCCGGGTGCACATGTTTCTTTTGTCATGTTTTAGCCATCAAATGCATCAATTCGAACTAAGACTTTGCCAAGTTGGGTTTCCTCGCTCCTTTGGTTACTCTTTACGTTCCTGCTTGTTTGGCTAGAGAGTAAAGGGAGCACCTCTACGATTTTTACAACCGGGTCATCCGGACACGTACCGCAGACAGGTGAAGCCGAAAGCTAGCTATCTTTTGTAGACAATTGGTCGCCTATGATGGAAACACCTTATACGACACTGGTTGCTACTTCTGTTGTTTGGGTCTCTTATTCCCAAAGGACACTTAGTCGTGTGCTACAAGTATTTGGATTCCTATCTACGCTCTTCGTAGAACCCCATCGAAAGGTATCACTAGAGGTACTATTTTCATCGGAAGATGTTTCTTACGCCGCGCCGTAATATAACATATTTTCTATGTGCTTTCTGTCTGTTCACACCACATGTCCGGATTGCCTGGTTCCCCGAATATAAGTTCGCTCTTTGGCCAAGGTATAATAAGAAGGAACACTCCCGAGCTATTCGCATGGGAGGGAGAAGCCGGTGGCCGGTTAAGACAAAGTTTACAACACATATTGTTTTATACATGTATATGTAAATTACATATGCGGCTGCTGATCAAGATCATCGATTATTGTGTTGAGGGGGCAGTCTGCTTGCGAAAGACGGGCGACTGGCATCACCTGGTCAGGTGGAGTGGCACTTCTTTTCCATCCTATACTACAGGACCAACCCGCGCCATATGCTTGGGGTTAAGTCCGGTGAAATGGGTCTTGACCATTGTCCATGCCTCCCTGCTCCTTCGCGGCACACCGAAGTCTTCCACAGCTCGAACCTATCTCGAGCTCCCCTAAGTCGATCCACAAGTGCGGCTAGCCCTTCTGGTGGATGTTCGGTGGGCCATAATGCCTTCATCATCCCTTTCATCGCCTTTTGCACACGCTTGTGGAGAGAGGTCAGCTCCTTCAGCAAGTCCCCTTGGTATGATTCGATCTCCTCTTCAGGATGTCCTGTCAGGAGACCTGCACACAAGATAACAAGCGCGATTACTATCATTCTCCACATCGAAAATACTCACTCATAGCGGAATTGTATTTACTGAATACGCCCCTCCGAAGCTTGTGATTCTCTTCTTGAGCTTGGGCTAATTGAGTCTTTAAACTCTTTATTTATTTGGCCTGTTTTTGTATAACAAGACAACCGACTTGCTGCTGGAATTCCGCATACCTTTGTGAATCTCGGGCTTCTTCCAGCTGCCTTTCCATATGTCCTAGTGATTCGGCTCCTACACGGAATCCATATGTCAGGAACGATAATGTAAAAAGATTAGCAGTAAAAACATACTCACCATGGGCTCTCGCGTGAAGCTCTTCACTTGTGCTAGTTCGGCCTTCACGTACTGCACTTCCACGCGACTCTCCTTGAGGGCCTTGGCCAATTGCTCTGATTGTTTCTTTGAGGCTTGTGTCAGTAGTCAAACAGTATGGAGATCCTTAATTCATTTTTTCTAAATCAAATTAAGGCCCAGGGGCTACTAGGCTTACACAAGTATGCAGATTCTACAAAATCTGACCACTTACCTGAATGTTGGTTGTTATCAGCTTCATAGCTTCGCCAAATCCAGCTCGGGCAGCCCCGAGATGTGCATCCGCCGAGCGTAGGGCACCAAACTCCTAATCGGAGAAAATTGGGTGCCGCATTGCCTTCCATCGGTGCCGATGATGCATGGCGCTCTCCACTTCCGATTTGGTGAGAGATACTCCATCGCCAGATTTGGCGAGCGTCGGACCGGCCATGGGGGCTTCCGTAGCGGAAGCCGCATGGGTCGTGGCCCGAGAGCTTCGGGCGTCCCTTGACACCCTGGCAGCCCCTTCAGTAGGTGAGGATTGGATGTTCCGCCTAGATAAAAAATGAGTGGCTATGAGGTTCTGCTAAGTATAATGATAAAATGGATATCCAAACTATGTACCTGCGGGATGCGCGGACAGGAGGATTCGTTCCCATGTGCGGCTCCTTTGCAGGGTCCCGGACGGCGTCTGACTCGCCCACGGCCTCAGCTGCTGGCACATGGCATGCTGATCGGTGGCGCTTGAGGGCTGGGACCGGGGCGTCCGGGGTGTTCTTGGAAGCAGGCCTCTTGCGGGAAGAGTTTTTCTTCTTACTCGTGGACGAAATGGAAAATGACTCAGGGTAATCAACTATGATTGCCGCCGGGGTCTGGACGATGCTGTCCTAATAGTAGACTCTGTTTTCGAAGTCAAGACAGAGATTCGGGTCCTCATTGAAGCCCGGATCATTGTCACATGAATGATTCTCGGGCTGAGGAGCCGGACAGTTGACCGTCTCGACGAAGCTCCTCCATTCCTATCCACGCCAAGGCCTCGGTCAGATAGAGTGCGGAATGAATCCCTGAACTATTTCATGATTGAAAAAGGAAGATTTACCTATTCGATGGGATTGTGGGCCGAATACCCCTCCTTGGTTGACCGCCGGATGAAGTCTTCTTGTTCTCCTTTGTACAGGACGACAAGTGCGGCGGCCAGCGTTGTTGGATTGGCGGGACCTAGTTTTCGAGAATGCGTGGCGTCGCTTGTCCTGTTGTATCACCATAAGGGGTTCACCCTTTGTTAAAGGGGATGCACACACCGAGATAGCGGCGGACATGACATCGATCATGGTCAGCCGGTGATGGGCAAGCATCCGCACTTGCGTGGCTAGGTGTTGCACTTCAGCGCTCTCCTCCTGAGAGCTCTTGGGTCACCAGTTGTACCTCTTCTTCGGGAGGAGGTCGGAGTATTCGGGCAGCCCTGTCCGAGTTGGATCAAACAGGGGAACATCTTCAATATAGAACCACTCTAAAGTCCATTCTTTGGATTTCTTCGGTGTGCCAGCCGGATACCGTGTCCCCATTATGCTGCATACTTCGGCTCCACTGACCTATAAGATAGCCTTGTCCCGAGTTCTGGGGACAAGGCAGAAGTATTTCCTCCACGGATCGAAATGAGCTTCACACCCTAAGAACATCTCGTAGAGGGCGACAAAGCCCGAGATGTGTAGGATCGACCCTGGGTCAGATGGTGGAGTTGAATCCTGTAGAACTCTAGTAACCCCCTTAGGAATGGGTGGATTGGAAACCCAAGGCCCCGAAGAAGGAAGGGGACATAGCAGATGCACCCCCCTTGTTTGGATTAGGGAAGCGCTCGTCGAAAAACTCGTCACCATAAGAAAGTAGAACTGCGTGCGTCGCCGCCAGATCAGATGATGGGAGATATCCTTGGGTTTCCAGATTACGGAGCCGCAGGAGTGTGACGGAGTAGCTGGTCCAGTCTCCAGGGCATTGGCCATAGCGTGCTGAGGAGCCAGGAGCGTTAGCCATGTTTTGCGTGGAGCCTCTGCTAGGAATTTTTAGCGAGAGGGAGGAATAATATGTGTTTTGAACCACGATTTTGTTTGATTAAATGGGCTAGTGCCTCCATTATGGAGGGGTAGGATTGTAAAAATCACTGGCCACTCATCTCCCCATGACGCACAAAAATCAAGGGATTTGTGTAGTTATTATAATGACCCGCATTCGCGACACTTGGGATCTTGCTGAAGACTGGTCGAATGCCGAATAGAGAATGATGAGGGACTCGCCTTTCAAGCCGAAGACAATGATGCGAAGGAATCAACCGAATATATATATATATATATATATATATATATATATATATATATATATATATATATATATATATATATATATATATATCGGCGTTGAAGGCCAGTACACGGGCTACTGAGGGAGTCCTGGATTAAGGGGTTCTCGGATAGCCGACCCATTGTTCATGGGCCGGACTGTGTGGGCCGCAAGGCAGGCTCGGATGAGCGAGGACCACCTGTGCCAAGATGGAAGCTTCAAGGAGTCAAGCATGTTCTCCAAGTTATTAGCTGTAGTTAGGCAGGTTATCTCTTCGGCATGTAACCGACCATGTGTAAGCCAAGGACACCGCCGACATCTATATAAGCCAGAGGGTTTTAGAGCATAGAGGCAAGATAACTCATCTAGGGTTAGGCATACGATCTCGAGGTAGATCAACTCTGTATTCCCATACACCATCAATACAATAAAGCAGGACGTAGGGTATTACCACCACTGGAGGGCCCGAACCTGGGTAAACTTGTGTCCCCTTCGTCTCCTGTTACTATTGATCCTAGTCTCACAGTTCGGCCCCCCTACCCGAGATCCGCCGATTTTGACATCGACAAGTGCCTTCCTCTGCTTTGTAGCAGCGAGCAACAACGACGACGATGGCAAACTTCGGCGATCTATAGAGGGGACTAGCGATGACAGGGCTGCGGAAGCCTACGTGGATCTCATTCCCATCATCATCTACAACCTACGCGAGCGGCAGCGAGGAGATCGAGCACAAGCTCATGCTCGGCTCGGGCACGGCGTAGCGACAGCGACCCAAGCACGAAGATGGCGAGACTAGCGGGGGAAACGGCATGAGATGGAACGGCGGGTCGACTGCTCACCGAGAGGGGGACAAAGACAGGCTCTACGCAAACGGGGCGAGGAAGACGATTCGCGCGGGGGCTTCGGGTGCGCGAAGGAGATGAGGAAGAAGCCGACGACGCGGGGCTGCTCTCCACGCCCTAGCACCAGGAACAGGGCGCAGAAGACACCACGGAGCTCTTCGACATCCCAGGCAGCGAGGAAGGGGCCACCGGAGACGAGGACGATGGCGAAGCAGGGTGGCTCTCCCCTGTTTCTCTCTCTGAACCTCACTGACTCTCTGAATCTTATCGCATAGGAAGAAGAAGGAGGGAAGAGAGGAGTCAGCGGTGGCTCGAGGGAAAGGGGGAAATCCTAGGGGTCACGCACGTCGAGGGGGTTAAGTAGGCTGGGGTCTGACGGCGCCCTCGACGTCCATGAACAGGACGCGCTCGCTCTCTCTCTGTGATGCTGATGGAGGAAGGGGACGGCGAGCAGGTAGTCGTCCTGCGAGCTGGGCCAAGGCCGCTCGAGAGGCTAGCTGGGCCGTGGGGAGAGAAAGGCCCAGGTGGCTCTGCTCCCCTCTCTCTGTCTCACAGAACAGAAAACATAGCCTTTTATTTTTAAAACACATAGAGCAATTAAAAGCAGGGAACAAAGAGAGAAGTTGAAAAGAAAAATAAATACATTCTTGGGTTCACTAAAATGCAAGCTATTTAATACAAATGTTCTGGGCATTTTTAGAGCAATGAAATATCTTACCTAATTATATTAATGAGGCACTATTGCGAAGTTATTAAAAGGAAAAAACTCCAACCATGAAAGAGGAACATTTTCTAAATCTTGGAAGATTATGTAGAAGGGGTTCAACAATTTTAACAAGTGAAAACATCAAGTAAATATTATCATGTGGAATATTTAGGAGAGAGAAAAGGTGATGGTTTGAAATGGGATGGATTTGAGCACCACTTCAAACAAAGCAACACATGCACTCATCCCATAGACATACACTCATATCACCACCACAATCACAAGGCAACCATGGCAAGAAAATATTATGCATACATATGATGATCGTGATGGCATGATGCATGATGCATGATATGACAAATGCAAGTAGAACCCAAACTCATGATGGGATTACAAATATGAGGTCACACAAGAGAACCATTACAAATATTGCAAGGGATGCACTTGGGCTGTTACAACTCTCCAACACTACAAGAGGATCTCGACTTGAGATCTAAGAACGAAAGAACTCTAGAAATTCGGAACGGAGAAGATCCTCACGTTCCCAAGTAGCTTCTTTGTCGGAATGATGAGACTACTTCACCTTGAGAAACTTGATTGACTTGTTGCGAGTCTTACGCTCAGTTTCTTCCAGAATAGCAACTGGATGCTCACGATAGCATAGGTCTTCTTGGAGATCAATGTCTTGGAGGTCAATGGTATGCTCGGGAGTCTTGAAGCACCTCCGGAGCTGAGAGACATGGAACACACCTTGCACATTTGCGAAATTTGGAGGAAGCTCGAGTTGGTAGATAAGGTCACCTCTCTTGCCCACAATTCTGAAAGGACCGACACATTTGCGAAATTTGGAGGAAGCTCGAGTTGGTAGGCAAGGTCACCTCTCTTGCCCACAATTTTGAAAGGACCCACAAAGCGAGGAGCTAGCTTCCCTTTGATTCCAAAACACTGAGTGCCCTTCATGGGAGAAACTCCGAGATAGATAAAATCATCAATTTGGAAGGAGACATCCCAATGTTTGTCATCATAATAACTCTTCTGGCGGGATTGAGCTGCTTTGAGATTATCACGAATGACACGACACATCTCTTCTGCTTCAGTGATCATGTCATTGCCCAGAATTTGACGCTCACCGGTTTTAGACCAATTGAGCAGGGCACGACACTTCTTGCCGTAGAGAATCTTGAATGGGGCCTTGCCTGAACTAGCCTGGAAGCTGTTGTTGTATGAAAATTCGCCGTATGGAAGGCAGTCTTCCCATTTCATGCCAAAAGAAATCACACACGCTCTGAGCATCTCTTCGAGGATTTGATTGACCTTCTCAACTTGACCACTAGTCTGAGGATGGAATGCAGTGTCAAAACATATCTTGGTACCCATAGCAGTCCGGAAGGAGTCCCAGAACTTGGAAGTGAAGAGGCTTCCACGATCTAAGGATATGAGCTGAGGAATACCATGCAAAGAAACTATCCTTGACGTGTACAACTCTGCTAGTTGAGCTACCGAGATAGACTCTTTGACCGGAAGGAAATGGGCAACTTTGGTCAGCTTGTTGATAACCACAGAGATGGCATCGTTGCCCTTCTTGGACTTAGGAAAACCAGTGACGAAATCCATCTCCACATGATCGAATTTCCACTCTAGAATAGGCAAAGGCTGAAGGAGACCTGCTGGACATTGATGTTCAACCTTCACTCTATGACAAACATCACACTCATTCACAAACTAAGCAATTTCATGCTTCATGCGAGTCCACCAGAAGGTTTGCGTGAGGTTCTGATACATCTTGGAACTGCCTGGATGAACTGAGAGGAGGGAATTATGCACTTCATCCATGATAACCTTCATAAGATCACCTTTTGGAGCCACCAGACGGTCCTCAAAGAACAAGGTATATTTGTCATAAACACGGAAGCACTTATACTTTGGAATGCACTTGGCCACACCTTTCTCCACTTTCTTCACCATAGCATCAAGAAGTTGAGCTTGGTGAACCTGATCTTCCAGAGTCGGAGAGAATTGAAGATTTGCAAGAAATCCTTGTGGAATCAGTTGGAGATTTAGCTTGCGAAAGACTTCACAAGGCTCTAGTTGAAAAGGCTTAAGGATAAGACTGTTGCAGTACGCCTTTGGGCTGAGCGCATCTGCAATGACATTTGCTTTACCAGGCGTATACTCAATGCTTGGATTGAAGTCCTCAATCATTTCCACCCAACGAGACTGCCGAAGATTGAGATTGGGTTGAGTAAAAATGTACTTCAAGCTCTTGTGATCGGTGTACACCTCAAATGGTCTACCCAACAACAAATGCCTCCAAGTCATTAGAGCATGCACAACTGCCGCCAGCTCAAGATCATGAGTGGGGTAGTTCTTCTCACTAGGCTTCAGCTATCGTGAGGTATAGGCAACAATCTTCTTATCTTGCATGAGAACGCCACCAAGACCTTGGAGTGAAGCATCACAGAACACTTGGAAAGGCTTTGATTGCCCGGGAGGAACAAGTACTGGAGCTGAAGTCAGCTTCTGCTTGAGCGTATTGAACACCACATCACACTCAGGAGACCAAGCATACTTTACATTCTTCTGGAGGAGGTTGGACAAAGGCTTAGCAATTTGAGAGAAGTTCTCCACGAATCTTCTGCAGTAACTTGCAAGCCCGAGGAAGCTACAAAGCTGCTTGACATTCTGAGGAGGCTCCCACTTCAAGATTGCCTCAAATTTCTCAGGGTGCACTTTAATGCCCTCGACAAAGATCACGTGCCCAAGGTACACCACTTCATTGAGCCAAAACTCACATTTGGAGAACTTAGCATAGAACCGATGCTCTCTTAGCTTGTCAAGCACAAGCCGGAGATGCTCTGCATGTTCTTCTTCAGTCTCCGAGAATACGAGAATATCGTCCAAATACACCAAGACGAACTCATTCTTGAAAGGAGAGAATATGAAGTTCATCATACTAGAGAAGGTTGGAGGAGCATTGGCGATGCCAAAGGACATGATGGTGTACTCATAAGAGCCAAAACTCGTCCTGAAAGCAGTCTTTGGAATATCTTCTTCACGAATGCGAATCTGATGATAGCCCATGCGAAGATCAAGCTTTGAGAAAACCTTGGAACCTTTCAGTTGTTCAAACAACTCATTGAAGTTGGGAAGTGGGTACTTGTTTCTGATTGTCTTTTTATAAAATGGACGGTAATCAACACAAAGTCGGTCCATGCCATCCTTCTTCTTGACAAACAGAACACCACAACCCCATGGAGAAGAACTTGGTCTGATCAGACCCAGACGTTCTTGTTCATCTAGCTGCTTCTTCAACTCTTTCAGCTCTTCGGGGCCAAGCTTATAAGGATGCTTACAAACCAGTTCAGTTCCAGGTTCGAGATCAATCACAAACTCAATTGGTCGGTGCGGAGGCATTCCTGGCAATTCTTCGGGAAATACATCTTCATACTCACAAACCACCGGAATATGAGAAATGGCTGAGATTTCACCCTTCTCATTAAGAGCAAAGAGACGAATCGTGTCATCACGAGCTGCGAAAACGATCACGTCTTCTAAAGGATGAGTCAATTTGACTTCTTTAGCTTGACAATCAACATGCGCCTTGTTCATAGCCAGAAAATCTATGCCAAGAATGAGATCAATTTCGGAATTACCAAGAACAATTGGAGAGGCAAGAAAAGAATAATTGCCCATCTTGATAGAAACATCTGGAACCACCATGTTCGAGCTCATCAATTTGCTCGGGGACACAACACGGAAAGGATTTGGTACGACTACCGAAGTCAAATCATGCTTCCATGCATAATGTCTAGATATGAATGAATGCGATGCACCAGTATCAAACAGAACTTTTACAGGAATAGAATTGACTGAGAGATTACCCATAATCACTTCATGAGACTGCTCTGCTTCAGCTGCATTCACCATGGTCAGTCTTTCTGACTTGGGATTCTGCCTCACCATAGCATTGCCTAGAGGTCTGACTGGAGGAGGAGGCAGAAGACGCTGCTGGTTGGTGCACTTGTTTGAGTAGTGAACCTTCTAACCACACTTTTGACAAGTAACCTCTGAGAGCGGACGGTAGTTGTCTGGAGGAGGAACATTAGCTAACTTGGGTGCCTCGGGTCTCTGCTGATAACCTGGGTTGGGTGGGTGGGAAGAACCATGACCACCGAACTGCCTCTGTTGCTGAGGGGGACAGAACGGAGGAGGAGGAGGAACCCAATACTTCTGCTGCTTAGGAACCATCTAAGAGCTGGAAGAAGAAGAGTAGGATTCCTTGGAACGCTTCCTTGAGTTCTCCAACTTGAGCTGAGTTGCCTCGACCTTCAAAGCCTTGTTGTGGAACTGATCAAACTCACGAGGCTCATGCAAGACTAGACCCGGCAGAAGTTCATCCTGGAGACCACCTCTGAACTGATAAATCATGGACTTGTCGTCAGGAACATCTTGTTTACCATAGCGGGCCAGATTCTGGAATTCGATGTTGTACTGATAGAGATACTTGCTTCCCTGCTTCAGGTGCCTGAACTTCTCACGCATCTCCTCAACAAAGCTTGTCGGAATGTAATGGGCCCTGAAGTCATGGCAGAAATCATCCCAGCTGATAACATGATCACCCGTGGAGTCCTTGACTCCTTGTATTGCTGCCACCAATCTGCTGCCTGACCCTTGAGATGAAACGTCAAGAACGTGACATAGTCATCTAGCCCGACATTGCTGCATTCGAAATGCTTGCTCATGTCGCGAAGCAATCATTCGCATCAAAAGGCTGCTCACAACAGGTGAAAGACTTGGGCTGGTTGGCAAGGAACTGGTTGAGTGTCGCGAACTGAGGCTAATTCTAAAAATTCCCTTGATAACCTTGTTGTCCCTGATCTCTCTCTTGCAATAGCCTGAGCAACATCTGAGTATTCGTGTTGGTGGCGGCCATCACAGCTTGCCAAGCTTCTAGAGGAGGAGGAGGTGGTGGGGGTGGTGGAGGATCAGACTGCTCCCCCTCACGACCTGGGTTCCCACGAGTTGCTGGAGCCATCCTGAAGACAGACAAAATCATCAGCAAACCATTAATAAAGATGAAGCAATAAGCTGAATCAATGAGTTGAAATAAATTGCTATGAATCTCATCACATGCATTCGAACTGAAAATTTAGTATGAACACATACTTCAGGTTCGGAATAACATCAATAGATCTTGTAGCCACTTCCAATAACACAATAGTATTGAGATAAGGTTGCTCGGAACAAATGTATAGACCCTCATACATCTGAAGAAGATGATCCTAGATACCTACTTGAATTACCACCTAAGAACTTCCGAAATCTTTGGTTATGCAATCGGGTGTTGGGGATACAAGGTGGCAAAATATCTCACACAACTAACAAGCCCTACACTCCAACTGCATCCATCTGTCAACACATAACCAGAGGCTTCAGAACTCCATCTATCCCGGATCCTCGAAAACAGAACGATAGCAAACATCATAGTACCCTAGACGGCTCCCCAGTACTGGGTGACTCCGACCTTATCTCGCCATGATAAGTATTGAAGTAATTTCGAACACCCTCCGTCCTGAGATACTAAGGAAACTGAATGATAATGATGTGCCAAGAATCCCCTGGAGCTCAACTTCCCGGAAGAAATCAAGTCAGACAGGAGGCAACAAGACAGAACTCCGTCACATCGGCATCATATAGTTTCAAAAATATCCGCGTGATCCTAATTTTTTTGAGCGAGAAGAGTAGAATCAAAAATTCCTAAGTCGAATACCTCACCATAGTATAGAAGAGGAGTAAAAGAAACCTACTCTCTGATATAACCAGACTCAAAATAGTTTTTACTAGACTCGACTCGGCCAACTTCAATCAAGCAAAGGCTCCTATGGTCGTATGGCTCTGAACACCAACTTGTAACATGCAAGATGCGCTCCTATCCTTATTTAGGCACGGGGGCCTCGACAAAGATAGAGGCGCATCTCATCGTTTCGCAAGTGCAGTAAACATTGCATACATGTATGAAGAGATGAGTATATGAGTTGGCTTACACTCGCCACAAGCTAAATTACAGGTTCACAAAATTATTCAATAATCATACAGAAGACAAGGTCCGTCTACGGACAAAATCAAACGAAGAAAAGAAGCAATGTAAAGCTACCTTGCTATCCCAAGGATCACGACCATGACCTCTCTACTCGTTGGGGTACGTGACATACATCCGGCCATGTTCTTCATCATACTCCCATTGGAGCTGAGTCAGATCTTCGGACACATACTCATCAACACCTACACCTGTATTGTTGTAATCTGTGAGCCACAGGGACTCAGCAATCATGTAACCCGGGTACCGAAACTATGTAAGCTTTTGGGTTTGGAAGGGGTAAGTGTTGAGGTTCCAGCAAGCACTAAGCATGTATTTGGTGGCTATCTTACGAGAACATGAATGTAAATATGGTGTTCTATGAAAGACAGTCAAGAACTACCATGATCACTAAGTGATGCCGAACCACTACTTACGTCAAACATAACCCCACCGTGTTCTCTCTCGGTTCATGTTCACGAGCAAAGACGGTCACGGTTACGCACACATTTGGTGTATTTTATTTGAGTTTACTTCAAGTTAACTATAACTGGATGTTCAACAAAATATCCAAGTTGCCACATAACCGCAGGCACGACTTTCCAGAAGATTTAACCCTGCAAGGGTGCTCCAACTAATCCGCCACAAATTAACCACACGCCGCGGGAATGACCTCAACCATGGATCTCGTGATCTTCCTAGGCAATTCCAAAGGAAAAACCGACACCTCATGTTGGAGTTCCTCATGCAAGACATTCGAGAAAGGTAAAATAAGTCCAGCAAAACCGCTCGACGTGTCGACGAACCCGATAAGTGTCGCATATCTCGTTCTCAGGACACGAAGGATAAGCTATGCGTACGGAGGCCTGATAGAGATCTCCCGAGTTGCCCCGGGTTGGCCCCGCACAATGCCCTAGTTTGGACCAACACTCATGAGGAGCACTGGCCCGGGTTGTTGATTAATTATCCACGGGGTTGCAAAGCCCTATGTATTTTTTATTAAGTTGTTAAGAAAATAGTACCAATGTTGGGTCTTGCCAGATAAGCTTTAATCTCAAACGAATAATCAAGGGGGTCCCCATAACAACCTCGGACATGTTAGGAGCCCAAAATATGGAACATAACACCGGTAACAAGTAACTATGGCGGTAAAAGTGGAACAAAACACCGAGCAAAAGGCCAAACCTTCCAACTTACCAAGATATATATGTGCATTAAGTTAAATAGCAGTAAATATTGTGATATCTCCAGATATCCATGTTATCACATGGAAACAACCTGCACCTGCATCTAAGAACGCTGTAAGAGGGGCTGAGCAGCAGTAACTTAGCCAAACAAGGTTTACTAGGTGGTGGAGGGGTTAGAGGCTATCATGGCAATGTAGGAGGCTTGACATTCAAGTGGTAGGTAACACAAGTGTAACGTTAAGAGCAAGACATCTAGCAAATCAAAAAATTCTCGAGATCCGGGTACGGTCATCTTGCCTATTGGTCTTTAGAGGAACAAAGAGCCGGGTCCTCGTAGTTGTACTCTCCTGGATCCTCATACTCAGGTTGAACACTGGCGTCCACCCAAATAGAAACAACACCAAATAAACATACAACCATGGTGCAATGCACAAACAAGATGATGCATGATTCATTTAAAGTATTTAACATGGCAATCCTAAGCTAGTCATGTTTCTCATGCAATAGTTAAGTTATTAGAATTCTGGACAGAACCACATGTTTAGTTGTATGAACATGCATGAACATGGCAAATATGGATGTGTCATACAAAATCGATGCAAACATATGTAAAACGTAGGAAACGGAGTAACGGTTCTCGTGCTACGCTCACGACAAGGTACGAAGACAAAATACAAGACAAGGAAGGCCATGGGCTATTCCTTGGTATTCCAAGGATGCCACTGGTTAGGAAATGAAAAACTAACCACAATAGAGCCAAAGATCAAGCAAAACAATGGAGCATAGCTCCCACAAGCCACAACACAAAACCACACACACCCTATCCAAAATAGCAACACAACAACTTGCACAACAAATATCTAGAGCTATAGGATGTTTCCAACCACAAAAAAGTATGTAAATAAACTACATAACATGCTTAACAAATTATCCAACTACAAAAACTTTAAAGGTAGCATGGATCACTAGCAATGAAGCTCACAAGATGGCATGGTGTAACATATTCTAGGGACTTTGTGAAAATTATAGTTTTCTAGAACCGGAGTTATCCTGATAGCAATTTGACAGCAGAAAACAATGATGCTAGAGACCACCTCATTGCATGAAAATTAACAGGATGGTAGAGGACAATATCTACTACCAAACACCAGCACTGAGCTTGAGCTAAAACACAACAGGACACTTGGTAGCATCCACTAAACATGGCATAAAAATAATTACAACATCTCACACTTAGAAATATTTAGTATGTTGAAAACAACAACATTTACTTAGCTACTTTGGAGCAAGAAACCCACTTACATACAAGCTTATCATGTCAAAATAAAATACCATGGGATAATACTCACAAAACTCTACCTCTTTCATGTCGACACAAATATCATAGCATGATGGATTAATTCATACAAAAATGACAAAATGGCATATTGGAATGAAATGACATTTTTCAAAACTTGCTCAAATTACCAAACAAACAACACCATTGCCTTCCTTGGGAAATTCTACCCCAAAATCATATATCATACTCCTATCTTTCCATTGGTAAAACTCCCAAAACCTAGCTCAAGAAAAACATCCAATACTTATAAGTCAAAACCTACTCTATTTGAACATTGCCAAAAATGGACATTTCCACAAATGTCCATATACCAGAAATGGTATTATTAATAAAACAGAGGGAAGAAGAATAAATGAAATAAAAATAAAAGGAGGTGGGTCCCACTTGGTAGTGAGCCAGGGCCCCCTGTGGGTATGACAAGTGGGGCCAGACCCATTGTCATATACACACACACATATATATAGAGAGAGAGTCACACACGCACAACATAGGCACACGAGATACCTTCCCATAGTCACACGGGATCCCAACGTACTCCAGAAACCAAAAAATAAAAGGGCCCGAGGGGGATCGAACCCACGACATCACGGTCGTTTCCCTGGCTTGCAACCACTATGTTACTGAGCCGACTCTTGACAGAGAGGGGGCACGATTTCTAATGAACACACAAGGCACTGCCTTCCTCTGCTTTGCAGCAGCGAGCAATGACAACGATGGCGGCAATCTCCCGCGATCTACGGAGGGGACTAGCGATGACGGGGCTGCGGAAGCCTACGGGGATCTCATTCCCATCATCATCTACAGCCTACGCGAGCGGCAGTGAGGAGCTCAAGAATGAGCTAATGCTCGGATTGGGCACGGCGCAACGACGGCGACCCGAGCACGATGACGACGAGACTAGCAGGGGAAACGGCGCGAGACGGAACGGCGGGTCGACTGCTCACTGAGAGGGGGGCGAAGACGGGCTCTATGCGAACGGGGCGAGGAAGACGATCCGCGCGGGGGCTTCGGGTGCGCAGAGGAGATGAGGAAGAAGCCGATGACAAGGGGCTGCTCTCCACACCCTAGCACCGGGAATGGGGCGCGAGAGACACCGTGGAGCTTTCTGGCATCCCAGGCAGCAAGGAAGGGGCCACCGGAGACGAGGACGACGACGAAGCAGGGCGGCACTCCCTATTTCTCTCTCTGAACCTCACTGACTCTCTAAATCTTACCACAGAGGAAGAAGAAGGAGGGAAGAGAGGGGTCGGCGGCAGCTCGAGGGAAAGGGGGAAACCCTAGGAGGGGCACGCACGTCGACGGGGTTAAGTAGGCCGGTGTCTGACGACGCCCTCGACATTCGTGAATAGGACACACTCGCGCTCTCTCTCTGACGCTGATGGAGGAAGGGGACGGCGAGCAGGTAGCCGTCTTGCAAGCTGGGCCAAGGCCGCTCGAGAGGCTAGCTGTGCCATTGGGAGAGAAAGGCCTAGGTGGCTCTGCTCCTCTCTCCCTGTCTCACAGAACAGAAAACATAGCTTTTTATTTTTAAAACACAGAGAGCAATATAACTAGGCACTGTTGCAAAGTTATTAAAAAGAAAAAAAACTCAACCATGAAATAGGAATATTTTATAAATCTTGGAAGACTATTTAGAAGGGGTTCACCAATTTTAACAAGTGAAAACATCAAGTAAATATTATCATGTAGGATATTTAGAAGGAGAGAGAAAAGGTGATGGTTTGAAATGGGATGGATTTGAGCAGCACTTCAAACAAAGCAACACATGCACTCATCCCACACACATACACTCATATCACCACCACAATCACAAGGCAACCATGGCAAGAAAATATTATGCATATATATGATGATCATGATGGCATGATGCATGATGCATGAAATGACAAAGGCAAGTAGAACCCAAACTCATGATAGCATTAGAAATATGAGGTCACACAAGAGAACCATTACAAATATGGCAAGGGATGCACTTGGGCTGTTACACCCGGCCGATGCTTGCTATCGCAACCTTCTGCTTGTGTGCGGTGCTAACCACGACTGGTTCGTGTACCTGCCGATGGAGCAGGATCAGTGGTGTCGCTTTGAAGCGTGGTTATGCCGGGGCAGCGAGCCTCAGTGACATGCTTCGGTTCACGGCCACGCTTCTTCGGCTTCGCTCGGTGGCTATCTTCCGTGTCTCCTACTGCTGGATCCGGTTTGTTCTCCTCCCTTTACTTTTTTACATGTTGTCTCTATTGCCTGTGCTTGTTGTGAATGTTCCTGTGCCTTGTGGTGCTGGGATGTAGAGTTTGTTGGTCTACTTGTTCTATGATTGACTGATTTTTTCTCTTCCAAATCATGTGTGGCTGTATGGATTTCTTCTCGATTAGAGATTCATGATGATAGCTGCATGTTCTAGTTAGGTAGGGTCAGGGTGGCTTCCAGTTTTGCTGGGTTTGGCCGTTGGGTGTAGGATTTATGGACATCCTATATGATGCTATGGCGCCCATGGAAAGGGTAGCCAAGAAAGGAAAAGCAGTTGTTGTTGTTGTTGAGAAGCATTGGAGAAAGTCTATCTTGCCTGAAATCTCTTATGACTAACTCATTTCAACTGCTTGCATGATAAAATTTACTACATGAAGTTTTTGCTTTTGCACTTTGCTTGGTTTAATGCTCCATCCATTTACTTTACAACTCATAACAATATTGTTAAAGCACTCGTGAGCAGATGTTTAGGCCATCAATGGAAACCATTATATCGGAGAATTTAAAGTAAGTAATATCCTATCATGTTTAAATAAATCATCATCTTATTTGTTTCAAGAACTTGAATGTTGTCACAAAATAAAGTATTAGCTGATCTCGATCTCTTAGGGTGGCGCCTGCTACACCAATTTATAGGATGGGCACGCAAAATCAACCACCGATCGATATCTGCTACCATGATATTGCTCAAGCTAGAGCCTCATTGGAAGGGAACACGTGTTGAACAAAATAATTGGTCGCTAACATTGACAATCTTCTCTGCCCTTTGCTGATAAAGATCCTTTGCAGAATAAATTTTGCTCACAAAGGTTAGGATCATTTTTGTTCGTTTCCTACCTAGTAGTCTTTGTCTTCATTGATGACAGGCACCTGAATAAGCAAATACATAAACTAAACATATATGCCTATTTATATTGCCTTGTGAATCTTACCATACTACTGAATTATGGTGGTGTAATGTCCATACAATGATCAGGTTCACATTTATCAGTTTTATGAAACCAGTCCCCATCACCCATCTGTTGTGCATGGCCAACAACAAATATTTTCTCTTGACATGACCATATATACAGAATTTTCTGAAAATATTAGTCCTATAATAATCAAAAGTACACAGAGATAGAATGCACACAATGCCATGAACAGATGTTGAAAGCACAATATTGTATACATAAGGCTCTAACCATGTGATATGAAAAGAATATGATATGAGTCGCATCCTTCTAGCGATGCAAATTACCCAAACAAATTTTATTTAAGGAGTTACTATTCAGTTCTATATCCTCCCTTACTTAATTAATTAAGAGTGATAACAAAGTGTATTTTCTTCAATAGCTCTTATCTTTCTCCTATTTGTAAAATTGTAATGGTCAGAAAAGTACCCTGGCCAACAGATCACAATTCTACAAAAATTGGTAAATACATAAGATGTTTATATCAGGGAATAAACCCAAGGAAAAAGGTAGGTAAGCATTAGGGCCCAACACAAGAAACAAATCGTATCACATATAATTAGAGCCAAGCCAAAGAAACAATAGAACCCTCAAGGATAAAACATTAAACAACGGTTTATTACCGATATCAAGAAGACGGAAACCAAGGATGCATCTATGATATCCATCACACTACTGAAGAGACCAATAGTGACTAGCATCTAGCTACAAGACAACACAAACTGACTGATCTCACTCCTAAAGAAGCATGAATAGTAATAGTGTCTAGGGAAAAGCGGAAATAAAAGGAATTATTTCAGAAAATAGGTAATACATGGCACTTCGTAAAGAGGAGAAAAAGATCTTCTCTCCAGTCTTAGGTTAACCCATATATTCCAAGAAAAGAAGTCTTTACAGTTCTGCAATAATAATAAGTATCCTCCATTCAATTTATAGATGAACTACTGATCATTGTAAGTTAGTTGGAGAATTCTACACTGTTGGCGTCAATAGATATTCAAAAGCCGGAAGGTAATAAATTGGGAGATGCTATTCAAAAGTTGTAGTCCATACAAAGAAATTATTAAAACATCATATAGTGGACCGGTATAAGAAACACAATGTCTGCATATCTCAAGATGTAACCTTAAGACCTTTTACTACCATTTTCTCTTGACACCTATATAGATGCTAACCAGCTTTGCCAACATAAATGCAAAACATTTCTATCTCCACACATCACATTACATACAATTTTTCCTACATAAGTCCGTGAAGGTGTTCCTTGCATGATTACTCTGTTTAGACCAGCCTTTCAACACAAATAATGATATGAAAACTGAAAGATCATAATAGGAACCATCGACATGATGGAAGGTCTATACCGCTATTCTGGATTGCTTTTTAAAGATTTGATGGTAATATGGTATTTAAAAAGGTTGGCTGGATTTTAATAGGGAAATGGTACCGCTGATATGCCAAATTATGGGATAACCTGGTAGTGCCAAGTCATAACTAACCTGCATTACCTATTTTCTCAAGTAAACTATAAATATAGCACCAAGAGAATTCACTGGCATCTCAGAACTCAGAATGTGTGGCTTAATCCTAGATTAACCGCACCCCTTCTGATCGATAGACATGGAATTGAAACTCCAATGCTCAAAGCAAAATTCCTGTTGAAACAAATGAGTTCCATGCAAAAAATAACACCATCCAAATCATTATTTCAGCAAGATGTAAACTTTATACATGCATCACATAGTCAAAAGTTGACAACTGGGTCAATAATACGGCCCACTATGTCCAAGAATGTTGGGTAAGAATTATATTTCGAACCAATTTAATTGACATACCAATGCCTAATTCTTTAGTATTGATATCTATATTTCGAATGTCGGTAAGCATTAGAGCCACTTGTTGAAGGTCAAGGCCCAAGTTCTAATTTGATGCAAACAAAAGTTGATGCCTAACAGAAAATCGGTACACATGATTCTGAACCTAAGGATTGGTGAGCAATTCTCTTGTCTGACAGTTATTGTTGACCCATAAATCTGCAAAACAAATAATGTTGGTAAGCATCAGATTCACCATACCACGGAAAAATAGAGTAAGCACATATAATTCTAAGAATGGCCCATAAAACTAAGCGATGTAGCAGACGAAGGTGGCAAACCTCAATCACAACACAACATCCGCTAGTTATTGATGGATTGAACAATACCTGCAAGAAGAACATGTTAATACACACGTCAAAAAGCATCCAAGACATGGACTGGATCGAATGCATATCCTACTAGAAAAGCAAAATCTTTTGGAGGTTCGCCATCATGAAAGGAGGTGGATAGCGACCTCCTTGTCAGATTTTAATTGGCCACCATGGAAATAAATAGAAATCATAAACTCCCCATGATTTAACACGAAATAATAACTTACCTTCAAATCTCAGAGAGAATCACACACACACACACAGAGTGTGAATGTGTGTGAGAGAGACTTGCACACAATTCATGGCAGTAAAAAGAGTGCGGGCCGCAAAACTGATCATATGGGAAGAATACCCTTCAAATTATATACCAAAAGCTAGCCGCAGCCATTACAACTTTTAGATATTAGAAAATGTTATACATGTATCCAGAGCAAATGGTTCAACAAGGCATCATGACTCTGATCTGGCATGAAAAATAAGAATCAATATTTGAGAATGTAGCACTTGCCTTCCTTGGGTTATGAAAATCAATTCCATTCACAAGTAATGCAACAATATCATGAAATTTTTCTTCATTAGAAAACTATTCATCATTCAACTTGTTGATATTCCTAAACAAATAACTAAAACATACTAAGAGTTGCTAAAGCATCAATGCCAACCTCATCCTTCAAACTACCATGAGTCAAAAGGGTAGAGCATCAAATATAGCTAATGAGAACTTGGTCATGTAACATGAATTAATAGTCTCACATAGAACAATACAAATTCAATCATTTCAAATGATAAACCTACATTTTTTTCAAAAAGCACTCATCAAATAGTGTACTCCAGAACATTAGAAATTATTTCTCTACCTTCAATGTACTTCTTGTTTATGGTACTCTACTGCTAGCACCCGCAACAACGTGCTTTCTGATCTCTGTCATTGATCGCCTCCCCCTCCTCTATAGCCCCACTCCATCGTAGTGGAGAACCACCTATAGCTTTGCTCTCGCAGACCCTTGCACCCATTGCTGGCCTATCCTCAACTGGGGCCTCGATGCTCCTTCCTGCCACGCCCGACTTTGCTGCTCCTTCTCACCCACTGGCATGTTCCAACCACCTGACCCTCCCTTGTTTCTCCTATTCCACCGAGATGACATGCGCTAGGACACCCTCACAAGAGCGGTAGTTATTTGGGAAAAGGCCTAACTTTATAGCATTTCTCCTAAATAACATTTGATTGAGAACCTATATAGAATATAATTTTTATATACATAAGGAAATCATAAATATAGGAAATACATGTCTGATACCAACTTTTTTTGTTACAGGGACATCAATGAAACATAGAACACGCTAGGGTGGAGAGAAGAAAAAATTGTTGGAAGACAAGATGGTTGGTAGCTTCTTCATTGGATTCAAAAGGTTTGTTTGTCTGAGCTTGGTGTGAAGCCCTTCTCATGACCTCGGTTGCTTACCTATATTTTGAACGACACCTTGAATTAGATTGCTATTTGTTGTTAAGGGAAAGTAGTCATAGTAACAAACAAGACCTCAATGGCGTGGTTGTTGGTGCATGTTGTGGCAAACAATGCTCTCCTTGCTGTTGTTTGTCCCTCACATATCCTGCGATGGTACTCAGCTTGTGGTAGCCCCAAATTGTTTAGAAAAAAAATCAAGTATTGTCCTATAAAGGACCTTGACCAATGGTGGGATATTCTACAGTTTTTAAAGGAACAAGATTATTATAGTCGATGGGCTATTTGTTATAAAATTAGTTTGTTCAACCACAAAATTTGTTTACTACAGAGAGAGACTTAACCGAGAAGGTAGTCGAACCTGATTATTTGTGGACGGTGAAGGAACTATGGACAGAGGGTCACATATATTTTACATATCCATCAATGCTTAGTTATGACATCAGTATAGAACCACCATTAAATTAGATTATAGATATTAACAATACTCCTCTAGCTTCTCTTAGGTGGATACTTATTTCTGAATGTAAAATCACAAACCTCTAGGGTCAAGAGTGTTGGGAGACGTAGTAGTAAATCAAAAAAATTCCTACGTGTTCACCAAGATCTATCTATGGAGAAACCAGCAATGAGTAAGGGGAGAGTGCATATTCGTACCTTTGAAGATCTCTAAGTGGAAGCGTTACAAGAAAGCGGTTGGTGGAGTCGTACTCGTAGCGATTCAGATCGCGGTGGACTCTGATCTTAGCGCCGAACAACGGCGCCTCCGTGTTCAACACACGTGCGGCCCGGTGACGTCTCCTATGCCTTGATCCAGCAAGGAGGAAGGATAGGTTGAGGGAGAGCTTCGGCAGCACGACGGCGTCGTGATAGTGGAGCTGCGTGGTCTCCGGTAGGGCTTCGCCAAGCACTACGAAGAACGAGGAGTAGGAGGAGTAGGGCTGCGCCGACAGGGAGAGAGAGTCGTGTCTCAAACAGCCCCAAGGGCTCCACTATATATAGGAGGAGAGGGAGGAGGGTTACCACCCCTAGGGTTCCCACCCTAGGTGGTGCGGCAGCCCCTAGATGGGATCCGCCCGGCGGCCAAGAGGGAGGGGAGAGGGGTGCGGCTGCCTTAGTCACTTAGTCACTTTGAACTCATTATGATGATGTCTTACCGAGTGGGCCCAGAGATACCTCTTCGTCACACGGAGTGACAAATCCCAGTCTCGATTCATGCCAACCCAACAGACACTTTCGAAGATACCCGTAGTGCACTTTTATAGCCACCCAGTTACGTTGTGACGTTTGGCACACCCAAAGCATTCTTACGGTATCCGCGAGTTGCACAATCTCATGGTCTAACAAAATGATACTTGACATTGGAAAAGCTTTAGCAGATGAACTACACGATCTTGTGCTATGCTTAGGATTGGGTCTTGTCCATCACATGATTCTCCTAATGATGTGATCCCGTTATCAACGACATCCAATGTCCATGGTCAGGAAACCATGACCATCTATTGATCAACGAGCTAGCCAACTAGAGGGTCACTAGGGACACATTGTGGTCTATGTATTCACACATGCATTATGGTTTCCGGTCAACACAATTATAGCATGAACAATAGACAATTATCATGAACAAGGAAATACAATAATAACCAATTTATAATTGTCTCTAGGGCATATTTCCAACAGTCTCCCACTTGCACTAGAGTCAATAATCTAGTTACATTGTGATGAATCGAACACCCATAGCATTCTGGTGTTGATCATGTTTTGCTCGTGAGAGAGGTTTAGTCAACGGATCTGCGACATTTAGATCCATATGTACTTTACATATATCTATATCTCCCTCCTGAATGTAATCACTGATGGAGTTGAAGCGGCGCTTGATGTGTCTTGTCTTCTTGTGAAACCTGGGCTCCTTCGCAAGGGCAATAGCTCCAGTGGTGTCACAGAATAGAGTCATCGGGCCTAACGCATTGGGAAGCACTCCTAGGTCAATGATGAACTCCTTCATCCAGACACCTTCCTTTGATGCTTCCGAAGCAGCTATGTACTCCGCTTCACATGTTGATGCCGCCACGACGCTTTGCTTGCTGCTGCACCAGCTGACTACCATTCCATTCAAAATATACACGTATCCGGTTTGCGACTTGGAGTCGTGTGGATCTCTGTCGAAGCTAGCATCAACGTAACCCTTTACGAAGAGCTCTTCGGCACCTCCATATATGAGAAACATGTCCTTTATCCTTTTCAGGTACTTCAGGATATTCTTGACCGCTGTCCAGTGTTCCGCTCGGGATCACTTTGGTACCTCCCTACCAAACTTATGGCAAGGTTCACATCAGGTCTGGTACACATCACAACATACATAATAGAGCCTATGGCTGAAGCATAGGGGATGACACTCATCTCTTCTCTATCCATTGACGTGGTCGGGCATTGAGTCGTACTCAATCTCACACCCTGTAACACAGGCAAGAACCCCTTATTGGATTGATCCATATTGAACTTCTTCAATATCTTTTCAAGGTATGTGCTTTGTGAAAGACCTATGAGGCGTTTGGATCTATCTCTATAGATCTTAATACCTAATATGTAAGCAACTTCTCCAAGGTCCTTCATTGAAAAACATTTATTCAAGTAGGCCTTTACACTTTCCAAAAATTCTATATCATTTGCCATCAACAATATGTCATCCACATATAATATGAGAAATGCTACAGAGCTCCCACTCACTTTCTTGTAAATACAGGGTTCTCCATAAACCTGTATAAACCGAAATGCTTTAATCACCTCATTAAAGCAAATGTTCCAACTCCGAGATGCTTGCACCAGCCCATAGATGGAGCGATGGAGCTTGCATACTTTGTTAGCATCTTTAGGATTGACAAAACCTTCCGGATGCATCATATACAGTTCTTCCTTAAGGAATCCATTAAGGAATGTCGTTTTGACGTCCATTTGCCAAATCTCATAATCATAAAATGCGGCAATTGCTAACATGATTCGGACATACTTTAGCATCGCTACGGATGAGAAAGTCTCATTGTAGTCAACTCCTTGAACTTGTCGACAACCCTTAGCGACAAGCCGAGCCTTATAGACGGTCACATTACTATCCGCGTCAGTCTTCTTCTTAAAGATCCATTTATTTTCAATGGCTTGCTTATCATCAGACAAGTCCACCAAAGTCCACACTTTGTTCTCATACATGGATCCTATCTCGGATTTCATGGCTTCAAGCCATTTGTTGGAATCCAGGCCCACCATCGCTTCTTCATAGTTCGAAGGTTCGCCGTTGTCCAACAACATGATCTCCAAGACAGGGTTTCCATACCACTCTGGTACGGAACGTGTCCTAGTGGACCTTCGACGTTCAATAGTAACTTGATCGGAAGTTTCATGATCATCATCATTAACTTCCTCTCCAGCCGGTGTAGGCTCCACAAAAACAACTTCCTATGCTATGCTACTCTCCGGTTCGAGTGGAGGTACAATTACCTCATCAAGTTCTATTTTCCTCCCACTTCTTTCGAGAGAAACTCTTTCTCGAGAGAGGATCCATTCTTGGCAACAAAGACTTTGCCTTCGGATCTGAGGTAGAAGGTATACCAATAGTCTCTTTGGGATATCCTATGAAGACACACTTTTCGGCTTTGGGTTCGAGCTTCTCAGGTTGAAGTTTCTTCACATAAGCATCACATCCCCAAACTTTTAGAAACGACAGCTTAGGTTTCTTTCCAAACCATAGTTCATACAGTGTCATCTCAACGGACTTTGAAGGTGCCCTATTTAAAGTGAATGCGGCAGTCTCTAATGCATATCCCCAAAATGATAGCAGTAAGTCGGTAAGAGACATCATAGATTGCACCATATCCAATAGAGTGCGGTTACGATGTTCAGACACACCATTTCGCTGAGGTGTGCCAGGCGGCGTGAGTTGTGAAACAATTCCACATTTCCTTAGGTGCATGCCAAACTCGTGACTTAAATATTCTTCGCCACGATCAGATCGTAGGCACTTTATTTTCCTGTCACGTTGATTCTCTACCTCACTCTGAAATTCCTTGAACCTTTCAAAGGTTTCAGACTTGTGTTTCATTAAGTAGACATATCCATATTTGCTCAAGTCATCAGTGAGAGTGAGAACATAACGGTAGCCACCGCGATCCTCGACGCTCATTGGACCACATACATCGGTATGTATTATTTCCAACAAGTCAGTTGCTCGCTCCATTGTTCTGGAGAATGGAGTCTTGGTCAGCTTGCCCATGAGGCATGGTTCACACGTGTCAAATGATTCAAAATCAAGAGACTCCAAAAGTTCATCAGCATGAAGCTTCTTCATGCGTTTGACACCAATATGACCAAGGTGGCACTGCCACATGTAAGTGGGGCTATCGTTATCAACCTTACACTTTTTGGTACTCACACTATGAACATGTGTGACATCACATTCGAGATTCATCAAAAATAAACCATTGACCAGCGGAGCATGACCATAAAACATTTCTCTCATATAAATAGAACAACCATTATTCTTAGATTTAAATGAGTAGCCATCTCGCATCAAGCGAGATCCAGATACAATGTTCATGCTCAAAGCTAGTACTAAATAACAATTATTGAGGTTTAAAACTAATCCCGAAGGTAGATGTTGAGGTAGCGTGCCGACGGCGATCACATCGACCTTGGAACCATTCCCGACGCGCATCGTCACCTTGTCCTTTGCCAGCCTCCGCTTATTCCGCAACTCCTGCTTGGAGTTACAAATGTGAGCAACTGCACCGGTATCAAATACCCAGGAGCTACTATGAGCACTAGTTAGGTACACATCAATAACAAGTATATCACATATACCTTTAAAGTTGCCGGCCTTCTTATTCGCTAAGTACTTGGGGCAGTTCCGCTTCCAGTGACCGGTACCCTTGCAATAAAAGCACTCAGTCTCAGGCTTGGGTCCATTCTTATTCTTCTTCTCGACAACTTGCTTACCGGGCATGGCAACATCTTTGCCGTCCTTCTTGAAGTTCTTCTTACCCTTGCCTTTCTTGAAACTAGTGGTCTTATTCACCATCAACACTCGATGCTCATTTTTGATCTCGACCTCCGCTGATTTCAGCATCGAGTACAACTCAGGAATGGACTTCTCCATACCCTGCATGTTGTAGTTCATCACAAAGCTCTTGTAGCTAGGTGGGTGCGACTGGAGGATTCTGTCAATAACCGAGTCATCCGGGAGATTAACTCCCAGCTGAGTCAACCGGTTGTGCAACCCAGATATTTTGAGTATGTGCTCACTGACAGAACTATTCTCCTCCATCTTACAGCTGAAGAACTTGCCGGAAACGTCATATCTCTCAACCCAGGCATGAGCTTGCAAAACCAGTTTCAGCTCTTGGAACATCTCATATGCTCTGTGTTGCTCAAAACGCTTTTGGAGCCCCGTTACTAAACTGTAAAGCATGCCGCACTGAACCAGGGAGTAATCATCAGAGTGTGACTGCCAAGCATTCGTAATGTCTTGGTCCGCTGGGAAAATGGGTGGGTCACCTAGCGGTGCATCAAGGACATACAATCTCTTGGAATCTATGAGTATGATCCTCAAGCTACGGAACCAGTCCGCATAGTTGCTTCCATCATCTTTCAGCTTTGTTTTCTCTAAGAACGCGTTGAAGTTGAGGGTGACATTAGCGTTAGCCATTGGATCTACAATATAGATTGTAAAGACAATTTTAGACTAAGTTCATGATAATTAAGTTCACATAATCAAATTATTTAATGAACTCCCACTTAGATGGACATCTCTCTAGTCATCCAAGTGATACATGATCCATGTCGACTAGCCCGTGTCCGATCATCACGTGAGACGGACTAATCATCCATGGTGAACATCTCCATGTTGATCGTATCTTCTATACGACTCATGTTCGACTTTTCGGTATTCCGTGTTCCGAGGCCATGTCTGTACATGCTAGGCTTGTCAAGTCAACCTAAGTGTTTCGCGTGTGTAAATCTGGCTTACACCCATTGTATGCGAACGTTAGAACCTATCACACCCGATCATCACGTGGTGCTTCGGAACAACAATCCTTAGCAATGATGCACAGTTAGGGTGAACACCTTTCTTGAAATTTTATTGAGAGATCATCTTATTTACTACCATCGTTCTAAGCAAATAAGATGTAAACATGATAAACATCACATGCAATCAATGTAGTGACATGATATGGCCAATCTCATCTTGCTCCTTTGATCTCCATCTTCGGGGCACCATGATCATCACTGTCACCGGCACGACACCATGATCTCCATCATCATGATCTCCATCATCGTGTCTTCATGAAGTTGTCTCGCCAACTATTACTTTTACTACTATGGATAACGTTTAGCAATAAAGTAAAGTAATTACATGGTGTTTATGATTGACATGCAGGTCATACAATAAAATAAGACAACTCCTATGGCTCCTGCCAGTTGTCATACTCATAGACATGCAAGTCGTGAATCCTATTACAAGAACATGATCAATCTCATACATCACAATGCATCACATCACATCCTTTGGCCATATCAAATCACAAGGCATATGCTGCAAAAACAAGTTAGACGTCCTCTAATTTGTCGTTGCAAGTTTTTACGTGGCTGCTATAGGTTTCTAGCAAGAACGTTTCTTACCTACGCCAAAACCACAACGTGATATGCCAATTGCTATTTACCCTTCATAAGGACCCTTTTCATCGAATCCAATCCGACTAAGGTGGGAGAGACAGACACCCGCTAGCCACCTTATGCAACAAGTGCATGTCAGGCGGTGGAACCGGTCTCACGTAAGCGTACGTGTAAAGTTGGTATGGGCCGCTTCATCCCACAATACCGCCGAATCAAGATAAGACTAGTTATGGTAAGCAAATTAACAAGATCTATGCCCACAACAACTTTGTGTTCTACTCGTGCATAGATTCTACGCATAGACCTAGCTCATGATGCCACTGTTGGGAGACGTAGTAGTAAATCAAAAAAATTCCTACGTGTTCACCAAGATCTATCTATGGAGAAACCAACAACGAGTAAGCGGAGAGTGCATCTTCATACCTTTTAAGATCACTAAGCAGAAGCGTTACAAGAACACGGTTGGTGGAGTCATACTCGTAGCGATTCAGATCGTGGTGGACTCCGATCTTAGCGCCGAATAACGACGCCTCCGCATTCAGCACACGTGCGGCCTGGTGACATCTCCTACGCCTTGATCCAGCAAGGAGGAAGGAGAGGTTGAGGGAGAGCTCCGGCAGCACGGCGGCGTGCTGATGGTGGAGCTGCGTGGTCTCCGGCAGGGCTTCGCCAAGCACTACGGAGAACGAGGAGTAGGAGGAGTAGGACTGCGCCGAGAGGGAGAGAGAGTCGTGTCTCAAACCGCCCCAAGGGCTCCACTATATATAGGAGGACAGGGAGGAGGGTGCCCACCCCTAGGGTTCCCACCCTAGGTGGTGCGGCAGCCCCTAGATGGGATCTGTCTGGCGGTCAAGAGGGAGGGGAGAGGGGTGCGGCCGCCCTAGCCGCCCTAGGGTGGGCCTAGGGCCCATCTGGGCTAGGGTTTGCCCCCCTTTCTCCTTTGCTGCGCCTTGGGCCAGGTGGGAGGGGCGCACCAGCCCACCTAGGAGCTGGTTCCCTCCACCTTCGGCCCATGCAGCCCTCCGGGGCCCGTGGCCCCTTCCGGTGGACCCCCGGAACCCTTCCAGTGGTCCCGGTACGTTACCAGTGATGCCCGAAACATTTCCGGTAACCAAAAGCTCACTTCCTATATATCAATCTTTGTCTTCGGTAACCACGTACACTATTTCCCTATAACCCTAGCGTCATCAAACCTTAAGTGTGTAGACCCTACGGGTTCGGGAGACACGTAGACATGACCGAGACACCTCTCCGGTCAATAACCAACAGCGGGATTTGGATACCCATGTTGGCTACCACATGCTCCACGATGATCTCATCGGATGAACCAGGATGTCGGGGATTCAATCAATCCCGTATACAATTCCATTTGTCTACCGGTATGATACTTGCCCGAGATTCGATCATCGGTATCCCTATACCTTGTTCAATCTCATTACCGGAAAGTCTCTTTTGTTGGGGAACGTTGCATGGGAAACAAAAATTTTCCTACACACACGCAGATCTATCCATGGTGATGAGCATCTACGAGAGAGAGAGTGGATCTACATACCCTTGTAGATCGCTAAGCGGGAAGCGTTTAGAAACGCAGTTGGTGTAGTCGAACGTCTTCGCGATCCAAATCGCCGTGCGTACCGTGATCCAATCACGATCCGTCCTGCGATCCAATCACGATCCGTCCTGCGATCCGATCACGATCCGTCCCACGAACTTGATCACGATCCTTCCGATCTAGCACCGAACGGACGGCACCTCCGCGTTCAGCACACGTACGGCTTGATGACGATCTCCATCATCTTGATCCAGCAAGAGGGAGTGGAGAGGAAGAAGAGTTTGCTGGCAGCCTGATGGCGCTCCGACGATGGTGGTGGAGCAATTCCGGCAGGGCTTCGCCTAAACACTACAGAAAACCAATCTAGAGGAGAAACTATGCATTGGAGGAACGGGTAGCACGTGGCTGAAAAAACTAGTGCAAAAACCCAAAACCCTCTAGTATATATAGGAGGAGAGGAGGAGAGGAGGCAGCCTTGGCCTCCAAGGCTAGCTGGTTCGGCCGAACCTACTAGGAGAGGAGGATTCCTCCTCCAATCCTAGTAGGACTAGGATTGCTCCTTTTTGCCTTTTTTTCCACCTTTTCCTATTGGGTTTTTCCTCCAGCCACATGGTCCTTGTGTGGGAGTTTCCACCAGCCCACTAAGGGCTGATATTCACTCTCCCACAGCCCATGAAGCCTCTTGGGTCGAAATACCCCTCCCGGAGGCCTCCCGATACACTACCGGCACTCCCGGTACACTAGCGATGAGCCCGAAACTTTTCCGACGACCAAAATAGGACTTCCTATATATGAATCTTTACCTCCGTACCATTCCGGAGCTCCTTGGGATGTTCGGGATCTCATCCAGGACTCCGAACAACCTTCGGTCACCACCATACATAACTCTATACTGCCGGAACGTCACCAAACCTTAAGTGTGCAGACCCCGCGGGTTCGAGAACTAAGTAGACATGACCGAGACACCTCTACGGTCAATAACCAATGGCGGGACCTGGATGTCCACATTGGTTCCTAGATATTCTACAAAGATCTTTATCGGTCGAACCTCTCTGTCAAGGATTCAGTTAATCCCGTATGATGTTCCCTTTGTTCTTCGGTATGTTACTTGCCCGAGATTCGATCGTCGGTATCTCCAAACCTAGTTCAACCTCGTTACTGGCAAGTCTTTTTACTCATTTTGTAATACAAGATCTCACAACTAACACTTAGTCACATTGCTTGCAAGGCTTATTGTGATGTTGTATTACCGAGTGGGCCCTGAGATACCTCTCCGTCACACGGAGTAACAAATCCTAGTCTCAACAGACACCCTCAGAGACACCTGTAGAGCACCTTTATAGTCACCCAGTTACATTGCGACGTTTGATACACACAAGGTGCTCCTCCGATATCTGTGAGTTGCATGATCTCGTGGTCATAGGAACATATACTTGACATGCAGAAAACAGTAGCAATAAACTGACACGATCATAAGCTACGTTTGTTGTTTGGGTCTTGTCCATCACATCATTCTCCTAATGATGTGATCCCGTTATCAAATGACATCTCATGTCCATGGCTAGGAAACCTTAACCATCTTTCGATCAATGAGCTAGTTCACTAGAGGCACACTAGGGACATTGTGTTTGTCTATGTATCCACACATGTATCCATGTTTCCAATTAATACAATTATAGCATGGATAATAAACGATTATCATGAACAAGGAAATACATTAATAAACACTTTATTTATTTGCTCTAGGGCATATTTCCAACAGTCTCCCACTTGCACTAGAGTCAATAATCTAGTTTCACATCACTATGTGATTTACATTGTAATGAATCGAACACCCATGCAGTTCTGGTGTTGATCATGTTTAGCCCTTGGAAGAGGTTTAGTCAACGGGTCTGCAACATTCAGATCCGTGTGCACTTTGCACATATTTATGTCTTTTTCCACGATGTAATCGCGGATGGAGTTGAAGCGTCGCTTTATGTGTCTGGTCCTCTTGTGAAACCTTGGTTCCTTGGCCAGAGCAATGGCACCAGTGTTGTCATAGAACAGGTTCATTGGATTCAGTGCACTGGGCACTACTCCAAGATCTGTCATGAACTGCTTCATCCAGACACCTTCCTTCGCCGCCTCCGAGGCTGCGATGTATTCCGCTTCGCACGTAGAATCAGCTACCACGCTTTGCTTGGAACTGCACCAGCTTACCGCTCCCCCGTTAAGAATAAATACGTATCCGGTTTGCGGCTTAGAGTCGTCCGGATTAGTGTCAAAGCTTGCATCGACGTAACCCTTTACGATGAGCTCTTCATCACCTCCATAAACGAGAAACATTTCCTTAGTCCTTTTCAGGTACTTAAGGATATTCTTGACCGCTTGCCAGTGCTCCATTCCAAGATCACTTTGAATCCTTCCGGCCATACTTATGGCAAGGCTGACATCGGGTCTTGTGCACAGCATTGCATACATGATAGAGCCTATGGTTGAAGCATAGGGGATGACACTCATCTTTTCTCTATCTTCTACAGTTACTGGGCATTGAGTCTTACTCAACTTCACACCTTGTAACACAGGCAAGAACCCCTTCTTGGACTGTTCCATTTTGAACTTCTTCAAAACTTTATCAAGGTATGTGCTATGTGAAAGTGCTATTAAGCGTCTCGATCTATCTCTATAGATCTTAATGCCTAATATGAAAGCAGCTTCTCCTAGGTCCTTCATTGAAAAACTCTTGTTCAAATATTCCTTCACACTTTCTAGCATTTCTATATTGTTTCCAATCAGCAATATGTCATCCACATATAATACTAGAAACGCTATAGAGCTCCCACTCACTTTCTTGTAAATACAAGCTTCTCCGTAAACTTGTATAAACTCAAACGCTTTGATCACCTCATCAAAGTGCTTATTCCATCTCCGAGATGCTTGCACCAGTCCATAAATGGATCGCTGGAGTTTGCAAACTTTGTCAGCATTCTCTGGATCGACAAAACCTTCGGGTTGCATCATATACAACTCTTCCTCAAGGAAACCATTGAGGAACGCTGTTTTGACATCCATCTGCCAAATTTCATAGTCGAAATAAGCAGCTATTGCTAACATGATTCTGACAGACTTAAGCATCGCTACGGGTGAGAAAGTCTCATCGTAGTCAACTCCTTGAACTTGTGAAAAACCCTTTGCCACAAGTCGAGCTTTATAGACGGTGACATTACCGTCCGCGTCTGTCTTCTTCTTAAAGATCCATTTGTTCTGAATGGCCTTTCGCCCTTCAGGTAATACTTCCAAACTCCATACTTTGTTTTCATACATGGATCCCATCTCGGATTTCATGGCCTCTAACCATTTCTCGGAATCCGGGCCCATCACTGCTCCTCCATAGCTCATAGGTTCATTGTTGTCCAACAACATAACCTCCAAGACAGGGTTGCCATACCACTCAGGGGTAGTACGCAGCCTTGTCGACCTACGAGGTTCAATAGCAGCTTGATCCGAAGCTTCATGATCATCATCATTAACTTCCTCTTCTACCGTCGTAGGTTCCACAGAAACATCTTTTTGTGTTGCGCTACTTTCTGGTTGAAGTAAAGGTTCAATAACCTCATCAAGCTCTATTTTCCTCCCACTCAATTCTTTCGAGAGAAACTCTTTCTCAAGAAATGTTCCGTTCCTAGCGACAAACACTTTGCCTTCGGATCTGATATAGAAGGTATACCTGACTGTCTCTTTCGGGTATCCTATGAAGACGCATTTCTCCGCTTTGGGTTCCAGCTTTTCAGGTTGAAGCTTTTTGACATAAGCATCACATCCCCAAACTTTAAGAAACGACAACTTTGGCTTCTTGCCAAACCATAGTTCATATGGCGTCGTCTCAACGGATTTTGATGGTGCCCTATTTAAAGTGAATGCAGCTGTCTCTAATGCATAACCCCAAAACGATAGTGGCAAATCAGCAAGAGACATCATAGAATGCACCATATCTAATAAGGTTCGATTACGACGTTCAGACACACCATTACGTTGTGGTGTTCCGGGCGGTGTCAACTGTGAAACAATTCGACACTGTCTTAAGTGACTGCCAAACTCATAACTCAGATATTCACCTCCTCGATCAGATCGTAGGAACTTAATCTTCTTGTTATGATGATTCTCAACTTCACTCTGAAATTGCTTGAACTTTTCAAATGTTACAGACTTGTGTTTCATTAAGTAAATATACCCATATCTACTTAAGTCATCAGTGAAGGTGAGAAAAAAACGATATCCACCACGCGTTGTAACATTCATTGGACCGCACACATCAGTATGTATGATTTCCAATAAGTCACTCGCCCGTTCCATTGCTCCAGAGAATGACGTTTTAGTCATCTTGCCCATAAGGCATGGTTCACATGTGTCAAGTGATTCAAAATCAAGTGACTCCAAAAGTCCATCAGCATGGAGCTTCCTCATGTGTTTTACACCAATATGACCTAAACGGCAGTGCCACAAGAAAGTGGTACTATCATTATCAACTCTACATCTTTTGGCATCAATGTTATGAACATGTGTGTCATCACTATCAAGATTCAATATGAATAAACTCCTAACATTGGGTGCATGACCATAAAAGATATTACTCATATAAATAGAACAACCTTTATTCTCTGATTTAAATGAGTAACCGTCTCGCAACAAACAAGATCCAAATATAATGTTCATTCTTAACGTAGGCACTAAATAACAATTATTCAGGTTCATCACTAATCCCGATGGTAATCGAAGAGAGAGCGTGTCGACGGCGATCACATCAACCTTGGAACCATTTCCCACGCGCATCGTCACTTCGTCCTTTGCCAGCCTTCGTTTATTCCATAGTTCCTGCTTTGAGTTGCAAATGTGAGCAACCGAATCGGTATCAAGTACCCAGGCACTACTACGAGAGCTAGTAAGGTACACATCAATAACATGTATATCATATATACCTTGTTTGTCGTTGGCCGCCTTCTTGTCAGCCAGGTACTTGGGGCAGTTCCGCTTCCAGTGACTAGTTCCCTTGCAATGAAAGCACTCAGTTTCTAGCTTGGGTCCATGCTTGGGCTTCTTTACAGGAGTAGCAACTGCTTTCCATCCTTCTTGGTTTTACCCTTCTTGCCCTTACCCTTGACTTTGCCATTTTCTTGAAACTAGTGGTTTTATTGACCATCAACACTTGATGTTCTTTCTGGATTTTAGACTCAGCGACTTTTAGCATCGCAAACAGCTCGGCGACTGACTTGTTCATCCCGTGCATGTTATAGTTCATCACAAAGCTCTTGTAACTAGGTGGCAATGATTGAAGAACTCTGTCAGTGATCACCTCTGGCGGAAGGGCAATTCCCAACTCCTCTAGACGAGTTGAATACCCATACATTCTGAGTATATGTTCACTGATAGACCCGTTCTCCTCCATCTTGCAAGCATAGAACTTATCGGAGGTTTCATACCTCTCGATCCGGGCGTTCTTCTGAAAGATAAACTTCAACTCCTGGAACATCTCATATGCTCCATGACATTCAAAATGTCTTTGATGTCATGGTTCTAAGCCATACAATATTGCACACTGAACTATTGAGTAATCTCCAGTACGTGCCTCCCAAGCGTTCTTAACGTCTTCGGAGGTTATGTCTTCTGGTTGGTCACCAAGCGGTGCATCAAGGACATATGATTTCTGGGAAGCCATGAGGATAATCCTCAGATTATGGGCCCAATCAACAAAGTTACTTCCATCAACTTTCAACTTAGCTTTCTCTAGGAACGCATCAAAATTCAGGGGTGCTACTGCGCGAGCCATTGATCTACAACATAAATATGCAAAGTTTACTTAGACTATTGTTCAAGATAACAAGTTTAGTTAATCAAATTACTAAAGCTCCCACTCAAATTGACATCCCTCAGGTCATCTGAGTGTCACATGATCCAAATCCACCAACTCAAGTCCGATCATCACATGAGTTGAGGTGGCTTCAATGGTGAACATCATTATGTTGATCATATCTACTATATGACTCATGTTCGACCTTTCGGTATCTTGTGTTCCGAGGCCATGTCTGTACATGCTAGGCTCGTCAAGTTTAACCCGAGTGTTCTGCACGTGCAACACTGGCTTGCACCCGTTGTATGTGAACGTAGAGTCTATCACACCCGATCATCACGTGGTGTCTCAACACGACGAACTTTCGCAATGGTGCACACTTGGGGAGAACACAATTTATCTTGAAATTTAAGTGAGGGATCACCTTATAATGCTACCATCGTACTAAGCAAAACAAGGTGCATAAAAGGATTAACATCACATGCAATTCATAAGTGACATGATATGGCCATGAACTTGTGCTTTAGATCTCCAACTTGAAAGCACCGGCATGATCTCCATCGTCACCGGCAAGACACCATGATCTCCATCATCTTGATCTTCATCAACGTGTTGCCATCGGGGTTGTCGCGCCCAACATGCTTCTACTACTATTGCTACAGTTTAGCGATAAAGTAAAGCATTACATAGCGCTTAATGATTGACACGCAGGTCATACAATAATTAAAGACAACCCTATGGCTCCTGCCGGTTGCCGTACTCATCGACATGCAAGTCGTGAAATTCTATACATCAGATGATCATCTCATACATCACATATATCACATCATGTAATTTGCCATATCACATCACAACATATCCTGCAAAAACAAGTTAGACGTCCTCTAATTGTTGTTGCATGTTTTACGGCTGCTACGGGTTTCTAGCAAGAATGATTCTCACCTACGCATAAACCACAACGGTGATACATAATTTGCTTTTCAACCTTCTCAAGGACCGCCTTTGTCGAATCCGCAAACCATCCACAAGCCATCAAGGCAACAAGTTGCGTCGAGGGAACCGGTCTCTCGTAAGAGTACGAGTAATGTTGGTCCGGGCCGCTTCATCTCACAATACCGCTGAACCAAAATCCGACAAAGGGAGGAAGAAATCTAAGCATCAACGCCCACAAACCTTTTGTGTTCTACTCGAGATCTCATCTACACATAGACCTAGCTCATGATGCCACTGTTGGGGAACGTTGCATGGAAAACAAATTTTTCCTATGCACACGCAGATCTATCCATGGTGATGAGCATCTACGAGAGGGAGAGTGGATCTACATACCCTTGAAGATCGCTAAGCGGGAAGCGTTAAGAAACGCGGTTGGTGTAGTCGAACATCTTCGCGATCTAAATCGCCGTGCGTCCCGCGATCCAATCACAATCCGTCTCGCGACCCAATCACGATCTGTCCCGCGATCCGATCACGATCCGTCCCACGAACTTGATCACGATCCGTCTCACGAACTTGATCACGATCCTTCCGACCTAGCACCGAACGGACGACACCTCCGCGTTCAGCACACGTACGACTTGATGACGATCTCCACCGTCTTGATCCAGCAAGAGGGAGTGGATAGGAAGAAGAGTTTACCGGCAGCCTGACGGCGCTCCGGCGATGGTGGTGGAGCAATTCCGGCAGGGCTTCGCCTAAGCATTGCAGAAAACCGATCTAGAGGAGAAACTATGCATTGGAGGAACGGGTAGCACGTGGCTAAAAAAACTAGTGCAAAAACCCAAAACCCTCTAGTATATATAGGAGAGGAGGAGAGGAGGCAGCCTTGGCCTCCAAGGCTAGCTGGTTCGGCCGAACTTACTAGGAGAGGAGGATTCCTCCTCCAATCCTAGTAGGACTAGGATTGCTCCTTTTTTCCTTTTTTTCCACCTTTTCCTATTGGTTTTTTTCCTCCAGACACATGGGCCTTGTGTGGGAGTTTCCACCAGCCCACTAAGGGCTGATATTCACTGTCCCACAGACCATGAAGCCTCTTGGGTCGAAATACCCCTCCCGGAAGCCTCCCGGTACACTACCGACACTCCCCGTACACTACCGATGAGCCCGAAACTTTTCCGGCGACCAAAACAGGACTTCCTACATATGAATCTTTATCTACGGACCATTCCGGAGCTCCTCATGACGTCCGGGATCTCATCCGGGACTCCGAACAAACTTCGGTCACCACCATACATAACTCTATACTACCGAAACGTCACCAAACCTTAAGTGTGCAGACCCTGCGGGTTCGAGAACTATGTAGACATGACCGAGACACCTCTAC
This sequence comes from Hordeum marinum, assembly GCA_022496015.1. Lineage (NCBI taxonomy): Eukaryota > Viridiplantae > Streptophyta > Magnoliopsida > Poales > Poaceae > Hordeum > Hordeum marinum. The sequence continues at coordinate 224,328,757 of CM039674.1, forward strand.
GGTCAATAACCAATGGCGGGACCTGGATGTTCACATTGGTTCTACATATTCTACTAAGATCTTTATCGTTCGAACCTCTATGTCAAGGATTCAGTTAATCCCGTATGATGTTCCCTTTGTTCTTCGGTATGTTACTTGCCCGAGATTCGATCGTCGGTATCTCCATACCTAGTTCAACCTCGTTACTGGCAAGTCTCTTTACTCGTGCCGTAATACAAGATCTCACAACTAACACTTAGTCACATTGCTTGCAAGGCTTATTGTGATGTTGTATTACTGAGTGGGCCCTGAGATACCTCTCCGTCACACGGAGTAACAAATCCCAGTCTTGATCCGTGCCAACTCAACAGACACCCTCGGAGACACCTGTAGAGCACCTTTATAGTTCCCCAGTTACGTTGCGACATTTGATACACACAAGGTGCTCCTCCGATATCTATGAGTTGCATGATCTTATGGTCATAGGAACATATACTTGACATGCAGAAAACAGTAGCAATAAACTGACACGATCATAAGCTATGTTTGTTGTTTGGGTCTTGTCCATCACATCATTCTCCTAATGATGTTATCCCGTTATCAAATGACATCTCATGTCCATGGCTAGGAAACCTTAACCATCTTTCGATCAACGAGCTAGTTCACTAGAGGCACACTAGGGACATTGTGTTTGTCTATGTATCCACACATGTATCCATGTTTCCAATTAATACAATTATAGCATGGATAATAAACGATTATCATGAACAAGGAAATACAATAATAAACACTTTATGTATTGCCTCTAGGGCATATTTCCAACATCTTTACTCGTTCCGTAACACATCATCCCGTGGCTAACTCCTTAGTCATTTGAGCTCATTATGATGATGTCTTACCGAGTGGGCCCAGAGATACCTCTCCGTCACACGGAGTGACAAATGCCGGTCTCGATTCGTGCCAACCCAACAGACACTTTCAAAGATACCCGTAGTGCACTTTTATAGCCACCCAGTTATGTTGTGACGTTTGGCACACCCAAAGCATTCCTACGGTATTCAGGAGCTGCACAATCTCATGGTCTAAGGAAATGATACTTGACATTGGAAAAGCTTTAGCAAACGAACTACACGATCTTGTGCTATGCTTAGGATTGGATCCTGTTATCAACGACATCCAATGTCCATGGTCATGAAACCATGACCATCTATTGATCAACGAGCTAGCCAACTAGAGGCTCACTAGGGACACGTTGTGGCCTATGTATTCACACATGCATTATTTTCTCCGGTCAACACAATTATAGCATGAACAATAGACAATTATCATGAACAAGGAAATACAATAATAACCATTTTATTATTGTCTCTAGGGCATATTTCCAACAGAGAGAGGCGTTGCCAAAGAAGGAAGATGTTGCCAAAGGAGGAAGACTCCAGCAAGGAACAGGGCTCCGACAACAGCACAACAATGACCAACGAGTGGCGGGTCACGGGTTCAACAGAGGCGAAGAATCATGCCTGCAAGGGCGATGACAACCTCTTGACCCACATGGTGCCATCCATCCTCCGTAGATGCATAGATGGGAGAGGCACCGGTGCAGCCACCATGTTGCCTCTTTAGGGACAACCTCCTACATGCTACAACCTCCTCCCCTACCTGCATAAGAACAAAAAAGTAGGTAGCCATGCATTAGGGCATGAGGTCAGGTTACCATGCCAAGATAAGCAAAAGGTGAAGAAAGAGCTCACCTGTGTTGGGCGTCTCCACCTATTGGGAGCCATCCTCGACCTCTCCTCCTCTGCAGGCACCCGCTGGGGTGGTTGCTCGACTAGGATGGGCTCCTCTATTGCCTTCCCTCCCCACAGCAGCCGCTCCTAATCTTCTGGTGGAGATCGGCGCCCGATCCTGAATCGCAGCATGCGGCATCAGATGCCGACGACCTGCGCCCGATCTAGATGGATCGAGAACATAATGGTGCCCCCTCTACTGCACCTCGAGCTCTAGGGAGGCCCGATAGAGAAGGCAGCGGTGAAAGAGGCCAGGAGGCTAGGATCGAGGAGCAGGGGAGGCGGGACGACACAGAGAGGGATGAAGAGTAGCATGGGCCGTGAGGACGGAGAGGAAGGATTGATCGTGGCATGCTAGGTTTTCGGGAGCCAATTAGGAACATCCCACCCTCAGCCAATCGTTCACCTATCCTCCAGAGAATCCCACCCTCTCATCGTTGGCCCCCCACAGGTTAATGACCCCACCCGTCATCCTCTCCTGACGCAGCTATGAACGTGAAAATGAGTGGACGGTTGACCAGCCGCCCCCAGCCAAAAGATCATGGTGGTAACTCGATCGGGCGGCCAAAACTATCTCACGTGCTCATTGCCCCGAGAATGGCAGGTAGCGTAGCGAGATTTATAATGTTGATGTGCTGGAAGAGATATTGAAAGCTTTGGCTTGTTTTTTTCTCACCCAGCTTGTTTGTTTTCTATAATATACTGTTATTCTATTAGTTCCATTATTTCTTATAGGACCTGTAGATCTGCACCAACTTTTACCTTGTTGTCTTGTTGTGTGCTGATTAGAAGCTCTATGTGATCTGAATAAGACAAGTCAAGGTCACTTCAAGATTCCTGCGGTGGAACATGCACTCTGCTACACTTGTGAGTTCTTTTGTTTTCCTTTTTCTGAACAACCATGAACTTAGCTGTAAAATTGCAAGGTAATCTGGTAAGAGAGATATAGTTGTAGTTATGTATGCATCTAAAATGGGAAAATGACATGTAAAACATTCTATGATTTGGCTGGTGCAAAATCTGCGGGGGTTTTCTTGACGGCTACTTTAATGTGCTTTGTTCGTTGGTTCTTGTTCAATTAGGTGTATTCCTTTGCTCGGAAGGTGTATTCTCCATGCTAGGTTGTCCTTCCTATGCTAATTCATATGCTCTTACTTTGTGCTAAAAATGTTCCACTCCTTGGTTATGTATAGTTCTATAGGGTACTAAGAGATTGTATGCTCTTTTCCTAAGCATGTCCATGTCAGAGCAATGGGCTATGTGTAGATTATATATTCTTAGCTTATGTATGGTTTCCTGTGTGTATGATCATACATGAGAAGAAATCTTCTTGGGTATATACTTGATTTAGTTTTTTAATTACTCAGTGCTCATTGATATTTATTTATGCTTCGCATTTTTGTTTTCCTAGAGAATTGTGAATTTGTTTTTTGGGTTTGGCCACTAGGAAGAACAATATTCTTTTGTAGGTTGGTGGTAATGGACACTATCGATATTCTTAATTCAAGGCTTTGTGCTGATTTCATTGGTGTTGATTTTGTGCCCTTTCAAGTCATACAGGTCGGCATCGTTACTAATTTTCTTGATGCGCATGAGTTTGGGTACCTAAGGGAGACTACATCGAATGAATCTAAGGTACGTTCCCAGACAGTCCCAGAGCTTTGACCAAATGTTACTAGGAATGATGGTTTATAGAAAGACTTTTCGACGTCAGTTTTTTTACACCTTCCACCGTTAGTTTTTGCAATGCCTCATATCCTAGCATTGTAGATGTGTCTTTCTCAGGGAGGGTTCTTGGGTTCAGATGGCCGCTAGAATTGATCGATGCAAAAATTATGAACAAGACTTTTGCAGCAGGTATGATCCGTCGCGTGTGTTCTCCCTGTGTCCTCATGCCATCCATAATCTTGTCCCTAACCTTCACCTTGCTTGTCTCCTTCCATTATTTTCAAAGCGATGCCATGATGCATCTCCTTTACAGGCTTGAGCTCCTCCTTCGTTGTTATTTCATTTTTTTCATGAAAACATTCACTTCTATTTCATCTTCCCCATTTCCCATCTATAGAACTGGAGATGATTCTTACTCATCATGAAGGAAACAGATTATAGTATATGTTTGAAGAATGCAGCATGCTCAAAATAATTCGTTGGTAATATTCCAAATATGTGATTCGTCCCTCTCTCTAATTTTGACCATCAGGTTTCCCAGCACCCCTCTAAATTTGTTGTTCTTGTAGTTTTTTCTTACGTCATGTTGTTGGCTCATTCTTATAGGAATAGCACCACACGAGCTCCCACGGTGCTAAAAAGGTGGTTTTTCCCTTGGTTCTTTCCCTTTTGTTTTCTGCCACTTCTAAAGTGACAGAATTCTAATGGACAATGCTTGATAATGTTCGAAAGTTGGTCTGCTCCAACTGAAGCATTTCTTCATTTCTAAATTAGTTAAGATCTGTTATTCTGTTTTTTCTTGTAGTTTTGATTGAATTCATGCTTTAGTTGTGTGAACTAGCAATTGAAGCTCTCAAATACATGAAAGGAACTCATGTCAAGATTCTGCAAGACGGAAACTATGACATATTACAATTGGTTTGAGCAAAAATGTAACTCTTTGGAGCATCAGAACAAAGAAAAAATATATATTATTTTACCAACAGCTGGTGCAGTACCCTCGCTGGAGATTGCATGGCAGCGACGGAACTTTACCGTATAATAAATACCAACTTCACAGCTGGATCAACATTCAAAGACAATGATTTGAATCATATTTTATCACATGTAAAATATGTAGACGGCTGTCTTAGTGATACAACTACACAATTAGAGTATGTACTACAGCAGAGAAACAAGTATTAATGTAACCTCGACGATGATATCGAAGGAATTTCTGCTCTGGACAATGAAAACCACCAACAATAAAAATGGGTCTGTATGCTGTCCATCCATTCATACTAGCTATATAATGTATCTCTTCTTATCTACTTTCCTTGCGCATCATATTATAAGTAAGCATCTACTCCCTCCATTCCTAAATATTTGTCTTTTTAGGAATTTCACCACGGACTACATACGGATGTATATAGGCATAATTTAGAGTGTAGATTCATTCATTTTGCTCCGTATGTAGTCCGTAGTTGAATATCTAGAAAGACAAATATTTAGAAACGGAGGAAGTATGTACCAGAAGTAGAGACTTGGTTGTTTGGATATTCATTTCCTTTCCTTATGTACCACATTGTAACTAAGTATCTATGTACCAGCAGTGACGACTTGGGTGTTTGAATATTCTCTCAATGCTTGGCTCCCTCTCGCCCTTTACGCCATTGACTCATAGTCATCTAGTATGGATAAAAAGGAAGGTGGAGTAGCTTTGACGCGTCCCATTGTTGCAACTCGGCATGCCGTATGCGCACAATCAAACAACTCGAATGCTTGGAAAAAGACTGCATGCCGGTTTTGGCTCACCGATTAGCTATGCGTGTCCTCGGAGCATCTACAACTTGGATGCACTAATTTGGACCCTCAAATGTCCACGAACGTCCGATCAAGTGTCCGGCTGCGTCTGCTTTCATCCTTCCCCTTTCCTGCAAAATAACCACATTCTCTTTGCATGTAACATTTCATCCAACACATTATGTGCATGCACACCGGTGAGTTGGCCGCACGCTGTAGGTGGAGGCTATGGGAAGGCGAGCCAGCGGCATGCTCACAAGCTCGGGTGGTGACCACGCGTCGGAAGAGGCTGTGCCGTTCACGCAGCAGCCAGTATGCAGTGCCGGGCGAGGTGGTGGTATGCACGCGGCTGCGGTGGCCGACATGCATACAAGCATGTTGCTGCACAGGCAAGGGACGCGGTTTCTCTCACGTAGTGTAGTGTGCAGTTGGGCCCGCGGTCAGCACACGCATGCACGCGGCTGCTGCTGCACATGCATCTAGGGCCATGCCTGCATAGTTCCGGGCGATGAGAGCTTTCTTTTTGTTTGCGGAAGAAATACTTGCGTTGCTCAATCATTACAATGTCTTTACAGTCATCATTGATAATCTTCAAAACGTCATCAAGGGCGGAGCCAGCCCACCGCGCTGGGAAGGTTTTGGGCCTCATGCCCCAGCCATGGGGACCTAGGGCCTGTCTCTGCCAATGATCAGAATCAGACCCTAACCGAGTCATAGTCCGCCCTTCTATTCTAGCAAATCCAGCTAAACTATCACTTGCTTAATTTTGAGAATGAGAAACATGAGTAATAAAAGTTTGCCTAAGACGAAATAAATGTCTATTTTCATTCACCAAGAAAGTATATAGTGACCGATCGACTTCATCACATGAGATTATAGACACCGTCATATTCGAATCCATCTCGATGGCAATGGGAAGTCTAGTCCGCTGAATGACTAATGATACTCCTTGCATGCACGCGCACAACTTTGCCTCCAACACATCTCTAAAATAGAATAAAGCTATGCACAAAGAGAATACGATCGCACCTATATTATCATGAAGTATCATTCCGGCGCCGGTGTTGCCGCTAGAATAAGATCCATCGGTGCTTAATTTCATCCGGCCATGCACATGCAGCCTCCAACTTGATGTGGAACTACCACCGGCATAGGGGTCAGGTCATACGAGATAATGGATTTGCCCTTAATCGGATCAACATGAGAGTTAGTTTGACCCCAGTCAACACGTCCATATATCTCTACAAGAATTTGACAGATACTTCCATGACCAGTGCTGGTTTATGGTGAACAAGTTCATTAGAAACATACATCTTCTCCAAAAGATAAACAACAACTTACTTCGATCAACATCACACAAGAGTGATAGGGCATGAGCTAATCTCCCGGCTCATCTATGTGCGAAGCATGCCTGCTCGCTTATGGTGACTGAGAGTTGGTTGGACTCAGAACCCTCGGTCCTGGTCACGAGCCTCTTGGAGGATGATCACATGAGCTCTTTTGTTTGAATAAAGCTCTTAAGTTTCCCCGTAATAAATAAATAAATATGAAGGAAGCCATTCCTTGCCATTGGGAAGTACTAAATCAATTGTCAGAAGTTTCCAAACTTTGATCATCTCCAAATAAAGATCACGTCTAAACTGGCATCACAAAAAAGGATGATAACTGTCTTCAGTTTCCATACCAGATACTGGATAACCACTCACTGTCTTCATGTTCTTGTTCTCCAAGTCAGAAGAGCATCAGTAGCCACCCTCCAAGCAAAGTTCCAGATAGTTTGAGGGACCCCACACTTCCATATAAATTCCCAAGAAGTTCTGCCTCCCGTTGCCGATGTGCTAGTAGAAAAAACACTCCCCCTATGGGCTTTCGCAAATGCTAAATGGTACGTTGATTTCACCATAAAAACTCCAAGTTTCCCGAGTCCCCATGCTATCACATCCTCTTCTAACTAGGCGATGCGCGAATCTGCAAGATTTCCTCCACATCCGTAGGCATGAAGTATTGTTGCAGTAACCAATGTTCTAAGAGCCGTTCACATTCAATAGGCCCGACACAGAACAGACACGACATCTTCCTATGGTGATATTGGTTCGTAAAAGAATGGCCGAGGGATCCAATTATCTCTTCAAACCTGGATGCTTTTTGCCGTCGCCTACCATCCATATCAAACATTTCTTTAAAATATCAAAACCACAAATTATTGCTTGCCATGATGATAATCCATGTGAATACCGTATCCTCAAGTTTACCTTGTGGGTAGTATCTTGATTTAAGCACCCGGGCACATAAACTATCCGAATTAGATAGCACATGCCACACTTGATGAGACAAGAATGATTGGTTGCACGCTCGATGCACTGGCAAAGGACACACCATTCTCGAGGTGAAAGCGGGCGATGCATGATACCGAAGAGGCTAGAAAGATACAAAAAGGATAGAAGTGATTATAGTCCATAAACTCAAATTAGTCATAAAAAACCAATTGCGCCATTTATTAGGCCTCGAAGCAAATTACTACTCGCATGTCCCCAGGGGGAAGGTTGGGAGGAGTTAATCATCATGCACCCTTGGCCCGGACAACATAAGGCATCAATCAAGGATACAAAACACTAGGGACATGCCACGACTCTCACTTTAATGAATAGCGAATCACAAACCTTAACACCATTAATCTTAGTAATTAATGTTTACAAACTAGTAAGCCTACACATTACAACTTCAATACCGTTGATCATACGTTTCTTATTTCGTGATCTACATGAAAGTTTTTATTATACCCCTCATTTATACCTACCATTTTCCGACTTAACATATAATCGTGCAAATTACTACCTCCTATTTAAAATCTCAAAAAAGTATAAGTGAAGCATGTGAGTGCATAATGATTTCTATAAAATATAACTTCCGTCATGCTCAAAAGATATAAGTGAAGCACATGAGCAGATTGACTTGACTCAAAAGATATAAGTGAAGCATAAACAAGACTCTGGTAAATGCTAATGAATGCGTGACTCTCATAATAGGTGTGTCCATCAAACAATGACTATGGAAACTAAAAGCAACTCTAAAATGTATTCTAGGCGGAACAGTAGCAAATTCGAAATTGCATATGAGGTCGTTTCGAGAGTTTTACATGTTGCTTCTGGCCTCATTTAAAATGCCTAGATGTTATAGTTATTCATGCTTCACCTCTTGCCATGTTTAACAACATTTTATATTGTCGTGTACCTAAATGAGAGTGAACTAAATAATCGATCGTGGAGTTTCGTCAATACGCAACTCGTTGCATATTGAGCTTCACATTAATGTGTAGTAGTTGTTTGATGTGAATTGCCATACCTTGCATATTTTAAACTTGACATGCATCATATTCGTTTGTGCATCATGTCTTGCATATGTTATGGTGTACAGTATGTTGATTGTTGTTTTCAGATTGCTTTTTCTCGATAGAGTTCCGAAAGCGTTCGGAGTGTGAGGATTCGTTCGTCCACTTCACGGATCGTCTACTTCATGGATTCGTTCTTCTTCCAAGCGGGATCTCAGGCAAGATGACACATTTCCTTGGATACCACTACTATCATTGCCATGCTAGTTGTCTCGTTTTCTATCGCTATGTCACGTTACCTACCATTTGTATGTCAAGCCTCCCACCATTGCCATGATAAGCCTCTAAGAGCAACTCCAATGGCGCGACCCATTTCGTCCGCCGCCGTCCGTTTGGGTCGGCGCGGACACAAAAGGCGGCCCAACGCGCCGACCCAAACGGACATGCGTCCGCTTTGCGTCCGCATGGCGACCCATTTCCGGTCCAATTTTGAACCGGATTTGCGTAGGTGCGGACACGAGACGGACACGCGCGCGCCTACTCCTCTCCTCGGGCCCGCCGGTCGGTGCCAGCCATCCCCATTTCCCCCCATTTCCACCAAAAACCCTCACGCCCGCGCACTCCCGCTTCACACCCGCCATGGACGACGCCATCGACCTCGACGCTGCCACCGGCCTCGCCTCCCTCGCCTCATCCGGGAAAGGCAAGCCTCGTGCCCCGCACAAGACCGCCGCCGCGACCAAGCCAAAGAAGACCCTGACGCCCGAATAGCGGGCAAGGGATTCGGCCAAGAGGAAGGACCGGAGGCACGCCGTGGATGCGAGGGCTGAGGCCGCCGTGCAGGCCGCCGTTGTCGCCGCCGCGCAGCAAGAGGTCACCAATGCCCACGTCGCCATGACAATGAGGGAGGCGCTCTACATGCTAGGGTTAAACCCTAGCCAGCACGACCTCGTCCAAGCCGCCGTCGCCGCCAGCACCGGCTCGTCAGCGTTTCCTCGGATGGTGCTACCCGACTTGCCCCACGCGTCGGCTTGCAACCCGATCCCCGGCTTTCTCGTCTATACGCAGGCCTCCCACCTCTCCGGGGAGTGCTTGCCAGAGGTGAGCATGGTCACGCCTTCCACGCCCGTGCCCACGCCCATCGACCTTAATGCCACCCCGGTGGCAGGTGGCTCGTCATTCGGCGGCACGAGGAAACGCGCGAGGCAGACGCCGACCGGCGAGCTCTCGGATGCCCGCAACCTGTTCGACGGAATGCCGTCCGCCATCGACGAGGACTACATGTAGAACCTCATCTTCGAGGTCGGTACACCGGCCACTGGCTACGATCCCGACGAGACACAAAACCAGGACGGCCGTGGGGCATTCACGCCGACCGCTGGCTATGATCCCGATCGGGCGACCTTCATGCGTGATCAGGTCGGCTTCGACCTGGACGGCTTCCCACTCGACCACGAGTTCCTGGACGACTACAGGCTAGAGGAGGAGGACGAGTGTGACATCGAAACGGAGCCTTTGTTCGAGGACAAGATCGCCAACCAAGCCGCCGGTCATAAGCCGAAGCGCAAGAGCAAGCGCACGAAGGCATACATGGCGGCCGAGGACAAGCTTCTTTGCGAGTGTTGGAGAGACATTGGACAAGACCCCAAGATGGGCGCCGAGCAAAAGCATTCTACCTTTTGGATTCGTGTCCACTAAGAGTTTCATGAGCGCAAGAAGTTTCCACCATACCAATTTGTGAGCACACGCGGGTGGGTCTCCATTTCCAAGCGATGGAGGGCGATCCAACAAGAGTGCAACAAGTTTTGCGCCACTCTTGAGAGCGTCAAGGCCCGCCCCGTGAGTGGCATCGGCATTCAAAACATGGTATGATAGCAAGCCGTCCTCTTTTGTGTCATCAAGTTCATCCTTTGTGTGTTTATTTGCATATCATGTGCCCATATGCTTGCATGGAAACATTTGTAGGCATTTCAAGCTTTGAAGGCTTTCAAGGTTCAAGACAATGGCAAGTGCTTCAACCTCTCCCATTGCTTTCGGGTCATCAAGGACGAGGAGAAGTTCAATGCGTAATATGCCGCACTCAAGTCGCGTGGGGGGAAGCAAGCCGTGGAGGATGTTGGGGAGGGCGAGCCGGCACGGCCATGGGGGAAGACCAATTCCAATAAGGAGGACAAGCGGGATGCAGCCTCCAACGTCTTGACCGCAAGCATGGAGGGCATGATGAATAAGAAGGACTCAAGGGACGAGGAGCGCCGACATTTCAAGGTGGAGCAAATGGACGCTTTCATGGAGATACAAAGGAGGAGGCTTGAGATGGAGGCCGAGAAGCAAGCCAAGATGTTCGAGCTAGAGGCGGCGAATCAAGCTAAGATGCTAGAGATCGAGGCCGCCAACGCCAAGACCAAGGCGAAAGAAGTGGCTCTCGCGAGCATGATGAACGAGGTGGAGATCATGAAGGTCGATCTCAACACCGTGTTGCCAAGGAAGAGGCCGGGGTTCGAGAAGATGCAGGCCGACATGCTCAAGTTCGACGAGGAGTGATCTATGGCGGCGAGCGCCATCTTTTTTGTATGCCGGCAGGTGTGCTGGCATGACCACGGGAGCCCCGATGGCGTGGTCGAACTCAAGTCCCACCCTTTTTTGTGTGCTAGCATGTGTGTCGACCGACTAGCGAGTGCGCCAGCATGAACTGTGGTGATATTTTCTGAAGCCGGCATTGTATGCCGGCGCTGGCATGGTGCCGGCATGAGACATGGCCGCTGGCATGATCAGCCCTGGGCCTTTTAAAAAAAAGTTGAGTGCGGACATGAAATGGGTCGGCGCGTTGGGTGTATTGCCGACCCAAATGCAAAACTAGGCGGACGTCGGGCGGGCGGCCGACCCAAGCGGACAAAAAAGGGACAAATACGCCGTCCGTTTGGGTCGGCCCGTTGGAGTTGCTCTAACCCCTCCATATCCCAGCAAACCTTTGTTTGGCTATGTTACCACTTGCTCGGCCCTTCTTATAGCGTTTCTAGCTGCAGGTGCAATTGCTTCCATGTGTCAACATGGACAATGATGTGTATTGTTTGCTGATTTTAATTATCATTATGTTTATAAGTGAGAGTTTATATTTATAGTTATAAGAAAATTGAGCTCAATAAAGATTGTGCTCTCGATACTGTTATTAAGAAAAAACTTTTAACACGTTGGAAGAACAATAGTTGAGCAGTATTTTGATCTATAAATTGTTATCAAGAAAAGAATTGGCTTGAGGCATTTCCTAACCGTGTGACCCTTCGATGATGGTGAGATTTTTAAAATGAGAAACAACAAGGCATGAAAGCAATTAGGCAACCAGTGGGGCGGCATTTTGATTTCATCTCACACGTTTTATGATATTAGCTCTCATTACATGTTATTTAATTATTATTTATATATGCTTGTCATATCGCCGTATTGCTGTTTAAAAAAATTACCGTATCCCATATCGATGTTGCCGTATCGTTGCTTGCCGTTGCTACTGCTCTCTGTCGCCACTGCTCCTGCTATTGCTCTGCAACTGCTAATGCGCTACCGCTGCTTTTCTATTGCTCCGCTGGCTGCCGCTTTCGCTGCTTGATGTTGCTGCTCGTGCACCAGTTGCTGCTCCTGCTCCTGCTCTGTGCTGCGCGCTTGCCCAGCCGCACCATCGCCCGCTCGCAGCCGCCTTCGCCCCTTGCCGGCCGCTCCAGTTTGCGCTGCTGCTGGCCATGGCCAGCGTGCGTTGTGCGTGCGTGTGAGCCACACAATCGGCTGTGTACTACCCAGTGTGGCCGGCCATGTTTATTTAGAATTAGGATAAGTTACTTAGGATCGGAGTTAGTCCATGCCAAGTGGGGTCCTTGTAATTAGTTATTTTAATTAAATTGAATAGTTAGTCTATAGAAAACGACATGTGGACCCACTGTTAGATTAACAAATGAAACAAATATAAAAATGTCTAAAGTCAATGACATGTGGGCCTAGCCCAATTAACACTAATTAAAATGGATTAATTAATTTTGTTGATTAATTTAACTAAAACAGAGAATGACAACTGGGGCCCGCATGTGATACACCTGCTAGACCTAGCTCTGCTAGATATGAATTGCCTGATATACCTGAGGGGTATGTTATGAAAGGAGAGGTAGCTAGGTACTTTCTTGCTTGTAAGGATAGAGATGATCTTAAGAAACTGCTTCGCAAGTGGAAGGAAAAAAATCTTTGAATGCTAGAATGCAATATGATCCTAAGTTTGCTACTTCACCTATCTTTGTTACTGATAAGGATTATGAATTCTCTGTCGATCCTGAGTTAATTACTAATCTGATCCTTTCCATGATTATGAATCTGAAACTGTTGTGGCACATCTTACCAAATTGTATGATATAGCCACCCTATTTACTCATAAGGAAAAAATTCGCTATTACTATATTCTTAAGTTGTTTCCTTTCTCATTAAAGGGTGATGCTAAGATATGGTTTAATTCTCTTGCTCCTGGTTGTGTGCGTAGTCCCCAGGATATGATTTATTACTTCTTTGAAAAATATTTTTCTTCCCATAAGAAACAAGCTGCCTTGCAGGAAATATTTAACTTTGTGCAAATTGAAGAAGAGAGTCTCCCACAAGTTTGGGGGAGGGTTCTCCAATTACTTAATGCTTTGCCTGATCATCCTCTCAAGAAAAATGAAATACTTGATATCTTTTATAATGGACTAACCAATGCTTCTAGGGACCACCTAGATAGTTGTGCTGGTTGTCTGTTCAGGGAACGAACTATTGAACAAGCTGAATTACTATTGAATAATATATTGAGAAATGATAATGATTGGACTATTCCTGAACCACCTTCAAATCCAACTCCGAAGAAAAGAGGTATTCTATTCTTCAGTCCTGAAGATATGCAAGAGGCAAAGAAATCTATGAAAGAAAAGGGTATTAAAGCTGAAGATGATAAGAATCTATCACCTATTGAAGAAATGCATGGTCTTGATAACCCGACATAGGTAGTAGAGGTAAATTCTCTCCATAGATTTGATGAAAGAGATATTCCTTATAATAAGTCTGCTAGCCAATGCTTGGATGAATTTGATAATTTTATTGTGAAGCAAGAAAATTTTAATGCTTATGTTAGTAGACAATTGAAACATAATGCTTATATGCTTGATCGCTTGGGTGATTATTTGAGTAGAACTATCAATGATCTTAAGCTTATTAGTAAACATGCTTCCATGGTAACTACTCAAGTAGAACAAGTACTAAAGGCACAGAATGATTTACTTGACGAGATGAATAGTAAGAACAATGATCATTCTGTTAAAGTTGTGACTAGAGGTGGTAGAATGACTTAGGAACCTTTGTATCCTGAGGGCCATCCTAAGAGAATTGAGCAAGATTCTCAAAGAGTTAATGCTGATGCACCTATTCGTTCCAACAAGAGTAGGAAAAACAATGATGATAGTACTTTGCATGTTGCTAGTGAACCTGTTATAGATACACCTGAGAATCCAAATGATATTTCTGTTTCTGATACTGAGACACAATCTGGTGATGAACATGAGCCTAGTGATAACACTAATAATTATGTTCATGTTGATGCTCAACCTAGTAATGATAATGATGTGGAGATTGAACCCGCTGATGATCTTGATAACCCACAACCTAAGAATAAAAGATACGATAAAAGAGACTTCATTGATAGGAAACATGGTAGAGAAAGAGAACCATGGGTTCAGAAACCCATGCCCTTTCCTCCTAAACCATCCAAGAAAAAGGATGATGAGGATTTTGAGCGCTTTGTTGAAATGTTTAGACCCGTCTTTTTGCGTATGCGCTTGACTGATATTCTAAAAATGTCTCCTTATGCTAAGTATATGAAAGATATTGTGACTAATAAAAGAAAGATACCGGAAGCTGAGATTTCCACAATGCTTGATAATTATACTTTTAAAGGTGGAATACCTAAGAAATTAGGAGATCTTGGAGTACCTACTATAACATGCTCTATTAAAGGAAATTATGTTAAAACTGCTTTATGTGATCTTGGAGCTGGTGTTAGTGTTATGCCTCTCTCTTTATACCGTAGACTTGATTTGAATAAGTTGACAACTACTGAAATCTCTTTGCAAATGGATGATAAATCAACTGCTCTACCTATCGGTATTTGTGAGGATGTACCTGTCATAGTTGCAAATGCTACTATCTTGATGGACTTTGTCATATTCCCAAGGATGATAGTATGTCGATCATCCTTGGTAGACCCTTTTTGAATATTGCAGGGGCTGTCATTGATTGCAACAAGGGCAATGCCACTTTTCATATTAATGGTAATGAGCATACGATACACTTTCCGAAGAAACAACCTCAAGTTCACAGTATCAACACTACTGAAAAAATTCCAACGATTATTATTGGAGACTTTGAATTCCCTCTTCCTACTGTAAAGAAGAAATATGATATACTTATTGTTGCGGATATGCATATCCCCATTGAGGTAACATAGTGTTATTCGAAAATTCTTCGGTTTCATGTTATTCGAAAGAAGTTCGTTAATAAGACTTGATCAACCTTATTGATGGATTCCTTTTGATGAGCATGAGATGGATGAATTTAGAAAGCACAACTTCCTTTACCTAACTTTTACTCTCTGTTACGTGGATGAAATTAAATAAAAATGCTGTTATTTTTCTATTCTCTGAGTTTCTCGTGCAATAAAAAAGTGACCTGAAAATAAAAGTTCTTTAAATGTCCTGAAAATGGAGTATGATTTTTTGTCGAATATTTAAGAATTTTTGGCACTGAGTATGCATCAGGGGGCCACACCAGTGGGCCACAAGCCTGGAGTGCACGCCCACCCCCTTGGGCACGCCCTAGTGGCTCGTGGGTCCCACGTGGCCCTCCTCCACTTATTCCAGCACCCATTCACTTCATCTTCCTCCAGAAAAAATCCCACCATTGCTCAAACCCGTGTTCTAGCTCATCTTGCTGCCATTTTCAATCTCCTTGCTCAAAGCTCCATTTGCAAAATTGTTTTAGGGGATTGCTCATTGTTATGTGAGTCCTCCAATGGTCCAATTAGTTTTTGTTCTAGTGCCTTATATATTGCAAATTTTTGCTGACATGGTGAACTTGTTTTTGAGCTTACATGTCAAATTTGTGTGGTCCCAAGTAGTTTTGATGCATGATATAGTTTCTAGGCACTTGAGGGAGTAGTTACTATGAGTTTTGTTGAGTTTTCTTCACCTTTATTTGGCTTCACTAAAAATTTCAGAAATTTTCCAGAGAAAGAAAAGATGTTGAGGAGAATGTACCAAGGTGATTCCTTGAGCAAGAAAACTCTAAGACTCATGTTACGTGAGCCCAATTTTGAACCACCTAGGGAAGCTCAAGTGCTACCTTCTGAATGGCCGTCGGATCAATTCATGGATAACGTCAGGTTCAAGGAAGAGCTTTATGCGTACATAAGGAATGCTGGCCTTGAGGATTTTATTTTAGACCGATGCAAGCAATATTATCAACTCACTGATTCTTTTGTGCGGAGGTTTGAATTTTCATCCAGGCGTAATTCTCATTCTGTTCTATTTAATCTTTATGATAAGTCCTATACGATGGACCTAGAGGATTTTAATGATGCATGCAAAATTCCACAGTGGGGTAGCCGTAGCGATCCTCATAAAAATGAATATAATGATTTCCTTGCTAGCATCACAGTGGGAGAAACTAGAATCATTACACAAGCTACCTTGGGGAGCATTCACTTTTCGGCTATACATATTTTGCTCTCTTCATAGGTAGATGTATTAACAGTAAACATGAGCATAGCCACCTTTGCATGCCTGATCTGAGTATTCTTGAGAGTGTTGTTATGGTAGATATATGACATAACTTGGGGGATATTATTGCCAGGAGGTTACATCTTAATGCTAAGGATGGAGATTTCTTTGCTGGAATTTATGCCACCCGTGTAGCTAAGTATCTTGGGATACCCATAAGAGAGAATGATATTGAGTTACCCCTTGCTTTTCTTGATTATGAGGCTTTGGTGCGCTACCAGTTTCTTGAAAGGAACGAACAATCCCTCGAGTACCAACTAATTTTTGTCCGACAACATGCTGTCCATGTTACCCTTCGTGCTCCCGCCTTCTTTAACTTTCAGGAAAAATAGAGATACTTTATAACCAGAGAGGAGGAAAACGAGTATGAGAGGAATGCGGAATCGGCTCGCCTTCACGCTGCAGTCGTTTAGGCAGTAGCCACGCAGCCCAGTAGAACCCCAACTATGACTTCGGATATTATTCGGGCTAGCCTTGGCCCTAGACCAACTTAGGCAAAAGCCTAAGCTTGGGGGAGTACATATTTCTCACCGACATTACATTCGTGTTCACACACTAAGTCCGGGTGTCGGTATTCATACTTTTTCATTGTACTATCCATGGTAGTTTATTTCTTCTTTATGCTTTCTTCTTGTGTGTTTGATTAATCTTTAAGAAAATCCAAAAAAATTAGTTCTAGCTTTACCTTCTAGGTTGTTTAGTTATAGCATTAAAAGAAAACCCCAAAAGACTTCTCATTCTTCTTTTGCTTGTTGGTAGTTTTCCCGTGTAAATAGTCTTTCCCGTTCTTGCTTTTAAACTTCTTTTCTTTGGGTCGTAAAGAGAAGACTACGATGAAATGTTAAGTGGCTCTCATATGCATTACTGTCTATCTTACATAGAGCCCATATTGCCTTATCTTCTCCTTTGAGTTACTGCTTGCAGATTCCAGCTTAGTCCAATGCACGTGCACTCTTATTATTCACATCGTTCGGTCGTGCAAGTGAAAGGCAATAATGATGATATATGATGAAATGACTAAGATGGAGAAAAGCTGGTACGAACTCTAACTATCTTGTTTTTGTAAATATGATTAGCTCATCGTTCGGGATTCACCTCATTATGGGTTGAACATGTTTGCAATGACAATTAGAGATTATAGTTATTGATGCCATGCTTAATTATCTAAGCATTAATAATGGTTTGTTTTGAGTGCCAACATGCATATGAAAATAGTTGTGATGTAGTATGATAGAATGGTGTCCTCCTCTGAATGATTCAAGTGGCTTGACTTGGCACACACATGTAGTTGAAACAAAATCAACATAGCTTCCACGATATTTATATTCATAGTGATTTATATTCTACTCATGCATGTATTCAATGTTGGTTAATCAAAAAACATGTTGATGACTGTGTCACTCTCTAGTTGGTCGCTCCCCATTCTTTTGCTAGCCTTCACTTGTACTAAGCGGAATACTGTTTGTGCATCCTATCTCTCAAACCCAAAATTGATTCATATGAGTCCACCATATCTACCTATATGCGGTATTTACCTGCCGTTCCAAGTAAATTTGCATGTGCCAAATTTTAAACCTTCAAATAAACATTCTGTTTTGTATGCCCAAATCGCTCATGTGGTGACTGGGGACTGGTAGTATCTTCCATGCTAGGTGGGTAATTCTCACGATATGTGTTGATTCACTATCATTCACGAGAAAGTGGCTGGCAATCGGGATGCCCAGTTCCATGCTCGAAATAAAAAGCAAAATATAATTAAACAAAACTCCCCCAGGGTTGTGTTTGTATGGACGGTACCCGTGATTCAGCTTGCCGTGGAGTGTGACTGATTGGTGGAGGGGGGGGGTAAAATCTTTACTATTCTATTTGGGAATCGCCTATAATGTATCTAGCATGGAAGATATTGAAAACCTCTTGGTCGTTTTGTGAGCAATGAAAGCATAACGCTCAAAAATCATTACTTATCTCTGTTTTAAATACTTGAGCTCTGGCACCTGTACAAATCAATGCTCCCCTCTGCGAAGGGCCTTTCCATTTACTTTATTATTGAGTCATCATCTTCTAATAAAAGGCACCAGTTAGAGAGCACCACTGTCATTTGTATGCTTGCTATTAATTGATATTGAGTATGAGCATGAATGGATCTCTCTCACCGTGAATTACAATGTTTAGTCAGTCCTTGTTCTCCAGAGGTGTTCTACATTTATGTTTTGCGGTCTTATAAAGGGCTAGCCAGATACCATTTTTCATATTGTATCATGATTGTTTTGATAAAACTGTTGTCATCCGAGACTTATTATTATTGCTCGCTAGTTGATTATGCCATTGATATGAGTCAATGTGAGACCTAAATGTTATATTGAATGTGGTTAGTTCATAATCTTTGCTAAAAACCTGAACATAAGTTAGACATATTTACAATAGCAAGATCATACAGACTTTGTAAAAGTTTTTCTTTATCACTTTCAGTTTATCAACTAACTTTCTTGAGGACAAACAAAGGTTTAAGCTTGGGGGAGTTGATACGTCTCCAACGTATCTACTTTTCCAAACTCTTTTGCCCTTGTTTTGGACTCTAATTTGCATGATTTGAATGGAACTAACCCAGACTCACGCTGTTTTCAGCAGAATTGCCTTGGTGTTATTTTTGTGCAGAAATAAAAGTTCTCGGATTGACGTGAAAATTTATGAAGAATATTTTTGGAATTAATAAAAAATATTGGCGAAAGAATCAACTGTAGGGGACCCACCACCTGGCCACAAGCCTAGAGGGTGCACCCCTGTGGCTTGTGGGCCCCCTGATGCTCCTCCGACCTTGTTTGCACTTCTATATATTCCTATTCGGGGAGGAAAAAATTAAGGAGAAGATTTCATCATGTTTAATGCTATGGAGCCACCGCCACCTCCTGTTCTTCCTCGGGAGACCAGATCTGGACTCCGTTTTGGGCTCCGGAGATGGGAAATCGACGCCTTCGTCATCACCAACCATCCTTCATCACCAATTCCATGATGCTCTCCACCGTTCATGAGTAATCTCATCGTAGGCTTGCTGGACGGTGATGGGTTGGATGAGATTTATCATGTAATCGAGTTAGTTTTGTTAGGGTTTGATCCCTAGTATCCACTATGTTCTTATATTGATGTTTTTATGGCTTTGCTATACTTAATGCTTGTCACTAGGGCCCGAGTGCCATGATTTCAGATCTAAACCTATTATGTTTTCATGAATATATATGTGTTCTTGATCCTATCTTGCAAGTTGTAGACACCTATTACGAGTAATGATCCGCATCCCCCAGGGTGACAATTACTGGGATTCTTTCCGGTGATTACTGTAGTTTGAGCAGTTCATGTATTCACTAAGTGCTAATGCTTTGGTCCAGTTCTCTATGAAAAGGGCCTTAATATCCCTTAGTTTCCAATAGGACCCTACGGAGGGTAGGACAAAGATGTCATGCAAGTTCTTTTCCATAAGCACGTATGACTATATATGGAATACATGCCTACATTACATTGATGAATTGAAGCTAGTTCTGTGTCACCCTATGTTATAACCGTTGCATGATGAATGCGATCCGGCGTAATTATCCATCACCGATCCATTGCCTATGAGCTCTCCATATATTGATCTTTGCTAAGTTACTTTTCCGTTGCTATTGTTACAAACACCACAAAACTGCTACTATCACTTTTGCCACAGTTACCGTTACTTCCATACTACTTTTCTACTGAATACTTTGCTGCAGATATTAAGTCTTTCAGGTGTGGTTGAATTGAAAACTCAGCTGCTTATACTCGAGAATATTCTTTGGATCCCCTTGTGTCGAATCAATAAATTTGTGTTGAATACTCTACCCTCGAAAACTGTTGCTATCCCCTATACTTGTGGGTTGTCACACAACACATGATGTAAAATTTGTCTTCAACTCATGAAGACTTTCAATCTGAATGTGAATACATTAATGAAGAATATGACTTCAGAGCACCATTGTGCGTCGTGTCTGAGTCAAACATTCTTATACGATGGGTAACGCCACAAACCAATCTCGAAGACATTGCCTTTTTCTCATCTTTTTCATATGTCTTCGAGAGCTGAATGTCTTCAAAACAAAATTTTATTGTTTGCACATGTGTTTCTGTTGAAAACTACTTGCAGATCTACATTTGTATTAGATCTTTGTCCTACACAACATTTGTCCTATAGCTTTATCTTCAACTTTTTCCTAGGCAAAAGTGATAGGACCCGACATTCTCCTCTGTTCTTACCTCGTCTAATCTGTTTTAATCCAGTCATATGCATTCTATGTTGACACGTGTTGACTGTCTTCACTGCGTCCTTGTCAGTCGAAGACAAATCAACCACATATTTAATTCTCAAATCTAAATTGTCTTGTGTTTTTAGCAACAACTCCCTCTTCATCGCTTCGGTTATGGTAGTGCGTTCTCAAGTGGTTTGCATGCATGGCACGTGTCCCAATTTAGCCGAAGAGCAGGGGTATATTTGTCTTATCAGTTCAATCTCCTTCGCCCTTATAAATACGAGTCCCCCCTTCCATTATTACTTTCCTCTTCCTCCGCCACCCCACTTGCTCAAAACCCTAGCGCAGTGGCTGGAATCCATCATCGCCGAAGATGTAGATCTTGGCTGCCACGACTTCTCCATTGACGTACTCATGCTGACCGCGTTCATCCTCTGCTCGCCGCTGTCATAGCTGTCCGCCTCCACCAAGTTAGGGTGAGGCATATTGAACCGCTCGGCCTCTCCGCCTCGTCGAGTAGTTCGTCTCGTTCTTCATCGCGGTAATTAAAGATCTATTTTTACCCCGCGTTTTGATCCAAAATTCTTACTAAAATTTGTTGGTTGTTGTTTCTTCACTTTCCACTCAACCGAATCTAGATCTAGATCTATCCTTGCCAAACATACTCACTTTGTGCTCTAAAACTTGGTTTGATTCCTCACTTGTACGAATGCTTGGAATTGTACAAATCTGAAATCACCATATTCTCTATTGAAGTGAATGTCTTCGGTATAAGGTCAATGTCTTCAAAACCCAGTTTTAACTTCAAAATCTTCTGAGAATGCATATGACCTCTCCTCTTCCCTCGCATCTCTAACTCTTTCACAGGTACATGTCCACAGCAGAATTGCTTGGATCTCATAGTCCCAGTTCATTTGTAGACTACTTACATATACATCTTTAATCTTCTGGTGCATGTTCATACTTGTGCACTACTGTGAAGCCTTTGCGGAAGCCTTTGCAGAAGTCAATGGCAGACGACAAACCGGTCAAGAGGGGAGGGAAGCAAAGACACAAGAACACTGCTAAGGATCTTCCCCCAGATCTTTATGAGCTATACAAATATAATAAAGAGGAAACATACACCAAACGCAAGAATCACCTCCAATTGATCAGAAGATATTGGAGTGTGGAATGGTTCTACTACCGCTTTGTCACTGTTGAGTATGCTGAGAAGTGTGTAGAGAATGCACCTTGGACGGACATCATATACAGAAATCTTCATCCGGATACAAAGGCTGACGCAATCAAGATGGGATTCTATCCATGCATGTTCCGGCCCCCAATGCCAAAAGATCCCAATGAATCAAGCATCCTTGGCATCCCGGATCCCACCAAGTCAGATGCTGAAGTTGAGCAAGAAAATGCTCCTGAACCGCCGCCGAAGCCTTTGGAAGCACCGAAGTCTTCTAAGTCAAAGTCTTCGAAGCCAAAGTTTTTGAAGCCAAAGTAATCCAAGGCTCCACCTCCGGCATAGTGTTCACCACAAGCTTCATGGACCCCTTCCGCAAATCCTAAGGAACTAGAATCTAAAGGTTGCCTACATAGGCATATGAAGAGAAAAGTTGTTTCTTCTTGTGGCCCGAAGCCTACCCTGTCGTTGATGGATGCACCCAACATGATTGAGCTGTCAGATGATGAGTTTGATGACGAAGCCTTAGCCAGGCTTATTCAGAAGAAAGAAGAGGAAGCCAAGCGGCTTGAAGACTTACCTCTGATTGACCCTGTCATCTTCAAACATTTGGTTGATGAATGGATCGTTGATCCCTCCATCAGCATCGATGCACTTCAGCTCCTAATTGGACTGAATGTCACGTTCGAAGGACTTGTGAACGAGGAACTTACTGTGGCCCAGAAGGCCAAGCATACCAAGGCCAAGATCAGGCATGATAAGGAGCTATTCAAGCAAAATGTGCACAAACTCGATGCCAAGAAGATCAAAGGTTATAGGCTGATGATGGCATATCTCAAAGCTGTGTTTGAGAAGAGATGTGAAGCTGTCAAGGGTGCCCTTGCATGCCTCAAGAGGAAGACCACCAACATGGTGCAAGCTCACAATGACATGCTGAAGAGAAAGGCGCTTGGTCAGCCTGCACTTGCGCCTGAAGTCATTGCTCGCTCACGTCAAGCTTCAATCTCTTCGGAACAGCCTGCTCCTGAACGGTCTGAGGACCATGGTATAGTCTTCCCCGCTGGGTTTGCCAACCCACGGCCGTGCCCCTCGACCACTGCTTCGTCTAGCAAGAAGACAAAGCAAGCTGAAGCCAAATCCAAGAAGCGCAAGCCGTCTGCCTCTCAAGCCCAACCTCCGAAGAGGTTGAAGTCAAGAAAATCCAAACCTTCAGAACCTGTGCAAGACCCATGTGACATCCCAAGTGATGTCCCTACCTTATTTGGCATGTAACCCCATGTATGAACCTTGTGACATGAGATTTATGTATGAATTGCACCTTGTCCCATGTGTTGAATGGCATTCATGCATCATATCATCATGCATCATTCTTTCATCTTGCCATGCTACCTTCTGGTGTTTTCAGTTGATGTGATGGAGATGAGTAGGTTTGTTATGTGGTGTGTGATATGTTGTGTGTGGTTGGATCCATGTGTGCCACCTCTTCTTCCCCTCTCTTCTTCATTTCAAACATCACCTCCCATCTTCCCCTCTCTTCATTTAATTGAAATGACCAGATTTTACTCGTTGTTTAAATCTATTAAAAATGTCCAAGAGGTGGCCCTAATATTCTAATGAATTGCGTGTGTGGTGCTATTTTTGTTTGGGGTTGTTTAGTTTTTGATTTGTATTAAAAACAGGGGCTGTTATTTATTTTATTATTAAAATAACTTTTGCAATAAATCAACCTGATATTTTTAATAATATGAGCACATTATTTCCTCTGCAAAAGTATTTTTTTTATTTTCACTAAAACCTCTTTTATTTTTTCTATGGATTTTCTTGAGTGTGATGTTTTTAAAATATTCAAAAACCCTGTTTTTCTGAGACAGAGAGAGGGGGGAGGTGGGCACTGGGCTCCCAGCCCAGGAGAGCACTGGCTCGGCTCGGCCGCACAGTAAACGGCAACCTGCCCCGTTCCTTCCTTCTCCGTCAGGTTCAGAGAGAGCGTGCAGCTCCGCCGCTCCTTTCCGTCGCTGTCACTGTCAGCCTGGGGGTATATAGCCCCTCGGCGTGCGTGCCCCCTCCGCGCCTAGGGTTCCTCTTCCTTCCCCCCTCGCCGCCGCCACTCTTCCTCCTTCTTCCTCCTCCTCCCTTCTCCTCTTCCTTCTCTGTCAGAGAGCCGTCAGGTAGGTCAGAGAGAGAGAGAGAGCTCGTCATCGCCGTGTCTCGAGTGGTCCTCGACGCTGGTGGAGATGGCGTGGAGCAAGACGCCGTCGCCCGCCTTCCATCCCCGCCGCTAGGAGGAGAGGAGCTCCTCCTGTGTGGTGACGCGTCGCCGTCCCCGAGCGTTCTGCTTCCCCTGCGTCGTCGTCGCGTCTCCGGCCATCTCCTTCCCCTCTGTTGCCTCCATCGTGACCGGCTCGTCGTCGCCTTGCCCCCAAGTTGAGCTGCCGGTCCCCGTTGCCCCCTTTCCTCGCCATAGCGTGTAGCGCCGTCGCCGTGGTACTCGTTGCCGTGGTGCTCATCGCCGCCGGCCGGAAAAGCTCGGGCTTGAGCTCGCCTCTTTCCCTCTCGCCGCAAGGTGAGCGTGGGAATGGGTTCCTGTGTTGTTCCCGCGCATGTGGGTGCAGCTAGTGTCGCCAGATTTGCCGTAGGTCGCCGCCGTTGCTCGCCGCCGTTGCCTGTCGCCGCGTGCTCTGCTTTCTTCAGTTTCGTCAGTGCTATGATGTGTGTGTGTGTACTAGAGGTGCAGAGGCCTCCCTCTGTTAACAGTTGACTCGCTAGTGTAGTGGTAGTGCCCGTGGGGTGAGACCAGGAGGTCTTGGGTTCGATCACCTACCCCCTCTTTTGTTTTATTTTTATTTTTTTCTCTGTTTTTATTTTCTTTCACATGTATGTGTATGTATGTATGTGAAGGATTTGTATTCTTTTCTTTTGTTATCTCTGTTGTGGTGTAGTGAGATCCAAACATATGTGTGTGCATAGTGTAGTGGTGTTGTGTGTGTGTATGTATGTGATACATACACATGCTTGTGTCATTTGCATGTGTGTGTATGGGCACAAGTGGATGTGCTTCTGTGAGAGCGTGCGTATAGTGTAGTGTAGTGTGCATGTGCCTTTGCACACATGCTTGTGTGTGTGTTGTGTGAGTGTGTGTATGTTTCATACATACCCCCCACTAGTGTAAGTATGTGCTTGTGAGTGTGGTGTGATGCTTTTACCTCCATACAAATGTGTGGCTCCTTTGCTGGTGGTGTAATTGGATCAATTGATGTGTGTGTTAAGTAGATTCTGTAAGTCTCTTGTTTGTGGCTATAGGTTTCCTGTAGCTCAAGTTGTGAGCTTCTCAAGTTGCTATGTTGCTGTTTGTGATAGATTGTGTGTTATTCTGTTTTGTGAGTTGTGGGAGATATACTCCATGTAATTGATTGATTCTTGATTCTATTGTGATTAATTTTTCATCAGCTATCCAGTGGCTACCTTGGAATGCCAAGAATTAGTCCAGGTATTTGGTGATCTATGTTTTGCCTCCATACCTTGTCGTGAGCGTATCTCGAGAACCGTAGCTCCGTTTCTTGTGATTCTTATATGCCTTTCCATCGATTTTGCATGATGCATCCATATTTGCCATGTTCATGCATGTCTAAATAACTTAACGTGAGGTTCTATCCAGATTCATTAATAAACAACTTTGCATGTGAAACATGAATAGTTTTGGATTGCCATGGTATAATCTTCTTAAGTGGTCATGCATTATTTTGATTGTGGATTGCACCTTGGTTGGATGTTTATTGTTGTTGTTTCTCTTGGGTAGACGCGAGTGTTGATACCGAGTACGAAGACCCAGGAGAGTACCACTACGAGGATCCCGCTACTTGTTTTACTGAAGTAGCAACATGCAAGATGATCGTATGCGGATCCCAATACTATCTTTGCTTGCTAGTTTCTCGTTCTTATCATTACAATTGCGCTACCTACCACATGATATCAGCCCCCCATGTTGCCATGACAGTCTCTAACCTCCACATCCGAACAAACCGTTGATAGGCTAAGTTAACGCTGCTCAGCCCCTCTTGTAGCATTCTTAGTTGCAGGTGCAGGTTGTTCCATGTGATAACATGGATTGGATATCACAATAATTTTGTTAGTTAATTTAATGCACATATATATCTGGTATTGGTGGAAGTCTTGGCCTTTTGCTAAGTGATTTGTTCCGCTGCTACCGCCATTAGTTCCTTGTTACCGGTGTTATGTTTTCCATATTTTGCGCTCCTAACACGCTTGGGGTTGTTATGGGGACCCCCTCGTTTATTCGGTTGAAGATTAAAACTTGTCTGGCGAGACCCAACTTTGGTACTACATTTGCTAATAACTTAATGAACTTGCATAGGGCTTTGCAACCCCGTGGATAATTAATCAACCCCCGAGCAAGTGCTTCGCATGAGTGTTGGTCCAAAAATGTCAACCGCTGGTGGCCACCTGGGGCAACTCTGTGTTTGGCCTACCGGAATTTTGAACAATCCGTCGTGTCCTGAGACTGAGATACGCGGCTCGTATCAGGTTAGTCGACACGTCGGGAGGTCTTGTTGGACTTGTTTTACCTTTATCGAATGTCTTGCGTGTGGAGTCTGACTTTCTTCGGGTTTACTCGAGGTGTTGGCATCCTTTGGAATTTCCTATGATGATCGCGAGATCCGCGTTCGAGGCTATTGCCACGGACTATGGTTATTTGTGATGGACTAGTTGGAGCACCCCTGCAGGGTTAAATCTTTCAAAAAGCCGTGCCCGCGGTTATGTGGCAACTTGGATATTTGTTTAACACCCGGTTATATAAAACTTGAAGTAAACTCTAATTAAAATACACCAACTGTGTGAGTAATCGTGATCGTCTATGCTTGTGAACATGATCCGAGAGAGAACACGGTGGGGTTATGATTGACGTAAGTAAGCGTTCAGGATCTCATTGAGATTACTCTAGATTCGATCGCTTAACGTAGACCACTCACATTTACATTCTTGTTGCGTAAGTTATCCACCATATAATGCTTAGTGTTGCGGCAAACTAAACATCACCCCCTTCCTTCCTAAAGCTTAAATAGTCTTGGTACCCGGGCACATGATAGCTGAGTCCTTTGTGGCTCACAGTTTACTACAACAACTCCAGGTACAGGTTCAGATGAGTACGTGCAGGATGATCTTACCCAGCTCCAGTGGGAGTATGATGAGGAGAGAGGCAGGATGTACGTGACGTACTCGGATGAGTAGAGGACCTGGTCATGATCTTTGAGGCAGCGAGATAGTTTCATTTGCATCTGTTTTATCGTTTGATTTCGTCCGTAGCCGGACCCTGTTTTCATCTTGATGATTGAACTCTGAGTGGATTGTAATTTAGCATGTGGCGAGTGTAAGCCAACTTGTATACTCATCTCTTTTGTAATGTATGATGCAATGTTACTATACTTGGTAACGACAAAATGCGCCTCTATCCCTCGCGAGGCCCTCGTGTCTTTAAATGGATAGGCTTGCATTTTGGACGTGACAAGTTGGTATCAGAGCCATACGACCATAGGAGCCTTTGCTTGTTCGAACTTGGCCGAGTCGTGTCTAGTGAAAACTCTTTTGAGTCAAGTTATATCGGAGAGTAGGATTCTTTGTACTCCTCTTCTATGCTCTGGTGAGGTTTCTGACTTAGGAATGTTGTTTCTACTCCTCTTCTCGCTCAAATTTTTTTTAGGATCACGCTGGTATTTTGGAGTCTATATGATGCCGATGTGACAGGGTTCTGCCTTGGTGCCTCCTGTCTGACTTGATTTCTTCTGGGGAGTCAAGCTCCAGGAAATGTTGGCACATCGTTATCATTCAGCTTCCTTGATATCTCAGGACGGAGAATGTTCGGAATTACTTCAATACTTATCGTGGTGAGATAAGGTCGGAGTCACCCAGTACTGGGGAGGCGTCCGGGGCACCACCATGGTTTAGTATCGTTGTGAGTTCGAGGATTCGAGATTAGACGAGTTTGCGAAATGTCTTGAATTATGGTGTGGAAGGTTGCGAATGCAGTCGCAGCTGATTGCCTAGGGCAGGTTCCTGATTCTGCAACCCGAATCGCATAAACAAGAAAGTTTTTGGAAGTTCATAGGTGGGAAATCTTGTAGTTATCTAGGATCATCTTCTCCAGATGTATTGGGCATGTACATTTGTTCCGAGTGCTTAGCTCAATACTTTTGCGTTATTGCAAGTGGCTTATTATGTCTAATGATGTTATCATGATTCGAAGAAGCATTCTTACTAATTTTTCAGTAGGAAGGCTATGTTGTTAATTGTTCAATTTCTTTCAAGCATTAGATTCAGATTATGTTCATCTTATCAATGAGGTGTTGATGCATTTTGTCCATCTTCAGGATGGCTCCACCAACTCGCAGCAATCCGGGTCGTGGTGAGGAGCAGACTGATGTTCCACCGCCACCCCGGCCACCGCTTCCTCCTCCTCCTCCTCCAGAAGCTTGGCAAGCTGTGATGGCCGCGACCAATGCGAACACCTAGATGTTGCTCAGGCTGTTGCAAGAAAGGGAGCAGGGTCAGCAAGGTTTTCAAGGCAATTTTCAGAATCAACTGCAGTTTGTGAATCTCAATCAGTTCCTTGCCAACCAGCCCAAGACTTTCACCTGTTGTGAGCAGCCTCTAGATGCTGATGATTGGCTTCGTGATATGAGTAAACATTTTGAGTGTAGCAATGTCAGGCCAGAGGACTTTGTCAGGTTTGCATCGTTCCAGCTAAAGGGTCAAGAAGCTGACTGGTGGCAACAGTACAAGGATTCCAGGGGTGATCGTGTTGTTACTTGGGATGATTTCCGTCGTGACTTTAGGGCTCATTACATTCCGACAAGCTTTGTTGAGGAGATGCGTGAGAAGTTTAGGCACCTGAAGCAGGGAACCAAGTCAGTCTACCAGTACAACATCGAGTTCCAGAATCTAGCTCGTTATGCCAAGCAAGATGTTCCAGATGATAAGGCTATGATCTATCAGTTCAGAGGTGGTCTCAAGGATGAGCTTCTGCTAGTCCTTGTTCTTCAAGAGCCTCGTGAGTTTGATCAGTTCTACAACATGGCTTTGATGATTGAAGCAGCTCAGCTCAAGTTGGAGAACTCCAAGAAGCGTTCAAGGGATTCATATTCTTCTTCTTCCAGCTCTCAGAAGGTTCCTAAGCAGCAGAAGTATTGGGTGCCAAATCCTCTTCCGTTTCGTCCTCCATAGCAGCAGAAGAAGTTCGGTGGTCGTGGTTCTTCCCACCCACCCAACCGAGGTTTCCAGCAGAAGAACCAGGTGTCCAAGGCTGTTCTTGTTCCTCCTCCAAGCAATGTTCGTTCGCTCTCTGATGTGACTTGTCACAAGTGTGGTCAGAAGGGTCACTATGCAAACAAGTGAAACCAGCGGCGTCTTCCGCCTCCTCCTCCTGTCAAGCCTCCAGGCAATGCTATGGTGAAGCATAATCCCAAGACCGCAATAGTGAATATGGTGAATGCAGCAGAAGCAGAGTAGTCCAATGATGTGATTATGGGTAATCTCTCAGTCAATTCTATTCCTGCAAAAGTATTATTTGATTCTGGTGCATCGCATTCATTCATATCAAGGCCATTTGTTTCTAAGCATGTGTTCTGTTGTGAAGAATTGTCCAAGTCATTGACTGTGGTGTCTCCGGGTTTGCAAATGGATTCTCGCTA
The DNA here is from genome assembly GCA_022496015.1 of Hordeum marinum. NCBI lineage: Eukaryota > Viridiplantae > Streptophyta > Magnoliopsida > Poales > Poaceae > Hordeum > Hordeum marinum. The sequence continues at coordinate 224,358,269 of CM039674.1, forward strand.
TGTGGTTCAGGATGCTTCTATCAAGATGGGGAATTATTCTTTTCTAGCTTCCCCAATTGTTCTCGGTAATTCTGATATTGATCTCATTCTGGGCATGGACTTCCTTGCTATGAATAAGGCTCATATTGATTGCAAAGCAAAAGAAGTCAAGCTGACTCATCCTTCAGAAGACGTGATTATTTTTGCAGCTCGCGATGACACAATCCGTCTCTTTGCTCTTAACGAGAAGGGTGAAATCTCGGCGATTTCTCAAATTTCGATGGTTTGTGAGTATGAAGATGTCTTTACAGAAGAGTTGCCAGGAATGCCTCCGCACCGGCCAGTCGAGTTCGTGATTGATCTCGAGCCTGGAACTGAACCGGTCTGCAAGCGCCTGTATAAACTTGGCCCCGAAGAGCTGAAAGAGTTGAAGAAGCAGCTAGATGAGCAAGAACGTCTGGGTCTGATCAGACCAAGCTCTTCCTTGTGGGGTTGTGGAGTTTTGTTTGTCAAAAAGAAGGATGGCACGGATCGTCTTTGTGTGGACTACCGGCCATTGAACAAGAAGACAATCAGAAACAAGTACCCACTTCCCAACATCAATGAGTTGTTTGAGCAACTGAAAGGTGCCAAGGTTTTCTCGAAGCTTGATCTTCGCATGGGTTATCATCAGATTCGTATTCGAGAAGAAGACATTCCCAAGACCGCTTTCAGGACGAGTTTTGGATCATATGAGTACACCGTTATGTCGTTTGGTCTTGCGAATGCTCCTCCAACCTTCTCAAGGATGATGAATTTCATCTTCTCTCCCTTTAAGAATGAGTTCGTCTTAGTCTATCTGGATGATATCCTTGTGTTCTCGGAGACAAAAGAAGATCATGCAGAGCACTCCGCCTGGTGCTTGAAAAGTTAAGAGAGCATCGGTTCTATACCAAGTTTTTCAAGTGTGAGTTCTGTCTCAATGAAGTGGTGTACCTCGGGCATGTCATCTCTGCGGAGGGAATTAAAGTGCACCCTGAGGAAGTTGAGGCAATCTTGAAGTGGGAACCTCCTCAGAATGTGAAGCAGCTTCGGAGCTTCCTCGGGCTTGCTAGTTATTGCAGAAGGTTCGTAGAGAACTTCTCTCAGATTTCCAAGCCTCTGTCCAATCTCCTCCAGAAGAGTGTCAAGTATGTTTGGTCTCCTGAGTGTGATGCAGCGTTCAATAAGCTCAAGCAGAGACTGACGTCGGCTCCAGTTCTTGTTCCTCCTGAGCATTCTAAGCCTTTCCAAGTTTTCTGTGATGCTTCTCTCCAAGGCCTTGGTGGTGTTCTTATGCAAGACAAGAAGATTGTGGCCTATACCTCGCGTCAGTTGAAGCCGGCCGAGAAGAACTACCCCACTCATGATCTTGAGTTGGCGGCAGTTGTGCATGCTCTAATGACTTGGAGGCATTTGTTGTTGGGTAGACCAGTTGAGGTGTACATTGATCACAAGAGCTTGAAGTACATGTTCACTCAACCCAATCTCAATCTTTGGCAATCTCGTTGGGTGGAAATGCTTGAAGACTTCAACCCAAGCATTGAGTATACTCTGAGGAAAGAAAATTTCATTGCAGATGCGCTTAGCCGTAAGGCGTACTGCAATAGTCTCATTCTGAAGCCTCTTCAACCCGAGCTTTGTGAAGCCTTTCGCAAGCTCAACCTTCAGATGATTCCGCAAGGATTTCTTGCAAATCTCCAAGTCTCTCCAACTCTGGAAGATCAGGTTCGCCAAGCGCAGCTTCTTGATGCTATGGTGAAGAAAGTGAAGAAAGGTGTGGCCAAGAGCATTCCGAAGTATAAGTACTTTTGTATTGATGACAAAGATACCTTTTCTTTGAGGACCGTCTTGTGGTTCCAAAAGGTGATCTCAGAAAGGTTATCATGGACGAAGCACATAATTCTCTGCTATCCGTTCATCCAGGCAGTTCAAAGATGTATCAGGATCTCAAGCAAACCTTCTGGTGGACTCGCATGAAACGTGAAATTGCTCAGTTCGTGAACGAGTGCGATGTTTGTCGCAGAGTGAAGGCGGAGCATCAGCGTCCAACAGGTCTTCTTCAGCCTTTGCCTATCCCAGAATGGAAATTCGATCATGTGGAGATGGATTTTGTAACTGGGTTCCCCAAGTCCAAGAGAGGCAACGATGCCATCTTTGTGGTTATCGACAAGCTATGAAAAGTTGCTCATTTCCTGCCAGTCAAGGAGTCTATCTTGGCAGGTCAGCTTGTAGAGTTGTATACGTCAAGGATAGTGTCTTTGCATGGCATTCCTCAGCTCATCTCTTCTGACCGTGGAAGTCTCTTCACTTCCAACTTTTGGGAGTCCTTCTAGACTGCTATGGGTACTAAGATCCGTTTCAGCACGGCGTTCCATCCGCAGACCAGTGGTCAAGTTGAGAGAGTCAATTAGATTCTTGAGGATATTCTTAGAGCCTGTGTGATATTGTTCGGCATGAAGTGGGAAGATTGTCTTCCATATGCTGAATTCTCATACAACAATAGCTTTCAAGCTAGTTCAGGCAAGGCCCTATTCAAGATTCTCTATGGCAGAAAGTGTCGTACCTCGCTTAACTGGTCTGAAACTGGTGAGCGTCAGATATTGGGCAATGACATGATCACTGAAGCAGAAGAGATGTGCCATGTCATTCGTGAGAACCTCAAAGCAGCTCAGTCCTAACAGAAGAGTTATTACGATAAGAAACATCAGGATGTTTCTTTCCAAGTGGATGATCTGGTCTATCTCAAAGTTTCTCCCATGAGAGGCATGCAGCGATTTGGAATCAAAGGGAAGTTGGCTCCTCGTTTTGTTGGTCCTTTCAAAGTTGTTGACAAGAGAGGTGGTCTTGCATATCAACTTGAGCTTCCTCCAAATTTCGCGAACGTGCATGATGTCTTCCATGTTTCTCAGCTCTGGAAATGCTTCAAGACTCCTGAGTGAACCATTGACCTCCAAGACATCGATCTTCAAGCAGATCTTTCTTATCGTGAGCACCCAGTGGCAATTCTTGAAGAAACTGAGCGTAGGACTCGCAACAAGTCTATCAAGTTCCCCAAGGTGGAGTGGTCTCATCATTCCGACAAAGAAGCTACTTGGGAACGTGAGGACCTGCTCCGTTCCGAATTTCCAGACTTCTTCCGTTCCTAGATCTCGGGTCGAGATCCTCATGTAGTGTGGGAGAGTTGTGACATCCCAAGTGATGTCCCTACCTTATTTGGCATGTAACCCCATGTATGAACCTTGTGTCATCAGATTTATATATGAATTGCACCTTGTCCCATGTGTTGAATGGCATTCATGCATCATATCATCATGCATCATTCTTTCATCTTGCCATGCCACCTTCTGGTGTTTTGAGTTGATGTGATGGAGATGAGTGGGTTTGTTATGTGGTGTGTGATATGTTGTGTGTGGTTGGATCCATGTGTGCCACCTCTTCTTCCCCTCTCTTCTTCATTTCAAACATCACCTCCCATCTTCCCCTCTCCTCATTTAATTGAAATGACCAGATTTTACTGGTTGTTTAAATCTTTTAAAAATGTCCAAGAGGTGGCCCTAATATTCTAATGAATTGTGTGTGTGGTGCTATTGTTGTTTGGGGTTGTTTGGTTTTTGATTTGTATTAAAAATAGGGGCTGTTATTTATTTTATTATTAAAATAACTTTTGCAATAAATCAACCTCATATTTTCAATAATATGAGCACATTATTTCCTTTGCAAAAGTATTTTTTTTATTTTCACTAAAACCTATTTTATTTTCTCTATGGATATTCTTGTGTGTGCTGTTTTTAAAATATTCAAAAACCCTGTTTTTCTGAAAGAGAGAGAGGGGAGGTGGGCACTGGGCTCCCAACCCAAGAGAGCACTGGCTCGGCCTAGCCGCACAGTAAACGGAAACCTGCCACGTTCCTTCCTTCTCCGTCAGGTTCAGAGAGAGCGTGCAGCTCCGCCGCTCCTTTCCGTCGCCGTCGCCGTCATCCTGGGGGTATATAGCCCCTCGGCGTGCGTGCCCCCTCCGCGCCTAGGGTTCCTCTTCCTTCTCCCCTCGCTGCCTCCGCTCTTCCTCCTTCTTCCTCCTCCTCCCTTCTCCTCTTCCTTCTCTGTTAGAGCGCCATCAGGTAGGTCAGAGAGAGAGAGAGCTCGTCGTCGCCGCGTCTCCGGTGGTCCTCGACGCTAGTGGAGATGGCGTGGAGCAAGCCGCCGTCGCCCGCCTTCCGCCCTTGCCGCTAGGAGGAGAGAAGCTCCTCCTCTGCGGTGCCGCGCCGCCATCCCCGAGCGTTCTGCTTCCCCTGCATTGCCGCCGCGTCTCCGGCCATCTCCTTCCCCTCCGTCGCCTCCATCGTGACCGGCTCGTCGTCGCCTTGCCCCCAAGGTGAGCCGCCGGTCCCCGTTGTCCCTTTCCTCACTATAGCATGTAGCGTCGTTGCCTTGGTGCTCATCGCCGCTGGCCGGAAAAGCTCGGGCTTGAGCTTGCCTCCGTCCCTCTCGCCGCAAGGTGAGCGTGGGAATGGGTTCCTGGGTTGTTCCCGCGTGTGTGGGTGCAGCTAGTGTCGCCATATTCGCCGTAGGTCGCCGCCGTTGCTCGCCACCGTTGCCTCTCGCCGCGTGCTCTGCTTTCTTCAGTTTCGTCAGTGCTATGTTGTGTGTGTGTACTAGAGGTGCAGAGGCCTCCCTCTGTTAATAGTCGACCCACTAGTGTAGTGGTAGTGCCCGTGGGGTGAGACCAGGAGGTCTTGGGTTCGATCCCCTACCCCCTCTTTTGTTTTATTTTTATTTTTGTTCTCTTTTTTTATTTTCTTTTACATGTATGTGTATGTATGTATGTATGTGAAGGATTTGTATTCTTTTCTTTTGTTATATCTGTTGTGGTGTAGTGAGATCCATACATATGTGTGTGCATAATGTTGTGGTGTTGTGTGTGTGTATGTATGTGATACATACACATGCTTGTGTCATTTGCATGGGTGTGTGTGTGGGCACAAGTGGATGTGCTTGTGTGAGAGTGTATGTATAGTGTAGTGTAGTGTGCATGTGCCTTTGCACACATGCTTGTGTGTGTTTATTGTGTGAGTGTGTGTATGTTTCATACATACCCCCCACTAGTGTAAGTAGGTGCTTGTGAGTGTGGTGTGATGCTTTTACCTCCATACAAATGTGTATGTGAAGGTGGTGTGCCTTGTGGAGTGTATGTGCATGTGTTTATGCACATATGCATGGTTGTGTGTAGGTGGGGTATGTCTTGGTGTAGTGTGAGTGGATGCTTAGTGTAGTGTGTGTGTATGTTATACATACACACACTTGTGTGTCTGTGGCTTTGGAAGTGCATGTTTAGGTTGAGGTGCTAGTGTGGAGTAGTGAGTGTAGGTGCATGTGTAGCCACAAGTGTAGATGTTCTCTTTTGTGTCCATATGAGCATATTTTCTCTTCTAGCTAGTTCACCCTTGTCCAGTGGTGCTATGCCATGCTATAATGTCTCTAATATTCTAATTAACCCTTTTCCAACATGTATCAATAGAGCACAAGTCATTTTGGGCATTTTCTTTAGGTTTGCACTTGTGTCATAAGTCAACCATGACTTAGGGGGTCAAATTTCGACCTAGCTTTTCCCCCACTTCCTCCAAGAAAGCATAGGGGTATGAGTAATTATTTTGGGGTAGAATCAACCCATGAATGCATCTGTGAAGTCAGATTTGACTTTGGGGCAACTTGACAAAACTGCATTTTCATGCTGTGATGCCCTTTTGTCTTTTTCATATGAATTAATCCGTGCATGATTTTAAGTACTTGCCAACATGAGTTTGTTAGTAAAAGTTGTTGGGAATGTCCTAGTATTTTTGTTATTCATGTTAAGTCACTAGATGAGTGGGAACCATGCTGTTAAGTTTCCTACTTTCTGTTTCTGCCAACCTGCTTAAAAAGGACCAAGTCTGGAGATTCTGCTATTATTTTTTTGCCATGTATAGGGGGTTGTAGCTATTGATGTGCCTTGAATTTGCTCATGCTCATTGTTAGGTATTTATAGTAGATATTGTCATCTACCATCCTGTTAATTTTCATGTCCATAGGACATCTCTAGCATATTTAACCAGTGCTGTCAACTTGCTACTTTATAATCACAGATTCCAGAAAACTGGATTTTCACTAAGTCCCATAAAACTGTTTCATCATGCCAACTTGATTGCTTCTTGCTTATTTATGTGTGGTTCCTTTGCTGCTGGTGTAATTGGATGAATTGATGTGTGTTGAGTAGACTCTGTAAGTCTCTTGTTTGTGGCTGTAGGTTTCCTGTAGCTCAAGTTGTGAGCTTCTCAAGTTGCTATGTTGCTGTTTCTGACAGATTGTGTGTTATTCTGTTTTGTGTGTTGTGGGAGCTATACTCCATGGAATTGATTGATTCTTGAGCCTATTGTGATTGATTTTTATCACCTATCTAGTGGCTACCTTGGAATGCCAAGAATTAGCCCAGGTATTTGGCGATTTGTGTTTTGCCTCCGTACCTTGTCGTGAGTGTATCTCGAGAACCGTAGCTCCGTTTCTTGTGATCCTTATATGGCTTTCCATCGATTTTGCATGATGCATACATATTTGTCATGTTCATGCATGTCTAATTAACTTAACAAGAGGTTCTGTCCAGATTCATTAATAAACAACTTTGCATGTGAAGCATGAATAGTTTTTGATTGCCATGATATAATCTTCTTAAGTGGTCATGCATCATTTTGATTGTGCATTGCACCTTGGTTGGATGTTTATTGTTGCCGTTTCTCTTGGGTAGACGCGAGTGTTGATACTGAGTATGAGGACCCAGGAGAGTACCACTACGAGGATCCCGCTACTTGTTTCACTGAAGAACCAACAGGCAAGATGATCGTACCCGGATCCCAATACTACCATTGCTTGCTAGTTTCTCGTTCTTATCATTACAATTGCGCTACCTACCACATGATATCAGCCCCCCATGTTGCCATGACAACCTCTAACCTCCACATCCCAGCAAACCGTTGATTGGCTAAGTTACCACTGCTCAACCCCTCTTATAGCATTCTTAGTTGCAGGTGCAGGTTGTTCCATGTGATAACATGGATTGGATATCACAATAATTCTGTTAGTTAATTTAATGCACATGTATATCTGGTATTGGTGGAGGGCTTGGCCTTTTGCTAAGTGATTTGTTCCGCTGCTACCGCCATTAGTTACTTGTTACTGGTGTTATGTTTTCCATATTTTGCGCTCCTAACACGCTTGGGGTTGTTATGGGGACCCCCTTGTTTATTCGGTTGAAGATTAAAACTTGTCTGACAAGACACAACTTTGGTACTACATTTGCTAATAACTTAATGAACTTGCATAGGGCTTTGCAACCCCGTGGATAATTTAATCAACCCCGGGCCAGTGCTCCGCATGAGTGTTGGTCCAAAAATGTCAACCGCCGGTGGGCACTAGGGGAAACTCTGTGTTTGGCCTACCGGAAGTTTGACAATCCGTCGTGTCCTGAGACTGAGATACGCGGCTCTTATCGGGTTAGTCGACACGTCGGGAGGTCTTGCTGGACTTGTTTTACCTTTATCGAATGTCTTACGTGTGGAGTGTGACTTTCTTTGGGTTTACTCGAGGTGTTGGCATCCTTTGGAATTGCCTATGATGATCGCGAGATCCGCGTTCGAGGCTATTCCCATGGAGTGTGGTTATTTGTGATGGACTAGTTGGAGCACCCTTGCAGGGTTAAATCTTTCGGAAAGCCATGCCCGCGGTTATGTGGCAACTTGGATATTTGTTTAACACCCGGTTATAGAAAACTTGAAGTAAACTCTAATTAAAATACACCAACTATGTGAGTAACCATGATCGTCTCTGCTCGTGAACATGATCTGAGAGAGAACACGGTGGGGTTATGATTGACGTAAGTAAGCGTTCAGGACCTCATTGAGATTACTCTAGATTCGATCGCTTAACGTAGACCACTCACATTTACATTCTTGTTTCATAAGTTAGACACCATATAATGCTTAGTGCTGCTGCAAACTAAACATCACCCCCTTCCTTCCTAAAGCTTAAATAGTCTTGGTACCCGGGCACATGATAGCTGAGTCCTCTGTGGCTCACAGTTTACTACAACAACTCCACGTACAGGTTCAGACGAGTACGTGCAGGATGATCTTACCCAGCTCCAGTGGGAGTATGATGAGGAGAGAGGCAGGATGTACGTGACGTACCCGGATGAGTAGAGGACCTGGTCGTGATCTTTGGGGCAGCGAGATAGTTTCATTTGCATCTGTTTTATCGTTTGATTTCGTCCGTAGCCGGACCCTGTTTTCATCTTGATGATTCAACTCTGAGTGGATTGTAATTTAGCATGTGGCGAGTGTAAGCCAACTTGTATACTCATCTCTTCTGTAATGTATGATGCAATGTTACTATACTTGCTAACGGCAAAATGCGCCTCTATCCCTCGCGAGGCCCTCGTGTCTTTAAATGGATAGGCACGCAGTTTGGACGTGACAACCCAGCACCAGAACTACCCTCTGCTCCATCATCAACACCTGATCCTCCTCAAGAGCCTCTGCTCGTTACGCCAATTTCTGTGGCACCCCCTGCATCAGAAAACTTGGAAAGACAAGCTGTACTGCATGAGTCTGCTTGCATAGAGACTCAGAAACCTGAAGAGATTCTAGTTGCCGAAGACACTACCGCAGCTAAAGACAATCCTCATGAAGACATTGGTCCTGAAGACAATGTCGAGCGAGAACATGTTCCACAAGTGGATTCTCCAACGGTCCACTCCCCTCAACCAACCAGTGATTTCATGGACACTGGAACTCCTCTCCGTTCGGATGTGCGTGAAGCTGAACTTGGTACACCATCACCGCCATTTTTCTGCCAGTGTCAGCCTCACCTGAATCTCCATTTTCCCTAGAGGAGATTGAAACCACCAATCGCACCTCCCCACTCAAATGATTTGATCGAGGACCTCGTTCCCTCATGTCCCCTATTCAAGAGGACGAAGTGCGTGTTTCACCGAATGCGGCAGCCGAAGATGTGTTGCGGATTGAGGATGTTCCTCCTAGCCAACCTACAATAGAAGTCATGGCAGCCGAAGACAATGCTGCCGATGCCACCATGGGTGAAGCCAATGCCCCATCCACCGATGGACCTCCTATCCCAACCACGCCATCTACTAAAGACAATGAAGTTAACATTGTGCTGGCTCAGAATCGGGAAGGAGAGATGGTTCCTACAAGATGGCCTCGCGTTGTTGCTCCACCTAGAATGGGCCCTCAGTATGTGTTCAACCTAGATCGCTGCCCCTCTGTCTTGGACCCTATGCCTTGACTTCCAAGTCTTCGACAGTCTGGCCCAGCAAAATTTTTGGTCTTCGAGTTGGAAAGATTCAGGCTGAACAACACTTTCTTTGACTCCGACCGCAATCCGTACAAAAGAGCAAAGATACTGTCTGACTGGTTCTAGAGTGCTCCCCAACATAAGTACTACATGTGTGTGCTCTATGGCCAGAACATGATCTTCCCCATAAGCATCTCAGCTTTGAAGCTATGAAAGGTCTTCCCTGTTTTGACCAGGCATTGGATTGTCTTCGAGATGTGGTTTGCTACCTTTCTGCACAGATCATGAAGACTGGAATGAAGAACTCATCCTCCAGTTCTATGCAACCCTTCACATCTCTAGCTTCGGTCGTGATTTGAACACCTGCCAGATGGAATTCATTATAAGGGATGCACACATCACTTCTTCACCACTGGATTTGTTTCCTGCAACACCTCTTGATGCCTCTGGTGAAGACTTGGATCCTCGCTCTGATGCCTATGCAGCTGCAACTTGAAGCCTATTCCATATGCGAGAACCCAATATGATTGAGATGCTGACACTAATGCAGTCCTTGGCCCAAGATGCGGACTTACCCACTTCATTCTTTGTGGATGATCTTCAGTTTCTGCCCAGGACACTCTACCACATTCTTCGGCACACCATTTGGCCAATCAAAGGGCACAACTCCTCACGCAAGATTGAAGGACCTCTGAAGACTTTGCTCTACAACATTGTATATGGCATCAGGTTCAATTTTCAAGACTTGTTCCTTCGCAACCTTGCTGCCAATGGCTTTAGTGTCCTCGAGCCGAAGATTTAGGCTCCTTGGATCATGCACTTCATCAAGTACAGGACCAACACCAGGTTTCTTCCCTCTGCTCGCAACCATGGCATTTATCTTCCACATATTGAAGTTGTGCCAACAGACTTGTATCTATCCAAGAGCAAGAACCCAATTGTTAAAGGCACAATTGTCACTGCTGATGTTGAAGGTCTTCTCATCCTTCTGATCCATCAAGGGAGAGATTGATTGGTGCTCTTCGCCAACCAAGGTCCGCTGTCACCAACACTAAAGCCACTGATAGCACTGTGCCTCGACAAAGCCTGCCTTGGAGAGAGCGTGCACTCACTGATCGTGAACTTCTAGTTTCACTGATCCAGAAGCAAGATAGGCATCATGAGTGGACTCGACACGAGATGCACTCAGTTGTGCAAGATCTCAACCATGTTCGCAACTTGGCTACCAAAAATGCCTTCGTTGCTTATGAAACCAGTCGTCGCTCATGGAGGACTATGGCTCTGCGAGCACCTGATCATGAGCTTCGTGAAGATGGATTTCACCCTCGCTACGGATTTTGTGCACCACCTCCTAGTGCGGAGAAGTGGCGCCAGACCCCATCTCTCAAAGACAGTGACTACTCCTCGTCAACACCTTCAGTCAACGTCAGGCTTGCATGTGAAGCTGATGATGCAACTTCTTTGTCTCCCTTGACTCGGGGTCATGGCACTGGACCAACCTCCTCTGCACCAGCACCTCAAGACCCCACTACAGCGTCTTCAGGAGCATATGCTAGGGACGCATAGTTCTCAATGTGTTCATACCTTTTTGGTCATTTGATGAAAAAAGGGGAAGAAGCATTGGGTGATAGTCTTCAAACAGGTCTACTTATAACGGTCGGGTGTTATTTTGCTAAGTTTACAACTCTCCTTTTTGAACATTTGCGGTTTTGGGTTGTAAAACTTAAGTCCTGATGGACATCTGCACTTTATGTTTGTCGTAATCTTTAGTGCCTCTTCAAGTTATTTTATGCGCCCGAAGCCATTCTATAGACGCCCATTTTTGATTGTGCATTTCATTATCTTCGTTATATCTGTTAAATGCATAGTGATTAGATTACAAGATATAGGGGGAGTTCTCCACAAACTACGAGCTGCCATGTGCATTTGCATTCGAAGCAAAATCTTCATATGCACATCTTTAGGGGGAGCTCTCTATATCTTGCTATCAAAATCTTCAAAACCTTATCTTCACATATTTTTAATCCCCGTTGAAAACTTCAACTAGTTTTTCATCAATCACCAAAAAGGGGGAGATTGTAAGTGCATCTAGTGCCACCCTTGTTTGGTTTTGGGGTATTGAAGACAATGTTTGTTGAGGGACCAATGTGTTTGTGAGAGTTCACGGGTTAACACAGAGAGAAGTCCCTGGAGTTTCGGTTTAGCTGACGAAGACGACCCCCTAAAATATCTGAAGATATTTGATGACGGCTAAATCCATTGGTGGAGGATGAAGACATTCATTCGAAGACAATGAGATGTGAAGAAGAAGTCTTTTGGTAGTTTTGTTTCTTCTTTCATGAGTCATAGGAACCATCGTATTGTTAAGTGGGGTTGATGTGATCGAAGTCAGATGCTGACATGATGCTCAACCCATACCTATGTCTTCGAGCGAATACATTGAGAGGAAAACTCTTCCAGAGCTAGTTGAGTCAGCTTTACTTGTAGCCCAAGTAAAGTTGCCACGTGCGTTCAAAATCCGACCGTTGTGATACGTGTCGGTTGACCATGGACCCAGGGTCATTTTGGTCATATCAGGTCAGGTTACCCTCTTGCTATAAATAGCCCATCCCCTCCACCATGAGAAGGGGGCTGCTCAGAGAGAGATACAACTGTTGTCCTTTTGGAGCAACCCACCTCGATGACTTTGAGAGATACACAACCTACGAGGATACACCTAAACACCTAGAGCTAGCGTCTTTGAGCGTCACCGAAGACTTACTATTTTGAGTGAACTGAAGACTTATTACACTTGAAGACTGTGATCATATAGACGGTTAGGCGTCTGGGTCTAGAGCATCGAAGAGTCATTGTGGACTGCCAGGTGACCAAGTTTGTACGGGTTTCGGAATTCTCCCCTGAAGACTTACCTGAGTGATTGGGCGTTGTCTAAGTGACTTCGGCTCAAGGGGAATAAGGTGAAGACGAAGTCTTCTGAGTTCAATCTCAGCCTCCCTAACCAGACGTATAGTTGTCATAGCAACTGGAACTGGTCCACCAAATTATGTGTATTCGTTAAGCAACTGGTTCTATCCTTCACTCTCTTACATTTCTACTCTGAACTGTAAAGTCATTGCTTGAACATTGCGTGAAGACTTTCTCCGACGACATTCATCTCAACTATTTATCTTCATACCATCTAAGTTTGTCTTTGACTCATCTTAGTATTCAGGATGATTATGCTTAACTTGCTTGAATGTCTTCACTACATTGCATGCCTTGTCTAGATCCTTGAGTGTATCCCTACCTGATCCCGTTTACGTTTCCACATTATTCGAATACATTCATTCTTTCGAAGACTTTCTTAAAAATCGCCTATTCACCCCCTCTAGTCGATAACTAGCACTTTGAGCATTATTCGGTGTTAACTATGCTTAATGCTAGCTTATGTGATTTTTCGTTTCTTGGTTGGTTGCTTCTCAATCTATTTGCTAGCCTCCACTTGTACTAAGTAGAAATACTACTTGTGCATCCAAAATCCTTAAACCCAGTTTTGCCATATGAGTCCATCGTACCTATCTATATGCAGTATTCCATGTCGTTCCAAGCAAATTTGTATGTGCCATCTCTAATTTTCAAAATGATTTTTCCTTTTTGTGTGCTTGTACTGCTCATGAAGCGGAAGGGGGTGACCTATATTTTTCCATGCTAGATGTGTTATTCTCAACATGAGTGTTTATTCACTTGTCATTGCATGGGAGTATGGTAGTAATAGGGATGCCTAGTCCAAAAATGAAAAAAGGAAAAGAAATTTACTTTATGATGTCAAATAATAAGTTCATTGGAATATGTTGGTATGGAAGGCAACTGTGGACTCAACTAGCCATGGAAAGTGCAAGAATGGTGGAAAAGGGAATAAAATTTATTTCTGTTTGGGAACCGCTTATGATGTATCTAGCATGGAAAGATATTGAAATATCTTCGTCGTTTTCGTTGATTGGAAAGGCATGCCACCCATAATATTTTCCTCTATCAATATAAACCTTGAGATTTGGCACTTGTACAAGTCCCTACTTCCCTCTACGAAGGGCCTATCTATTTACTTTATGCAATTTTTATTTTTACTTGAGTCTCCATATTCCATTATAAAGCACCAACTAGGGGGCACTATGATCGTACTTGAGAATTAGATGCAGCTAATATTTGAGTGTGCTTCATGAATGGATCAATGATTGAGCATGATGGGCTAGGGATAACTTGCTTTAGTGGTGATATTTTCAAAGACATGGTTGCTTGTTGATATGCTTGAGTATTAAAGTCTCTATGTCAAAACTAGAATATTGCTTTGCACCATCTAAAAGTCCAAATGTCCATGCTACAAAAGAAAAGAATGTGTGATGAATATGTTAGGCAACATTCCACATCAAAAATTCTGTTTTTATCATTTACCTACTTGAGCACGAGTAGGAATTAAGCTTGGGGATGCTGATACGTCTCCAACATATCTATAATTTTTGCTTGTTCCATGTTGTTATATTATCAATCTTAGATGTTTTACAATAATTTTATAGCAACTTTATATCATTTTTTGGGACTAACCTATTGACATAGTGCCAAAGTGCCAGTTGCTGTTTTTTCTTGTTTTTTACTTCGCAAAAAATCAGTACCAAATGGAGTCCAACCGAGATAAAACTTTCTGGAGATTTTTTGGGTCCAGAAGAGTGCCAATGGGGCAAAGAAGCAACCAGGAGGGAGCCAGGGCCGCCCACAACCCACCCGGGCGCGCCAGAGGCCCTAAGCACACCCTGATGGGTCGTGGCCGCCTCGGGGAGACCCTCCACCGACCATCAGCTCTATATATTCTCAAATATCCGGAAAACCCTAGGGGGAGTCGATGAAAAACAATTCCAGCCACTGCAAGTTCTAGAACCACGGGATCCAACTAACACCATCATGAAGGAGTGCATCATCTACATGGGTGCCTCTTCAAAGATGCATGCGTAGTGCACCATAGATCTAAAGGTCTGTAGGCAGTAGCTACATGGATTCCTCCCTCTCTTTTGATTCTCAATACAATGGTCTCTTGTAGATCTATTTGATGTAATGACTTTTTGCGGTGTGTATGTTGGGATCCGATGAATTTTGAGTTCATGATTAGTTTCTACCCATGAATATGATTTGAGTCTTCTTTGATCTCTTATTTGCATGATTACTTTTAGCTCGTATTTCTTCTTCGAATCTTTGGTTTAGTTAGGCCAAATAGATTGATTTTTCTTGCCATGGGAAGAGGTGCTTTGTGATGGGTTCGATCTTGCGATGTTCTTTCCTAGTGACAGAAGGGGAAACAAGGCACGCATTGTTATTCAGGATAACAAGATGAGGTCTATTCCTACATGAATAGATCTTGTCTACATCTCTCCATGGCCTGTCGATCCCACACTTCACGTTCAGCTTTGCAAGCAAGATGGAATAAACGAGTTATAGTGTTATACTCCTTATACTCTATAAGAGTCTGAATCTCTTAATTTAGTCCACCCATAAAACGTGCAAGCATAGATTCATTCGCCTCAAAAATACCACATCTAATCATGCCAGTTTGTAATTCCTGATAATATTCCTCTACAGAATGTTTTCCTTGTCTTAAACACTGTCAATTTTCAAGCAATTCATGTTGATAATATGGTGGAACCCAACGATTATGCATAGTAGTTTTCAAAGCAGCCCAAGTAGTTGGAATATTAGCATAATGTATTCTACAATGTTTTGACCGCCAAACACAAGCAAAAATAGTGAATTAACAAATAGTGGCAGCAACACATCTATCCTCAGGAAATTGTAAGCATGTAAAACGTTGTTCTGTTTCTCACTCCCATGTAAGATATATATCAGGAACATATCTACCCTCAAATGCCGAAATATTCAATTTAAGTTTAGGGAGATGGTCATGATCCCGTACCTGGGGGGGTGACGAGGATATGTACCTAGGGTAGGGTCTTAGGCTTGACCTACATACCCTACCTAAGGACACTACATTGGAGGACTTAAATATTTCAAGGAAGACTCCGACTGAAGTCACCATGGCGCATGAGTCACTCGACAAAAATTCCACTCGGAGGCTTCTCCCTCCATTCGATAGTTGCCTTTCATTCGGAAGAACTAAAGGTCAGTCCACCGTAGAAGACTAGAAGCCACTCCAGGGAGGCCAACAGAAAGGCGTTCGACTAGTCACCATTAGTAGCATTTATTACGTACATTATCAGAAACGTATGCTTTTATTACCACGATCGAACCCTTGGTTGCCGGTTATTAATGAGGGGCAGCGCACTCTATATAAGCCGCCCGTGCCCTCTAGCACAAGGGTTTGCACCCCTTGTAACTCATACATTCCACATGACAAAAGCTCCCGAGCACCGAGATGTAGGGCTGTTAACTCCACGAGAGGGGCCTGAACTCATACATCCATGTGTACAACCTCGCCGTAGCTAGGACTCTGCCCTCTCCTTACATACCCCTACCTTCTACTATCAGGCTCATTCCCACGACAGTTGGCGCCCACCGTGGGGCAGGCGTCTAAGCGACTTCTGGTGTGCTTGCAATTTTCTTCTTCGTCATGTCTTCCGACGGTGGTTTGTTCCTGGGCCATGAGGTTCGTCTCGGCACGCTCACCTTTGTCGGCGACGACTCAGCATGGCTTCTGGCTTCAGGAAGCACCTCTGGACATTGAGGCACTCCCAATCCGCGGGGCGGCCCACTTCCGTGCAAGATCTTGCGGCGTTCTTCTTCGGCAGCCGTCGACTCTGTATCTGTCGGCGCTCCCCGCTGTTCGTCGCCACAAGCGATCTGGTCGTTCGCGGCTCCAGCGCTGGGTGAAGCATGCGGTGGCTCACCAAGCGTCATCTCCATAGATTGGGGATATCGAGCCCGTTGAATCACTTCAGGCGTGTTCGACTCGGCATCGGACCAGTCTGACGTTCCTTTCGAGTGCAAGAGGTGCGATCTAGAGGCTAAGGTTCTTATGGCGGGTTCACATCAAAGTCCACCGCCTGGCTTTGGCCGCGGTAGACGCGAAGCTGGAGGACCGTCGAATGAGTAGCAACACCTAGATGAGGAGATCCTCCATACACCCATCGTCTTGGAGGCCACGTGCCTTCGGCTCGAAGGGATATAGAAAGAACTCGACGAGCGTGTTCACCAGCATCTGCTAGTTTCTAGTTGATGTTAGCAACAATTGTTTCCGAGTGGATCTCAGAACAACGTCGAGGTATTCCGTAGTCTAGTTCTGAATGTTATAGCCGCTGCTAGGATTGCAAATTCCATTCAGCCATCCCGTTTAGAGGCTGACAGAGGTTTGCAGCAGATCCGAGCATTATTTGATGCAGCACAACAACAGAATTCGGCTGTTTCTCAGTCATGCAATAGATTACACAGCAATTCACCCAAGGCAGATATAGTTCAGTCGACACACAGCCCGGGGTCACCTCTGTGTCGCAGGGGCGGAGGTTACTGTGAAGATCAGTATCGAGATCAGGGGTGGGATTAGTTTGCTCCTCGTTATCATCGTGATGACTGCCGTCGAGTGCCTACTCCTCCGCGGAGTGGTTCATATGTGCCCCGACACTATGACGATAGGCGCCCATTCAGCGATGAGCGGAATCCTGGATTCGACGTGAGGGATATCATTGCACAGAAGCGGATTGACAGGGGCAGGGCTCACAGGGATTGTTATGATAGGGACTATCCGAGTGGAAGTGGTGCTGTTGTTTTTGGCCCCGAGTGTTTCACCAGAGCCACTCGTTCTGCTGAGATTCCCCCCAACTTCAGGTTGGCGGCTGGGATAAGCAAGTTTACTGGTGAATCGAAACCGGAAACGTGGTTAGATGATTACCGAGTGGTAGAACAGATTGGTGGAGGAAATGACAACATAGCCATGAAGCATTTGTCTTTGATGTTGGATGGTTCGGCCCGAGCATGGTTGAATCGTTATGCTCCTTCTAGCATCTACTGCTGGGAGGATCTTGCCTGAGTGTTCACCAGAACTTTCGAGGGCACTTGCAAGCATCCCGCTAGTTTGATTGATCTGCAACACTGTGTTCAGAAACCCAATGAAACTTTGAGGGATTACATTCAGTGTTGGACCACCCTCCATCACACGGTGGAAAATGTTTCCGTGCACCAACCCATCTGTCCTTCAAGGCTGGTGTTAAGTACAGAGAGCTTTATCTGAAGTTTGGCCGGATAGGTGAAACTTCCCTAAGCAAGATGATGGAGATTGCCAGTCGGTACGCCAATGGTGAAGAAGAAGACCGCCTCCGAAACTGCAAAGGAAAAGCAGTAAACAATGATGCCGGCGGCGGCAATTCCAGTCGGAAGCAGAAGCGCAAAGCTGATGGTCTTGCTCAGGCAGAGGCGGCTGTTATGGCAGCACAAGGAAAGAATAAGGGAAACCCAAAGGGCAGTGTACCCCCAAGAAAGTAAAGAACCAGTTAGGAATGGACGTCTTGGATCTACCATGTGCAATCCAAACGAAGAAGGATGAAGAAAGCAATTTGATACCGCCAAAACACACCACTCGATAATGCAGATTGCTGATCCAACAGTTCAAAGAAAGCCAGTCGATTGGGAAATCTCCCGAAAAGGAAGATGTTGAAGATAAAGAAGATTTTCCTGAGGTTAATGCCACTTTGATGATTTTTGCCGATGTAGAAAGAAAAAGTCGACTGAAAGTTATCAACAGGGAGGTCAACATGGCTGTTCAAGCAACCTCCACGTACCTCAAATGGTCTCAGACTACTATCACATTTGACCAGTCAGACAATCCTCTCATGTTTCTACCCTCGGCCGGTAATCTCTAGTGGTGGATCTTTTGTGGGAGGCACTCGACTCCGCAAGGTTCTCATGGATGGAGGGAGTGGTTTGAACATCTTGTATGCGGATACCCTCAAGGGGATAGGCATTCCGATATCCCGACTCAATGAGAGCAACATGTAGTTCCACGCATTCATCCTTGGGAAGAAGCCCAAGTCACTCGTTCAGATTGCATTGGATGTGGTGTTCGACATCGACAAGGAATTTCACAAGGAAAAATTGACATTTGAAGTTGTAGACTTCCAGAGCGCATATCACGCCAGCCTTGGTCGACCGGCTTATGCACGTTTCATGGCCCGTCCATTTTATGTGTACCTCAAGCTGAAGATGCCCGGGCCCAAGGGTGTGACCACAATCACAGGGAATTGACAGAGGGCTGAGGAGTGTCTTCGGCAAGGCTCCAAAATTGAACCATCAAATGGTTGTGGCTGAGTTCAAAGAATACAAGAGGAATGCTGATCTTGCCGACCTACTACGTGCCAAGAAGCCCGCCTCTAAGTCTGCTTTTCAGTCGGTAGGTGAAGTGAAGAAAGTGCACATTCACCCGATAGATCCTAATGCTACCTCGACCAGCATCTCGATGACACTCGACAACAAATAGGAAGCCGCACTCATCCAGTTCCTCTGTGAGAACTGGGACATCTTTGCATGAAAGCCTGCTGACATGCCAGGTGTACCTAGGGAATTGGCTGAGCTCCGACTAAGAGTTGGCCCGAAGGCCAGACCTGTAAAAGAGCACTTGCGTTGGTCGGCACCAGAGAAGCGGAAGGCAATCGGCAAGGAGGAGGCTCGACTCTAGGCGGCTAAGTTCATACATGAGATTTACCACTCTGAGTGGCTCTCGAACGTCGTCCAGGTCCCCAAGAAAGATAAGTTACTCTGCATGTGTATTGACTTTAAACATATCAATCGGGTTCGCCCGAAAGATCATTTTCTGCTCCCCCGCATCGATCAAATCGTTGACTCAACTGTGGGGTGCGAGCCTTTATCTTTCTCGATAGATACTATGGTTACCATAAGATCCGTCTGTTTGGTCCAAATGAAATAAAGATGCCCTTCGTCACCCCTTTCGGGTGTTTGTGTTATATCACCATGCCTTTTGGTATGAAAAAGGCTGGTGCTACTTTCATGCGTATGATTCAGAAATACCTGCTCGAACAAATCCCTCGGAATGTCAAGGCTTATATGGATGATATTGTAGTCAAGTCTCACAAAGGTTCCAACCTGTTGACTGACTTGGCAGAAACATTCGCTAATCTGAGGAAATATGATATCAAGTTAAACCCATCCAAGTGCACTTTTGGAGTTCCTAGTGGCAAATTGCTCAGTTTCCTCGTTTTCGAACAGGGGATCGACGGCAATCCCAATAAGATCAGCGCCATCGTACGAATGAAAAGCCTTGAGCGTGTGCATGATGTCCAGAAGCTCATAGGTTGCCTAGCAGCATTGAGTAGATTTATTTCTCGTCTCGGTGAGAAGGCATTGCCTCTATACAGACTGATGAAGAAGCATGATATGTTTGAGTGGACTCCTAAAGCAGAAACAACATTTGTCGAGCTCAAAGCCCTGCTTTCCATCCAGCCGGTGCTTGCTGCTCCGCACATTGCTTCACCCCTGCTTCTGTACATTGCAGCCACTAATACAGTCGTTAGTATGGTTCTCACTGTCGGGCGGGAAGAAGAGGGCAAGGCTTATAAAGTCCAACGTCCAGTTTACTATATCTCTGAAGTGTTGAATCCTTCAAAGCAAAGGTACCCTCATTACCAGAAGCTCATATATCGTATATATCTATCAGCAAAGAAGGTGTCACACTACTTCCAAGACCACTCAATCTCAGTCGTCAATGATGCTCCATTGTCTGAAATCCTCAACAATCAAGATGCGACTGATCGAGTGTCCAAATGGGCCATTGAGCTCCTCTATTTTGATATCAAGTTTGAAGCAAAAAAGGCAATCAAATCTTAAGAGCTTGCCGACTTCATGGCCGAGTGTATAGAACAACAACAGCCAAGTCAAATCCACTCGGCACATTGGACCATGTTCTTTGATGGTTCTAAGATGCTGAATGGGTCTAGTGCTGGTGTAGTTCTGGTATCTCCAAAGGGTGACAAGCTCAGTTATGTCCTCCATATTCACTTTGATTCCTCCAATAATGAAGCTGAATACGAGTCACTCCTCTACCGGTTGTGTATGGCCATCTCTCTCGTTGTCCGGTGCCTGATGGTATACGATGACTTTGATTTGGAGGTTAACCAGGTGATGAAAGAGTGGAGTGTTAGGAACCCTGCTATGAATGGATATTGCAATGTAGTGGGAAAGCTTAATAAGAAATTAGAAGGTTTGGAAATCCACCATATTCCCCGAGTGAAGAATCAGGCAATCGATGATTTAGCAAAGATTGGATCCACTCGGAGGCCTGTACCTAGCAATGTGTTTCTGGAACACCTACATTCTCCGTTGATGCAGGAAGATCTATTCACTAAAGAGCCCCCGCAAGCAATAAGCGCCTCTAATATGACTGAAGTTCATGTCCCGGCAGTCATAGATCTGGTCATGGAGATCCTGGTGATCATGCCCGATTGGACGGTGCCGTTTATTGCATACATACTGAGGCAAGAACTCCCAGAAGATGAGGTTGAAGCCCGACAGATTGTTCGCAGATCCAAGGCCTTTAATGTGATGGATGGACAACTTTATAGAGAAATCATAACTGGCATAACTCAGCGGTGCATCTCTCCTGAGGAAGGTCGATTGATTCTGGAGGAAACTCACTCGGGGACCTATGGTCATCGTGCATCCTCTAGGATGATTGTTGCCAAAGCATACCGAGCTGGTTTCTTCTGGTCGCGTGCATCAACGAAATGGCTAAGGAGATTGTTGATCGCTGCGAAGGATGCCATTTCTACTCAAACTTGTCACACAAGCCCGCATCCGCCTTGAAGACTATTCCACTCGTCTGGCCGTTCGCTATATGGGGTTTGGATATGCTCGGCCCTTTCTGTCATGGTTTTGTGACGGGAGATGTCCGAAGACTTGAGTTCGAGGCCATCGCTAAGGTGATGGACTCAAAGGGGTTTGTTGAGACGAGGGACACGAGTTTACCTAGGTTTGGCCGCTCAAGAAGAGGTAAAAGCCTACGTCCTGCTTGTGTTGTATTGATTGGAGTATCGATTACATGGCACCAGATTCGCTTGACCTAGTTCTTGGTTGATTGATTTCTGTCTAAGCCGCCCCGGGGTCTCATCTTTATATAGGAGGTCGAGACCCTGGGTTACACGAGTCATACACCGACTCTTACAACATAGACAATCCTGTCTCTAAGTCGCCTTGCCTTCTTGGGAAAACCGTCTCCGGGCGGCTTAACTGCCCGGGTCTTCATACCATCTTCTGTCTGGGCCTCTGTCTTGGCCCATCTTGGTAAGCCGTCAGGCCTATGTCTTTCAGCCTGTTTCTCTGGTCTTGACCATGAGCCGCCAGGTATGACCCGACCCCACCTGGGCGGGTCTTACCACGGGGTTATATCCCCAACATTAGGCCTATGTTGATTTGAGCCTGCTCAGGTCAATCTTCAAACTCACTTGGCAGCGAGTGTCACACTCCATCATCTGAACGAAAATATGTAATCCGCCGTGGCGTCACACCGGATATGCCAAAAATATTCCATGACGTTCACAATGGATCTTTTCATTAAAACTGTCGGCCTGAAAATTGAGGCGTCCATCTCGGTCGGTCAGTTTCTACCGCCTTGATTCCCGCGCCCGTTTCTACCTTCCAACCTCTTAAATAGGACAACGAAGGGTCCTTCTCATTTCCTCCACCGCCTACGCTTCTTCTTCTTCCTCTCGACTCCATCACCCCCGAGCTCCGTCGCGCCGGTGAAGCTCCATCGCTGTCTTCCTCCTAGGGCGCTGCATCAACCTGAATGGACCAGAATCTCGCCCGCGTCCACCGCGTCACTTTTGGTAAGTCTTTATTCCTCCCCTAGATCCGTAGCCTAGTGCTTCAAATCCACCGAGTTCTTCGGCTCCAATAGAGCGCGAGTTCTTTCCGCAATGCCAGATGATGAGCAGCTCTATGGATCTTGCCATGTTTACCCTCCCGTTGCGGTAGGTTATATAGAATCCTCAATGGCCCAGTGTGGATCCGTAGCTATTCCCTCTTACTGCACTTAGTCTTATTAGTCTCCCTCAGTTCGTCCCTAGGGCTGAAATAAACTTGATTTTTCTCTTCCCATAGATCTGTAGTTATAAAGACAACCCGTGAAACCTGTTTATCCACACTTAGTTGTATTTTACCTCACTACTGCGTCAACTTAACCCGCCATCGCATTGGCGGCTTTTCCAACATATGATGCCATCAGCTTAGCATTATGATATCAAATTTCCTCAACCGTCTTAGTTGTTGAGTCACTTTCTGATCCGCCGCATACCGTTACCTTTCACAGCCTTAACCCGCCATCATGTCTCGAGCGTCTTCAACCTGTAACTGGGTCGGCTCTACGGTATTCGAAGAGTTCTTGCAAGATTTCATAGACGCATGAACTTTTCCGGCTAAAAATGTCATTCACTGGCGGGTTCCGGGCAATGAGAAGAAACCCATCCCTAAAGAGGGCGAGATAGTCATATTTGCTGACCACCTTGCGCGTGGTTTTAGCCCGCCTGGTTCTAAATTCTTCCAGGATGTCCTCCATTTCTTCAAGTTGCATCCTCAGGATATTGCGCCCAACTCCGTCGCAAATATGTGCAACTTCCAAATCCTCTGTGAAGCTTACTTACAAGAAGTGCCGTCAGTTGACCTCTTCCGAGAGTATTTCTATGTAAACCGCCAGACAGAAGTGGCAGCCAGACCAAGCTTAGAGCTCGGCGGAGTCTCCATTCAAAGAAGACGGGATATGGCCTTTCTGGTCGTTGGAATGCCAAGTAACCCCAAGGACTAGAATAAGACTTGGTTTTACTACAAGGATACGTCTCTAGAGGGAGAACATCCACTGTCGGGTTATCGTCCTACCCGTCTCCGCACCACAACTGAGCTCCTAGACCGGATGTCAGCTTCTACACGAGCGAAGTATGCTCCAGCCTTCGCCAAAATTAGATCCCTCCTGGCCAATGGTCTAACAGGAATCAACCTGACCCGTTGTTGGATCTCTTGGAAGGTCATGCCTCTGAGCCGGCGGAACCGCCTTATGTGTGAATACACGGGTGACGCCAATGACCCCCTCTGCTTCAATCATACCACCCTGACAGAGGAAAATATTGTGGTTGCCATCAAGGGATTTGTCTGTGAGTCCCAAGAAGCTTGCCGCTCTATCGTGTTACCGCCTTTCTATGCTTCTAACCTAGCCCCAAATGTAAGAACATCTTCCAAATCTCTTTATCTCCGGGTTAACTATATATGTATGTAGTGACCTTTAACCTCTTTCGACGGCTCTCGCTTTCAGGCCAACTCCAGCTTCTGGAAGAAAAAGTATACTCCTCCTGCAAAGAAGTCAAAGGAGAAGACCGTCGCCCGTAAGAAGAAGGTTGTCGTTATAGAGCAGCATGAAGTTGATGATTTAGAGGTAGAACTTGACTCTCTTGGCTGCCTTTTTATACATCTTGCTGACAGAAATTACTCACAGGAAGAATCGGAGACAAGCCATGCCAACGCTCCTGAGGTAACCTATATTTCATCTAACTCAGAACTCCTTCCACCAAAGAAGATACGAGGGGCCGTTCTAAAAGTCCCACTTTCTCATCCTGTTGCTCACTTAGACCCCGATTTTCTTTTGAAAAAGCAGCAGTGCACTTCCCGATGCCAAACCCGGAGCACCGACTCTGAAGATCTTGTGGCCGGGTTATCCAATTCTCTGGCTTAGCGGAAATGGCGGGCTGAGGTAATCTTTTAACTAATTTCAGCTTTCTCAACTTTGTATTATAACCTTATTCTGCCTTATATATGTTTAACTGTCTTTCAGGTATCACCCCCATCATCAGGCGACTCTACGATAACTAAGTTGCCGCCTCTCAAGATCAACCCTGAGTACGTGCTTTTATGTTTGCATCATATCCTTTGTTATCCTTGAACTTTGTATAATAACCTTATGTGCTTTCCAGGGCTCAAGCAAAACGAAGGAAGACCGACGGGTCTACTTCTGCCCCCACTGCCCAATTGCCGGATCCTGCCAAGCCGGACTCTCCTGCGGCACACGCTGAGCCCTCTACATCCACAAAGGACGAGCCTGAAGATGTTCGTTGGTCCTCCAAGCCGGCGGCCCATGAGATGGAAACTGATAGTCGTCCAAGGACCAGTTCTAAGCCGCCCAGCCCTTCAATAGCCGTCGAAGAACCAATTCTTCCAGATGTCATCCTCACTGGTACTAGCTTCCAGTCTCCTCAATTCCATGTACTAACAAAGCATACTAAGAAGGCTTAAGCTTCTGACAAACTGGACTTTGAGTTTCCCGAGCTGGAGAAGTTAAATGCCGACGAATTACATGCTGGTTATCTGAACCGGCTCTCCACAAGCCGGAATATGGAGCTCAAACTTGTCGACTTAATGAAGCAAAAATATGAGGTACTTCTTCCTTTCCTTATACCCTTATGTAGCCCCCAAGAGCTGGTTTAATATTTGCAAATGGTAAACTGGGTCTTCCAATCCGTGTAATAAGTAGAACAACTTAGCCTGTAGCCCCCAAGTATCGGCTTAATATGTATATGTTGAGCCGGTACTCAATGTTGATGAGTTGATCAAATGTAGCCCCCAAGTCCAGGTCAGTTATAGAAATAGTGGGCCGGAGCTTCCGTGGAGATTGAATAAAGAGCCATATGTAGCCCCCAAGTGCTGGCTTAACTTGACAAAGATGAGCCTGAACTTCATTGTAGATTGAATGAAGAGCCATATGTAGCCCCCAAGTGCCGGCTTAACTTTGACGAAGATGAGCCGAAACTTCATTGTAGACTTGGAAAGCGTTGTTGTAGCCCCCATGTGTCGGCTTAACTTGATGAAGATGAGCCGGGACTTACTTGTAATCTTGGAGAGCAAAGAGACATTAGCCCCCAAGTGTCGAGTATATTGCTTGCAATCTGCTTGAGACTTGCATTATATTTCCTTAACTGACCATCTGGCAATATTATATCTTGGCGACTTACCCCTCATTTGCTTTTGTATGTCACAGGAAGCTTTGAGCCATGCCGAGTCTTAACTGACTGACTTAAAGAGCAATCTTGCTTCTCAACAAGCCGCCCGAAGTGAAGCAGAGGAGAAGTGTTGGCTTGCCGTCGAAGAGCTTGTAAAAGTTAAATCTGATTTTGCGTCCCTCAAGAAGGCTGCTAAGACGGAGCAAACTGCCCTGGCCAAAGGTGCAGATGATGCTGACCAACGGCTCATGGTCGTATCAGACGAGTTGCACTCCCTGAAGCGCCATATCTCAACGATGACTGCTGCTATTTTCGGTAAGTACTGAACACTCATCCAATTTCCTTGCTTAAAAAATTGTGCAGGCGGCTGATAAAATGAAACCCGTCTTCGCAGGTCAAAGAAGCCGCCAGCTTGGTGCTGACAGCCTATTGCAGCTGAAAGCGGTCTACACTTTGTCAGAGCAGCTATACTAAGGGACTCTGTGCACTATCTGAGCCATGCTGAACAAAGAGAGTATTCCGAACTTCATGAAAGGAGTCATAGAGCTCTTATCCACCCTGCCGAAGCAAATCGAAGAGCTCAAAAGATCAGCCGCCCGGAAGGGAGCGATTGCTGCAATCAGCCGGGCTTTGGCCTTTGCCCCAGAGCTGACGGCTGAGGAGATGATGGACGGATTTCCGTCCAAGAAGGACGACGGCTCAGAATTCACAAAAGTCGACTACTCCCGCTGCATGAAGGCTTCCAGGATCCTTGCATTAGTGTTGGTGAAAGAGGTTGATCTGTCAACATACCGGGCGGCTTATAGTGCTGAAAACAAGCGAGTGCGCTGCCCAACCTTCGCGGGCAGGGACTTAACTCCTGCACGCTGTAAGCACCGCTTTGCCCCTGACATTGACCCGTATCCCCTTTTTGAAGAGGCTTAGTTTGAAGCTTTAACCAACTACAATTGGGACGTGGACAATCTTCAGATCGAGGAAGTCGAAGACCCGCCGCAGGATGACCCGCCATCAAGCTGAACAAGCTGATCTTGCAATGGGATAACCCGGCTTCTTGACTCGCCGATGCTTGAAGCAGTGTACAAAAAACTTGGTCTTGCTTTTTGGGCTCCATGGAGAGCCTTGTAATAGGCTTCGAAAAACCTTTATTGTCTGAACCGTGCCATCGCGCACGTGCCCAACTTGATATATCTTTTGGCTGTGTTTTGCTTTACTCATAACTTGTCATCAGTTTTCATGGCGGCTCATCTTAGGAGACAACAGCTGCGAAAAAAATAGGCAACATATATTCTGCCTTGCTGTGAGGGCGGCTTGAAAATAGCACAACCCGACGATGTCAAATCTTTCCTGATCTTTCCTTTCTGAAAACTCATATGCTAGTTCTTCTGGGTGGACTCGCTACTAGAACTCTTTAACATTACAGGGTCTCTATCGAGATTGGCCATCAATTTGGTTGAACAGTTCAGGGTCTCCAGGCAAGATTAATTGTTAAGAGCATAATGAACCAGAATGAGACGCGGCAGGGTATGAGTACCCTTAATGCCCATAAGCTACCTCTCATGTGACATAAATCCGTTGTTTTAACCCTAAACAGTGCAGGGTCTTTAAAAGATTAACTGTTTAAGAGTACGAACGGGCCACATAGCGGAGAGTCAGCAGCAGATGGGTGAGTTTGTCCTCGCTTTTCGTAAGCCAGCCCTCACGTGACAAGAACCGATGGTTTAACCTTGACCAGTACAGGATCTCTAGCAAGATTGGATGCCAAATATGTTTGAACAGCTTGGGGTTTCTAATCGATATTAACTGGTAAGAGTTCGGCGGGTCACATAGTGGAGCAGCTTCAGCATACAGGCAGGTTTAACTCAAACTTGTAGCGGCTTAAGAGCCAATCAAGCGGGGATGTAAGCTAAACCCGGTGGGTTGGAAGCTCCCAAATAACCTAGTTGATGGAGACAACTTTTGGGTATATAACCCACCTGACTATGGCTTAAGAGCCGATCAAAAGGGTGTGTAAGCTAAACCCGGTGGGTTGGAAGCCCCTAGATGACCTTGTTGACGGTGTCAACTTTTGCACAAACTGAGTTGCATGAAACGGTAGAGGCCCCGGTTTGCAGGGATGCCAACTTTATTATATATATGTGATATGTACAATGATGGTGTACAATGTCGAGTTTTGATGACTCAAGTATAGTAAGGCCGCAGATGAGCTATATTCCACGGCCGGCGGGTCTCCTGTCCAGAAGTGCTTGACTCGTCTCGGATATCAATAAGATAATACGACCCATTGTTGAGATTTCTGCTGACCACAAAAGGTCCTTCCCATGAAGGGGATAACTTGTGCGCATCCGTCTGATCTTGAATCAAACACAACACTAAGTCGCCTTCTTGAAATGTCCGGGTCTTATCTCTATGGCTATGGTAGCGACGCGGGTCTTGCTGATAAATCGCCAATCGAGCCGCCGCTAGATCATGCTCTTCATCCAAAGCATCCAACGCGTCTTGACCTGCTGTTTCATTATCCGCCTCAATGTAAGCTGCCATCCGCGGCGAGTCATGACGTATATCACTTGGTAGGATGGCTTCTGCGCCATAAACCATGAAGAAAGGCGTATAGCCTGTTTATCTATTGGGAGTAGTTCTGATGCTCCATAAGACTGATGGCAACTCCTCTACCCAACATCCGGGTGTTCGCTGCAAAGGAACCATAAGCCGGGGCTTGATACCTCTCAAGATCTCCTGGTTAGCACGCTCTGCCTAACCATTGGATTGTGGATGAGCAACCGCAGAAACATCAAGCCGGATGTGTTCAATCTCACAGAATGCTTGCATAGCCCCCTTGGATAGGTTCGTACCATTATCTGTGATGATGCTATGAGGATAACCAAAATGGTAAATCAGCTTTTTGACAAACTGAACCGCCGTAGCCGCATCACACTTACTGATTGGCTCAGCCTCCACCCACTTAGTAAACTTGTCGACCGACACCAATAGGTGGTTCTTCTTATCCTTGGATCTCTTGAAGGGCCCGACCATATCAAGCCCCCAGACCGGTAACAGCCAGGTAATTGGAATCATTCGCAACTCCTGAGCCGGTACGTGCACATGTCGCCCAAACTTCTGACAGCCATCGCACTTGAGGACCAAGTCTTCTGCATCCTTATGAGCCGTAAACCAGAAGAAACCATGCCGAAAAGCCTTGGCCACCAGAGATTTTGAGCCAGCGTGATGACCACAATCGTCAGCATGAATTTCATTCAAGATTTCTTTTCCTTCTTCAGGTGAAACCCAACGTTCAAAAATGCTAGTAACACTGCACTTATGTAACTCGCCATTGATGATTGTCATAGACTTAGATTGCCGAACGATCTGTCTTGCCAAGGTCTCCTCCTCAGGTAACTTGCCGCGTGTCAAGTTTGCTAAATAAGGCAGCATCCAATGGGGGATAGCATGTAGAGCCACCACCAGCTGCCCCTCCGGGTTAGGTATAGCTAAGTCTTCCTCTAAAGGTAGCTTGACTGACGGGTGATTAGCACGTCCAAGAATATGTTAGGTGGCACCGGCTTTCACTAGGAGCCCAACCTGGATAATGCATTAGCCGCCTCGTTTCTGCGACGATCAATATGATCCACCTGATATCCCTTGAAGTGGCCAACGCTGACATCCACCGCCTGATGATAATCCGCCATCCGTGGGTCCATGGAATCCCACGTGCCTGAAACTTGCTGGGCCACGAGATCTGAGTTGCCGAGACATCACACCCGGCTCAGGTTCATCTCCTTAGCGACCCGGAGGCCATGAAGGAAAGCTTCATACTCAGATGCATTATTAGTACAAGGAAACATCAACCTTAACACGTAACAGAACTTATCACCTTTAGGGGAGGTTAAGACAACCCCAGCCCCTGATCCTTCCAGTTGCCTGGATCCGTCAAAGTGAATCATCCAATATATGTTATCCGACTTCTCCTCAGGCACCTGACACTCTGTCTAGTCATTTATGAAATCCACCAAGGCTTGAGACTTGACCGCCGTGCGAGGCACGTATTTCAGATTAGGAGGTCCAAGATCCAATGCCCACTTAGCAATCCGACCGGTGGCTTCTCTGTTTTGAATTATGTCCCCCAACGGCTCAGAGCTGACCACTATGACCTGGTGCCCCAGGAAATAATGCTTCAGCTTATGGCTTGCCATGAATACCCCATACACTAGCTTCTGCCAATGTGGATACCTCTGCTTGGACTCTATCAGGACCTCACTGATGTAGTAAACCGGCCTCTGAACTGGATATTCCTTCCCTTCCTCCTTACACTCAACAACAATCGTGACGCTAACTGCACTGTTATTAGCCGCCATATATAGGAGCAGAGGTTCCTTCTCAACTGGAGCAGCCAAGACTGGCGGCTCGGTGAGTTGCTTCTTGAGTGCTTCAAACGCTTCACCCGCCGCCGTACTCCAGACAAATTGTCTGTCTTCTTCATCATCTGGTACAAAGGAATGGCCATCTCGCCCAGGCGGCTTATGAACCGGCTTAACGCAGCGATTTGACCTGCCAGGCGCTGAACATCATTGATGCATGCTGGCTCAGCCAGGGAGGTAATAACCTTTATCTTATCTGGATTAGCTTCGATGCCCCGTTCAAAGACGAGAAAACCCAAAAGCTTGCCTGCAGGAACTCCAAAAACACACTTAGTCAGGTTAAGCATCATCTTGTAGACCCATAAGTTATTGAAAGTTTCCTTCAAGTCGTCAAGTAGAGTCTCCTTCTTCCTTGACTTGACCACAATATCATCCACATATGCATGAACATTGCGTCCAATTTGATTGTGAAGACAGTTCTGCACACAACGATGGTATGTCGCCTGGGCACTCTTGAGCCCGAAAGGCATAGACACATAGTAGAAAACACCAAAAGGCGTGATGAAAGCCGTCTTCTCTTCGTCTTTGACTGCCATCTTCATCTGGTGGTAACCGGAATAAGCGTCCAGGAAGCATAAATTCTCACAACCCGTCGTTGCATCAATAATCTGGTCGATACGGGGGAGAGCAAACGGGTCGACCGAACAAGCCTTGTTAAGATCCATGTAATCCACGCACATACACCATGTGCTGTTCTTCTTAAGCACTAGCACTGGGTTAGCAAGCCACTCTGGGTGAAATACTTCCACGATGAACCCTGCCGCCAGAAGCCGGGCCACCTCTTCCCCAATAGCTTTGCGTCGTTCTTCATTGAACCGCTGGAGGAACTGCTTAACCGGCTTAAACTTAGGATCCACATTAAGGTGTTGCTCAGCGAACTCTCTCGATACACCCACATGTCAGAAGGTTTCCACACGAAGATGTCATGATTCTCACGGATGAATTCGATGAGTGCACTTTCCTATTTGGGATCCATATTGGCCCCACTAGTGAACTGCTGTGATGAGTCACCCGGAGTGAAATCCACCAACTTAGTATCATCCACCACAAACTTGAGGGGCGCCTTAGATTCCGTAGTAGGCTTTTTGAGCGGAGTCATGTCCTCCGGGTCAACATTTTCCTTATAGAACTTGAGCTCTGCTTCAGCACAACTTGACTCTGCATAAGGTGCGTCTCCTTCCTCACACTCAATTGTCGTCTTCCGATCACCATGCACGGTAATCGTTCCATTTAATCCTGGCATCTTGAGCTGTAAATAGACATGGCAAGGTCTAGCCATGAACTTGGCATAAGCCAGGTGTCCAAACAGGGGCATGATATGGACTTTTGATCTTGACTACCTCGAAACACAAGGAATCCACCATGTAGTTATATTCGTTACCAAAGGCAACCTCCAAGGAGATTTTACCCACTAGATAAGCCGAATTTCCTGGTACCATGCCGTGAAACACCGTCGAAGAAGGCCTAAGGTCCTTGTCAAGCAAATTCATCCTGCGAAAAGTGTCATAGTACAGAATATTAATGCTGCTGCCGCCATCCATAAGTACCTTGGTAAACACATACCCTCCCACTTGGGGGGCAACCACCAAAGCCAGCTGCCCCGAGTTGTCAACACGCGGCGGGTGATCCTCTCTACTCCAAGTTATGTCATACTCAGACCACTTCAAGTATTGCGGGAGAGCCGGCATGACTGCATTAACCGCCCGCTTGCACACCTTCTGGCCTCGCTTGTCAAGGCAGGTTGTAAAACATGATATTGACCCGTGCTAAGCTGCTTTGGATTACACTGATACCCAGATTGGTTATTCTGCTGCTGATTGCCGCCACCAGATTGCTGATGATGACCCCTTGATTTACCTAACCCTGATAACTAGATCCAGAGCCACCAGGGCCAAGACTGGCTCCTGACCCGCCTGGCCCTGTGTCGCCTGGCGGGCCACCACCATTGTTATGATGTTGTTGCAAGCTATAATCCCGAAACTGTCGCATGATGTGGCAATTCCTCCACGTATGACCCACTGGACAATCGGGCTGGCTGTGCTCCGGACAAGGCTTGTTAAGCATCTCCTCCAGATTGAATAGAGTTTTACCCTTATTAAAGGGCTCCTTCAAGTTTCTGTTTCCCTTAGCATGGTTGTTTCCAGCACTAGTGTTGGCCACCAATTCTAACCTGCCGTCCGGGTTCTTCCTTTTGCTATGGCTGCCGCTACCAGCCGCACCCTTACCACTGTTATTCTTCTTACCCTGACCTGACTTCTCTTCATTAGAGCTCGGGTCTTTCATATTGTTAGAGTCGGCGTACTTGGTGAGAGCCGCCATGAGTTCCCCCATGTATTGACACGAGCGTTTGAGCTGGCCAAGCTTCTGCTTTAGAGGCATAAAGTGGCAATTCTTTTCCAAAATCAAACCCGCTTGAGCCGCCATGATCTGCTCAAACGAGTGGATGATGGTTGAAACACGCCGGACCCAATGATGAGCTGACTCGTCCTCCTATTACACATAGTGATCCAAGTACACAATCGTCATGGGGTGCTTGAACATTCCTCGGAAAGTTTTGATGAACTTCGCCTTGAGATCAGCCCAGGATTTAATGGTGTTGGGTGGTAGACCCTTCAACCACATGCGATCCGTCCCTTCCAGCATCATGATGAAATATTTGGCACATACTGCGTCACTGACGTCTAACATCACCATGCCAGCTCATAGCTTTCAATCCAAGCCTCCGGAGGTAGGTCAGCAGTATATTTTGGGACCTTGCGTGGGCCCTTGAAATCCTTCGGCAGGCGCTCATTCCGCAAAGCCGGAACTAAGGATGGAACCTCCATAGCCCTAGAGGTTACTCCCGCTCCTTCTGAGATGGATGGTGTATCTGCGGGTTCCTGATGAGCCGCCGCCGCTGCCAGAGCCGCCGCCCCTTGCTGTGCACTCGCCCGATCCACAAGCGCCCACGCATCCAGAGCCGCTCGATCAAATAGCAGCGGGTTCCATTGTTGATCACTGCTGGAAACCACCGATGACTCATAACACCGGCTGTAGCTACGGCTGGGGATGGGGGTTGAATGCACGCGACTCCGGCTGTAAGTGTACTTCTCCTGCTGGGCCATTGCCGTCTACAGGTATCCAATAGCGTTCCGCACCTCCTCTGTGAAAGGCGTCTCGTCCGGGATAGGGATTGTACCAAGATGAGTTGCTACCGCGACCATGTTTTCTGCCGGGTTGGAATAATGACCCGCCGGCGTTCGGAAAGACATTGGTGAGGCCTGGTTCCGTCGGGGCGGGTTAGGTTGAACGCCGGCCGGCTTCCAAGCAATTTTGCGGTCCGTCCTGTTCCTGGCGTGTTGAAAAGATTCCTGGCCCCGTACTAATCCGGCAAGCAGGACAGATGCCTCATCCGTTGAACCGCCGCTGCAGATTACTGCTCCAGCTCCAAGCGGCAAGCATCTGCCTTAAGGCGCTCCACCTCTGCCTCCATCTGATCCTTCAGTGCATGGATCTCCTGTTGAACCTTGGTCATCTGGTCCTTTAGCCTCACGATCTCCATGTTCCGGGCGCTTGATTTTCAGCTGTGACCTCCGTGGCCATCAGGGTTGTAAGCTCATTCATCAGATCCAGAAGAACCTGAGCCCGCAGCCTACTAGCCCCCGATCTTGCTGCACCGGTGGCTGCGCTGCTCGGGGCTGGGCCTGATCCTACAATGAAGATAGCTGCATGGCTCGGCGGCTCATAATTCTTCGGCTCGTGATATTCTGAATTGGGGTAAGGCTCGACGTAGCCCCCGAGCCTGCCATTCTATAGCTGATAAATTGATTCCGTCTCTCCGCTCGAAGATCCATCCTCCGAACAGATAAGAGTTTCCTGCGACACAGAACCTTCAAGATCTGTGCCATAAGTAAAGCCGATGAAGACATGCTTCTCAGCCGGGTCTGTACGTGCAGACGGCATGTGTCGGGCGGGTTGCGCATGCCGGGCCGGCTCGACGAAGTCGGCGCAGACGTCCGGCCCGGGTTCAAATCCGCCGATCTTGCCGATGAAGACGTGGATTCCGTCGAAGGGGATATGGAAACCGTACTCAATTGAGTTGGCCTCGAGGCCCCAGCCAGCATCGTCGATGTAGAGCCGGCCACGACGACTCTTGTTCATCCTGCCAACAATGTACCCCTCGATCCCTGGGAGAGAGCCCTTTGAGAACTCAACACCACCGAGCGCTAGCCCCATGGTGGGCGCCAACTTTCATGGTTTTGTCACGGCAGATGTCCGAAGACTTGAGTTCGAGGCCATCACTAAGGTGATGGACTCAAAGGGGTTGGTTGAGACAAGGGACACGAGTTTACCCAGGTTCGGCCCCTCAAGAATAGGTAAAAGCCTACGTCCTGCTTGTGTTGTATTGATTGGAGTAACGATTACAAGGGAGCACATTCACTTGACCTAGTTCTCGATTGATTGGTTTCTGTCTAAGCCGCCCCGGGGTCTCACCTTTATATAGGAGGTCGAGGCCGTGGGTTACACGAGTCATACACCGACTCTTACAATGTAGACAATCCTGTCTCTAAGTCGCCTTGCCTTCTTGGGAAAACCGTCTCTGGGCGGCTTAACCGCCCGGGTCTTCAAACCATCTTCTGTCTAGGCCTCCATCTTGGCCCATCTTGGTAAGCAGTCAGGCCTATGTCTTTCAGCCCGCTTCTCTAGTCTTGACCATGAGCCGCCAGGTATGACCCAGCCCCACCTGGACGGGTTTCACCACGGGGTTATATCCCCAACACTTTCTGAACGGGCCAGAGTGGATTTACTCACCTGCTTGTAGTAGTCGACAAGTTCACTAAGTGGATTGAGGCTAGGCCCATAAAGAAGCTGAACTCATGCACTGCTATCAAATTCATGAAAGAGATAACATTCTGGTACGGAGTTCTACATAGTATGATTACAGACAATGTCCCAAACTTTGACTCGGAAGAGTTCAGACACTTTTGCTTCACCCAAGGCACTCGGGTGGATTACGCATCCGTCACGCACCCTCAGACTAATGGTCAAGCTGAGCGAGCAAATGGCCTTATCCTTCAAGGGTTGAAGCCTCGACTCATGCAAGATCTTGAACATGCAGCTTGAGCTTGTGTGACTGAATTGCCATCTGTACTGTGGGGCTTGAGTACGACTCCTAGTCGGTCGACGGGGCGCACTCCTTTCTTCATGGTGTATGGAGCTAAAGCCGTTTTGTTGAGTGATCTCCTTCACAATTCTCCTCGTATAGATCTTTACTCCGAGGCTGAGGCTGAACAAGCACGACAAGACACCGTGGATATCTTAGAAGAAGAACGCGAAATGGCTCAAGAGTCGGTCGTTCCATGAGGGTGATCTTGTGCTCCGAGTGGATCAGCAACGGCCTCACAAGCTCGCCCCTGCGTGGGAAGGTCCTTTCGTCGTCACCAAAGTACTGAACAATGGATCCTATCACCTCTACCATCTCAAGAAGAATATCAACGAGCCGCGTGCCTGGAACATGGATCTACTTTGACGTTTTTATACTTGACGACTGAGTTGTTTTGATGTAATAAGAGTACTCCAAACAATGTCATTTATGAAAGTTATGACTCCTACATTCTTTTGTAGATCCGGATCGCACAATCTAATATTCAAAAACACTCCGAGTGACGAGTGACCCTATCACTTGGGGGCTTAGCTGCGAACTAGTCTTCGCCTAAGTTAAAACCCCTGCCGAGTGGATATTATCCTATTCACTCGGAAACTTAGCTACGAATCAGTCTTTGTCTAAGTTGAAAACACTCAAGTGACGAGCGACCCTCTCAGTCGGGGGCTCAGCTACGAATGAGTTTTCGCCTAAGTTAAAAAAACGCCGAGTGGATAGCATTCCATTCACTCAGAAACTTAGCTGAGAATCAGTCTTCCTCTAAGTTAAAAGCATTCTGAGTGACGAACGACCCTCTCACTAGGGGGTTAGCTGCGAACTAGTGTTTGCCAAAGTTAAAATCCCTGCCGAGTGGATAGCATCCCATTCACTCGGGAACTTAACTGCGAACCAGTCTTCGTCTAAGTTGAGAACACTCCGAGTGACGAGTGACCCTCTCGCTCGGGGGCTTAGCTGCGAACCAGTTTTCGCCTAAAGTTAAAAATCCTGCCGAGTCGATAGCATCCCATTCACTCGGAAACTTAGCTGGGAATCAGTCTTCGTCTAAATTGAGAACACTCTGAGTGACGAGCGATCCTCTCACACGGGGGCTTAGCCGTGGACCAGTTTTCGCCTAAAGTTAAAAATCCTACCGAGTGGATGCATCCGATTCACTCGGAAACTTACCTGCTAATCAATCTTCATCTAAGTTGAAAACACTCTCAGTGACGACCGACCCTCTCACTTGGGGGCTTAGTCGCGAACCAGTTTTTGCCTAAAGTTAAAAATCCCGCCGACTGGATGCATCCCATTCACTCGGAAACTTAGTTGCGAACTAGTCTTCGTCTAATTCAAAAACTCTCGTGAGTGATGAGCATTTCTCTCACTAGGGGGCTTAGCTGCGAACAAGCTTTCACCTAAGTCAAAATCCTTCTGAGTAATGAACATCTAACTCATTCAAAAATCAAATAAACTTAGCCAAGTGAAGGGTAGGAAAGCAAAATGCAGATAAATCCAGAATCACTAGCATGGATAAAAGTTGCTCAGGTAGACAGAAGTACTCAGGCTTAAGGCCTGAACGAAGTTTTTAACGGTTACACCATCAATCAACATATAGAGGCAAATAAAGTTTCAAACTGGAAGCAAAGTTTTTCTCAAGCACCAGTGGGGCCCACGGGCTCGACGAATGTGTCCAGATCAATCCCATCAGCAAACTGAGTGGCTGCTTCGATGAAGGTCTCCATGAAGTCCTTGAATTGAAGTTTCCTCATGTTGGCCACCTAAAGAGTCTTCAGCTTGTCCTCCCTGGCCTCCTTGCAATGGACGCCGACGAGTGAAAGCGCCACATCGGCTCCACAGTGAGCATCAGATTTTTTCCATGCATGCACTCGATCAGGAATCTCGTTGAGGCGGGTCATCATCGACTCGAGGTCAGTCTGGGAGGCATCTTCTAGCCACAGTTCTTTGTTGATCTTCTCCAGCGCAGCCCTCAGTCGAGTGATATATTCTGGAATGCTTCTAAGACGAACATCAAGCCAAAACATGTTCATGGCCACAGCGTCCCCGACGGGTGACTTGGTGGGGTCTAGATTTGGCTCAATCTCCTTAGTCTGCTTGTTAATGTCTTTGCAGAATTCTATACGAAGGGAGAATTAAAAGATGGTCATGCTACTGTCCTGTAGGAATTAAGGAAATTCACTCGACGAAAGAAAGTTGCCTTCAAGCATACTGAACATCTTGTTCGCGATGTCTCCCAAGTATTTCTCCAGACCACTACTCCTCTTGCTCAGCTGTTCAGCCTTTTTGATCCAATCGACACGTTCTTTCTTGAGTTTGGTGTTTTCGTCTTCTAACTTTTTGGCTACGGCAAGCTTCATCTTGGCAGCCTCGGTTTGCTTCCTTGCCATCTTCTGAGAATCAATGAGTGCCTTGTATTTATCTTCAAGCGCCTTCTTCATGGTATCTAAAGAAATAACATTGTTGAGTCGCGCTTGGAGTCAGCGGTTCTCATCACGCACGTCTATTCGAGTGAGGACACTCGGTTCAAAGACTAGAAGATGAGAGTGATAGTGCAGTTGGTCGACAAGGATTACCTCCTAGGGTCTTCAGCTCGGTCTGTGCATGGTCTAGGTCATTCTTGGTCACCTCCAGATCCAGTTGAAGCTGCTTTTTCTCCTTCTCCAAGTCGACGTACTGAGTCCCAAGTTCACAAGCTTTCTGAAATCAACAAAGTAGTTCAGTCGACATTAATATATCTCCACCCCCGAGTGGAAAGGAGCAAGTTCAGTCTACTCGATGGCGACGCGCCACCCCACCCCACACACCTACAAGGCGTCATATCCTGGTTGATGGAAATGATGTCCATGAAACCTTTGTCATATCATGGTGATGGAAATGATGTCCATGATACCTGTGTCATATCATGGTTGATGGAAATGATGTCCATGAAGTCAATAGGATCGGTCTTGCCGGTTCGGATCTCTCCGTCCCTAAGGCACTAAGCAAAATAACTCACTCGATGAACCGAGTGGCAAGCATACTCCAAGTACGAAAAAGGACCCCGAGTCCAAGTTCTTAAGACTACTGCCCATCGTAAACGATCGACAGTAGTCTTGGGGACTACACCTAGTGGGTGCTCTGAGCATGCCCCCACTAGATATTGCACCATTCGACCAGGTCTGACCTGTCAAAAAAATTGTCTCTATCAGATCCCCGCCGATGCAAACACTCCACGGTGGTCTCGAGGACTACACCCATGGTTGCACTCGGTGTGCCCCCACTAGACCTGCTATCACTCGACCTGTCGAGTGACAAGAAAACATAAAAAAGTAGCAAACATGCAAACATTGTCTTTATCAGACCCCGTCGATGCAAACACTCGATGGCGGTCTCAGGGACTACACCTAGTGGTGCACTCAGCATGCCCCCACTAGAACTACCATCACTCGACCTGTCGAGTGACAAGCGACTATGAAAACAAATCTAAGATCCCTACTGATGTCATCGATATTTGACAGCGGTCTCGGGGACTACACCTAGTGGGTGCACTCAACGTGCCCCCACTGGACCAGAGACCACTCAACTAAGACCTGATCTACTCGATAGGAAAACAAGCAAGTATGCATCAAAATAAAACACCCAATGGGTGTAGAGTCAAGATGGACGAGAATTCAATCGGAAATGAACTTACAATCG
Source organism: Hordeum marinum (assembly GCA_022496015.1). NCBI lineage: Eukaryota > Viridiplantae > Streptophyta > Magnoliopsida > Poales > Poaceae > Hordeum > Hordeum marinum. The sequence goes on from CM039674.1 coordinate 224,396,794, forward strand.
CACTTACTTGGACATTGGCGCGAAGTGCCAAGCTGGCATCATACGCCAACTTGTTGGCCTCGTATGCCTCCGTCATACGCATCATCATTTGCTCAGCCTAGATCATAGCCTCTTTGCCAGCTCCAGTCTGGTCCTCTGGGATGCAGTACAAAGGGAATGCGGACGTTGTATGAGTCGGTGATGCAGGTGAGGTCGCAAGGGCTGCTTGAGGTTGCCCAATTGGCGCTGAGGCCACAAGAGTTGAAGTAACTGGCAGGGCACTCGACAACGGAGCCGCAAGTTGTGTTCTAGCTTGGGACGAGTCGCAAAGTCTTGGAGACGATGCAGCAGTCGACCTACGAGTCGGCTGCCCTGACGACATAATCCGAGCGCATACGCGTGGGGTGCCCAAGGTCACATGTTCACCCCCCATACCTTGCTGTGGCTCCTCATCGTTCTCCAACTAGATGACGTCTACAACTACCAATCGACAACACTAGCTTATTCAATCAATGAATCATTTCCAAAAAACAGAGCGGAGTGAAGATTTGTTATACCTCGTTGAGAGGTGGCCGCATCAGCGATATGCACTTCCATATGCTCCTGTTCATCTCGTGGAGGCCACGTCATTAAGGTAGCAGCTCTGGCAGACAAATTTCGCTCGGTCAGCAAACACATGAAGTTCCACAACAGCAAAAGGAAAAGGAAAACGAACACTCACGTTGAGGCGACGGGCACAACAATCTTCATGCGGGGCAGAACCTTCCAAGGTTTTGGTGCGTCGGACCTGGGCTGTTTCGCGGCCCGTTCAGTCGACTCAAGTGTTGCAGCCCAGTCGTGCTTCGGGTTCCTTGTGCTTGCTTTCAAGGTTTTTCTTGGGGCAGCCACTGGGTCTTGGCATTTCTTAGAACGATGCTCGGTGCATGGAGGAGACTGAACCTCTTCCTCGCTCTCCTCCAAGTCCTTGGCATTCCTTCACTATTGTCAGCAGCAGCAACAGGTCTCATGCGCACGAAGGTAGCGAAGCTAGCTCAATGCACCGGCCCATTTGCAAGCCTCGTCTTCCCGCGCGGCTTGCAGGCCCGGAATGGGCCCTGGGCCTTGTACATGCTTAAATACACCCGTGTAATCGTAGCTAGAAGGGGGGATGGCAAACGGCTGGCTGGCCACGGCTGGCGTGTTTGGTGTGTGTGACCCACGTGGTTGACTGTCTCTTTCCCCGAGTTCTTCCTCCACCTCAGATCTGTAGCTCGATTTCGAATCCATGAAGTGAATTGAGTTAGTAGCCTTAACAATCTGGCATCAGAGCCATTTGATCTGGCGGCTGTGCCAGCTCACCAGCGTCACACCCATTTCACCAACAAGCGGCGGGCCATCTATGACCTCCTTCGCGTTGATTTTGACCAAGCCAACCGCGACCGCGTCGACTCCACGGTGCAAGCCATCGCCTAGCTCGACGCCAAGCTCGACTTCCTCTCTGGTCGCATCGACGAGGTCAAGGTGTCGATCAACATCGATATCGACGAGATGCGGCAAGGGCTCAACCGATCCATGACAAATTCGTCCGAACCCTTCAAAGGCGCGCCAGCAACGCCCACACGTACGTCGAGCAGCAGCCTACCAGGCCCCGATGGGCACCGTGTCAATAGCGAAAACCTGGGGTCTGGACATAAATTCTATGTCCCACCTCCGGTTAGAGGTATGCAGTTCGACCAAGCTCAACAGAGAGTTCCGCCCAATTCAATAGAAAATTTTCGAGAGAATTCTACTGATGTGTTTGGATTTGGTCCACGTATCGAGCTTCCTCGCTTCGATGGTTCAAATCCAAAACCCTGGCAGTCGCGCAACAAGGATTACTTTAAGTTCTGGAGTACACCTTCGTCTCAGTAGATTTCTCTGGTCATAGCTATGTTTGAAGGTCCAGCAGCATGGTGGCTGGAATCGGTCCGCCATCGCGCTCCTCAAATCACCTGGGACGAGTTCTGCAACTGCTTCAGTCAAGGTTTGGTCGCAACCTGCATCAGTCCATACTGAGGAAGTTTTTCAATATTCAGCAAACGAGTACCGTGGAAGATTATGTTGAGCGTTTCTCAGAGTTGTTTGATTAGCTAGCAGCTTATGAGCAATATCCTAACACGGTGCACTATGTCACCTGTTTCATGGAAGGTTTGAAACCCTCAGTCAAGCTAGTCGTGGGCATTCGGTAGTCGACTGATCTTGATTCTGTGTGTCAGCTTGCCTTGTTACATGAGGAACTAGGTACAACAATGAGCAACAACTTCAGTGGTACAACAGCTCGGCGGTCAGCAGCTTTACCTCTTCCCCTGCCTCCTGTCTTGGCCATTGGTAATTCTTTGGCACCGAAAGCAATGGATGACAAAAAAATTGTGGATAATTCCAAATGTCCAGGGTCAGAAGATAAATGGGGAGCACTACGAGCATACCACAAGGCCAGATGACTTTTTTTCATTTGTGGTGAACGTTGGGGCAAAGGACATGTTTGCAAACAAGAGGTTCAACTCCATGTGGTGCAGGAGATGGTTGAATTTCTCTAGCAAAATGACTTCTCCATTCCAGATGACAGTACTTCCCAACATTCAGTGCACATGATGACCATGTCAGCTGTAGCTATGGGAGACAACAGAGAATCTGTTGTTAAAACCATGAAATTAAAAGTTCAAATGCAGGGACTGAACATGACATTCCTTGTGGATTCGGGTAGTTCCCACTCATTTATAAATGCTGCAATTTCTGATAAACTGCAAGGTTTCACACCAATGCCACAGGTGTAGGTTAGAGTCGCCAATGGGGACACAGTTACTTGCAACAAACAGATTTGGAACTATTTTTGGTCTTGTGCTGGTTACGAATTCATGAATTCCTGTAAGATTTTTCCACTAGGCAGCTATGATGGTATCCTTGGTATTGACTGGCTTTCATCACACAGTCCCATGCTCATTGATTGGAAGAACCACTGGTTGTCATTCACTTATTAGGGTGCTAAGATCACCATGTTGGGCCCAGCAGTAGTAACACTAGCTCTTGCAGTTTTGGAGGTTTGTTCCTTATTGACTACTGAAAACAGTCCTATATTGCCTGAAGTTCAATTGGTTTTGAACGATTTGCAACATCGTTTTGAGCTACCAACAGGACTACCTCCTTTCAGAGCCTATGATCATACTATTCCTCTAATCCCTGGAGCTACTCCGGTATCTATGAGACCCTATCGTCTGGCTCCTACTCTAAAAATCGAGCTAGAGCGTCAGATACAGGAAATGCTTTCTAATGGGGTTATCAGACCTAGCAACAGTCCATTTTCTTCCCCTCTACTTATGGTCAAAAAGAAGGATCATACTTGGAGACCAGTGATTGACTACAGACATCTAAATGCTATGAATCTGAAGGGTAAATTTCCTATACCTGTTATTGGTGAGCTCCTTGAAGAATTGGCTGGTGCTAGTTGGTTCCGTAAACTAGATCTTCGTTTGGGCTACCATCAAATTTGGTCGGTACCTGGTGAGGAGTACAAAACTACTTTTCAGACACACTTAGGGCACTATGAATTCCTTGTGGTTTCATTTGGTTTAACTGGTGGTCCCAACACGTTCCAATTTGCTATGAACCACACCCTATCTCCTGGTCTATGCAAGTATGTGGTGGTGTTTTTCGATGACATCTTAATTTTCAGCTTCAGTCTTGAGGACCATTTGGTGCATCTAAGGCAGGTCCTCAGTCTTCTGTCTGAACACCAATGGAGAGTGAAACTGTCCAAGTGTGCCTTTGCACAAAGGGAGGTTGCACTAGTAGAAAACAGACCTTTCGTCCCGAGCTTTAGTCCCGGTCTGGTCACGAACCAGTACTAAAGATGGTATTAGTCCCGGTTCGTGCCGGCTACAATGGCTAGGAGCAGGGCGAACTTTAGTACCGGCTCATGAGGGACCTTTAGTACCGGTTCATCTCACGAGCCAGTACTAAAGGGGGCGTGGCAGGGTTTTGGTCAGACATGGGCCACGCTTGCACCTTTAGTACCGGCTAGTGTCACCAGCCAGTACTAAAGGGCAACCTTTAGTACCGTCTAGTGACACCAGCCAGTACTAAAGACTTCCTACATATACATCCGTCCGCAGCCGATCGAAAGAGCTTTGTTTTCTCCCCTGTTCTTCTTCTTCTTGCTCAAAGCTCATCCTCCATTTTGCCAAGGATTTGTCAAGATTTAAAGGCACCCCATCTATCCAAGTGTTCATAAAGGTTAGCAACTTTGCTCCTTCATCTCTTGCTAGATTAGCTTGTGGTATGCTCAAAGATATGTGATATGTGATTTGCGGGAGTTTATTTGATTTATATCCAATTTGACCTCAAATTAACTTGTTAGGTTGCATATGTGTAGGTGTAGTTTATTTGGTGTGCCTTCCCATGTTCTTCTTCTTGCTCGAAGCTCATCCTCCATTTTGCCAAGGATTTATCAAGATTTAAAGGCACCCCATCTATCCAAGTGTTCATAAAGGTTAGCAACTTTGCTCCTTCATCTCTTGCTAGATTAGCTTGTGGTATGCTCAAAGATATGTGATATGTGATTTGTGGGAGTTTATTTGATTTATATCCAATTTGAGCTCAAATTAACTTGTTAGGTTGCATATGTGTAGGTGTGGTTTATTTGGTGTGCCTTCCCATCCCCGGCCGTCCTAACCACCGTCCATCATCCGCACCGTCTCGTCGCGGCACCGGCCACCTTGGTGAGCCTCTTGTTCTTCTTAAAATCTTTTTAAAAAAATTACTTGTATGATTTAGATAGCTGCGTGTACGATTTACTTACTTGTATTATTGTTAGTTATTCTATAGTGTAATGGTTATGGTATCTGCCCACGTCGGCCCTCGTCCAGTCTATGATTCAGATGTGGTATGTCGTTAATTATCTTTTATAACTATTTCACACATCATCTAATGTCTATGACAATTAATTATGCCACCAAATTGACGTAGATATTTTTATCTGTAGGAAGTAGTTGAACTAGAAATTCCAACTGACTATGCAATTCTGCTCGAGAAATTAAGACAAGCTGAAAAAGAAATTGATCATTTGAAAGAAAAATTGAAAAGAACCGAAGATGAGAAGATGGGATTGGAGTTGCATGTTGCCGATATCGTCAATGATGACAAGAACAAGATGGTTGGAATGTGCTTGAAGCTTAGAAAGATTAGAAAATATGCCATTGGTAAAGAGGCTTGGTATCATTATGCTGTTGGCTCAATTGTTACTTTAGTTGCGATTATGATCGCATTTGTTGTTGTATTAACATGTTTTAGATAGTTGGTGTTGTTTTATGAGATGTATATGTATGAACTATAAGTATCCATTATTTGCAGTAATAACATTTGGTCACTGCTAGCTCTACTTTTGGTTGTAATGTGATGATGAAGTTGTATTAATTTGGTCACTGTGATGTTGTGTAGTGAACATGAGCTGGCAATGGATGTATGATGATCGACTAAGTCCAGGGTTTCTTAATGGCCTGCATGATTTTATTCGTGTGGCTCAGACAGATAAGCAGAATGGTTTCATGTGTTGTCCATGTCGTGACTGTAAGAATGATAGGAATTACTCTAACTCAAAAACCCTTCACTACCACCTGCTGAAGTCTGGTTTCATGTCCGGCTATAGCTGTCGGACCAAGCATGGAGAAAGAGGGGTTATAATGGAAGACAATGAAGTAGAAGAGGATGATGACAACTATCCTTTCGCTGATACAACAATGGGGGAAGCTGAAGAAGAGGCATCAACGGGGGAAGCTGAAGAAGAGGCATCAATGGGGGAAGCTGAAGAAGAGGCATCAGATGAGCCCGCTGACGATTTGGGTCAGGTCATTGCAAATGCAAAGAGAAACTGTGAAAATGATAAGGAGAGGTCGAAGTTGAAACGCATGTTAGAGGATCACAAGAAATTATTGTATCCAAATTGTGAAGATGACCAGAAAAAGCTGGGTACCAGGCTGGAATTGCTGCAATGGAAGATGAAGAATGGTGTAACTGACAAGGGATTTCAAGAATTGCTGATAATGATAAAGAAGATGCTTTCAAAGGATAATGAATTGCCTGAAAGTACGTACGAAGCAAAGAAGGTTGTCTGCCCTCTAGGATTAGAGGTGCAGAAGATACATGCATGCCCTAATGACTGCATCCTCTACCGCGGTGAGGAGTACGAGAATTTGGATGCATGCCCGGTATGCGGTGCACTGCGCTATAAGATCCCCCACGATGACCCTGTTGATGTGGAGGGTGAACGCCACAGGAAGAGGGTTCCTGCCAAGGTGATGTGGTATGCTCCTATAATACCACGGTTGAAACGTTTATTCCAAAACAAAGAGCATGCCAAGTTGTTGCGATCGCACAAAGAAGAACGTAAGAAAGACGGGATGTTGAGAGCACCCGCTGATGGGTCGCAGTGGAGAAAAATCGAGAGGGAGTTCGAGGACTTTGCAGCTGACGCAACGAACTTATGGTTTGGTCTTAGTACAGATGGCATGAATTCTTTTGGTGAGCAGAGCTCCAGTCACAGCACCTGGCCCGTGACTCTATGTATCTACAACCTTCCTCCTTGGTTGTGCATGAAGCGGAAGTTCATTATGATGCCAGTGCTCATTCAAGGCCCTAAGCAACCCGGCAATGACATTGATGTCTACCTAAGGCCACTAGTTGATGAACTTCTACTGTTGTGGAAAAAACCAGGTGTGCGTGTGTGGGATGCGCACACATAGAAGGAAATTGACCTACGAGCGTTGCTATTTGTAACCATCAATGATTGGCCTGCTCTTAGTAACCTTTTAGGACATACAAACAAGGGATACAATGCATGGACGCACTGTTTAGATGATACTGAAAGTATATATTTGGATAAATGTAAGAAGAATGTGTACCTGGGACATCGTCGATTTCTACTGATCAAGCATATCTTAAGAAAGGCAGGCAACCATTTCAAAGGTGAGCCATATAACCGGAAGAAGCCTGGCCTCCGTACTGGTGAATATATATTTGAATTTCAAAATCTAAAGTCTCATGACTGCCACGTGATTATGACGCAATTACTTCCGGTTGCACCTAGGGGGCTTCTACCAGAAAATGTTCGATTAGCCATTGTGAAGCTATGCGCATTCCTCAATGCAATTTCTCAGAAGGTAATTGACCCAGAAATCCTACCAAGGTTACAGAATGACCTAGTCCAATGTCTTGTCAGTTTCGAGTTGGTGTTCCCTCCATCCTTCTTCAATATTATGACGCACGTTCTAGTGCACCTAGTCGAAGAGATTAACATTCTGGGTCCCGTATTTCTACACAATATTTGCCCCTTCGAGAGGTTTATGGGTATGAGATAAATGGGAATACATTTTACACGATTGCCAAATATAAGAAGAGCACCAACCAAAACAGTGGTGTCCGCTATGATGCAACCAACTTGGAAGACATATATTATGGTTACATAGAGGAGATATGGGAACTTGACTATGGACCTGATCTTAAGGTCCCTTTGTTTCAGTGCAAATGGGTCTAATATACTGGAGGCGGGGTATAGGTAGACCCGTAGTACGGAATGACAACAATGGATCTCAACAATCTTGGATACACAGACGACTCATTCGTCCTAGCCAATGATGTGGCTCAGGTTTTCTATGTGAAGGACATGTCTAGCAAACTGAGGAGAAAAAAGATAAGGAAGCGAATACACCATACGATGAGCCAAATCGCCACATAGTTCTTTCAGGGAAAAGAAACATTGTGGGAGTGGAGGACAAGATAGACATGTCCGAAGATTATGAAAAGTTTCATGAAATCCCTCCCTTCAGAGTGAAGACTGACCCAAGCATCCTGTTAAATTATGAAGATTATCCATGGTTATGGCACAATCATAAGAAAGGGACAAACACGCAGAAAAAGTCTTACACCACGAGATCCCACTCTGGGATGTGACCGGCTTCACCGTCATCACTTTCTATATATTTATGTGAAGGACATGCATGCATTTCCTAGCTAGCATGGTATATCTTTGTAACAGTTTGTACACGAAGTGCATCCAGTTTTTGCCGTATGGAGTTAAAATAAGTTATTAAAAATGAAATCCCTTTGTAATAGATGAGTTTTCGTCCGAAACCCTCATACTTCTTATGAGATTGTCCAATTTGTACACGAAGTGCATCCAGTTTTTGTCGTAACCCTCTCAACTCTCTACAAGTTGCTATGTGGGTGAAATTATGATGTCATGCCAAGTTACAACCTTTTCAGAGTTCATTTGTACTGCTTTTCAAATTCAGGGTCATTTAGCTCAAAATAAATCATTAAATGCCTGAAAAATATCAAATGAAGTCAGAAAGGGTTGAAAATTGATGATGTGCCTTTGAATGGTGCATATTGAACACACAAAACGTATGGAGTTAAAATAAGTTATTAAAAATGAAATCCCTTTGTAATAGATGAGTTTTCATCCGAAACCCTCATACTTCTTATGAGATTGTCCAATTTGTACACGAAGGGCATCCAGTTTTTGCCGTAACCCTCTCAACTCTCAAGAAGTTGCTATGTGGGTGAAATTATGATGTCATGCCAAGTTACAACCTTTTCAGAGTTCATTTGTACTGCTTTTCAAATTCAGGATCATTTAGCTCAAAATAAATCATTAAATGCCTGAAAAATATCAAATGAAGTCGGAAAGGGTTGAAAACTGATGATGTGCCTTTCAATGGTGCATATTGAACACACAAAAAGTATGGAGTTAAGATAAGTTATTAAAAATGAAATCCCTTTGTAATAGATGAGTTTTCGTCCGAAACCCTCATACTTCTTATGAGATTGTCCAATTTGTACACGAAGTGCATCCAGTTTTTGTCGTAACCCTCTCAACTCTCTAGAAGTTGCTATGTGGGTGAAATTATGATGTCATGCCAAGTTACAACCTTTTCAGAGTTTATTTGTACTACTTTTCAAACTCGAGATATGAACATTTCAAATGCCATTTAATCAAATTATCTTATACAACAGTTGAAGTTGTTCAAACATGCATGGAAATGCCATAAACAGATTCTTTATATTGTTCTGATATTTTTTTCATATATTATTTATTTCCATTGGAGTCCTACGTTTTTTCTATGATTTTCTAAAGTTTACGGGTTTTTTTCTGAAAATAATAACTAATATTTAATTAAAAAACACTTTTAGTACCGATGCTAGCCACGCATTGGTACTAAAGGTCCAGCGCCCCCGCGCTCTTTTGGCAGGACCTTTAGTACCGGTGCGTGGCTAGCACCGGTACTAAAGACCCTTTAGTATCGGTGCATGCCACGCACCGGTACTAAAGGTCTGTCTGGTATAAAAGGAGGACTTCGTCGTCCCGGGCTGAGCAACGCACTGGGAGATCTCAACTTGCGCCGCCAGGCTGCCAAAATCGCCATTGTCGTCACCCTCGCTGCCGTCGCCCTTGCCGCCGTCGCCCTCGCCACCGTCGCTCTCGCCGTCGTCGCCCTCGCCGCCGTCGCACCACCACCGCGCCATTGCCGTCACCCTCACCACCGCCGACGTCGCCCTCACCACCGCCGCCCTCGCCCTTGCCGTCGTCGCCCTCGCCGCGGTCGCCCTCGCCTTCCCGGACGCCGCCCCTCGTCGCGGGTCCCGTCGCCGCCGGCCCGCTCACTCCGGCCGCCGCTCCGTGATCCCGTTGCCGCCGCCCCAAGCCCGTCGCCGACGCCACCTCTGGATCAGGAGGCTAGGTGAGATCTCCCGGCCGACCCCTCTCCCCGACGATCGCCCCGATGATCGCCGGACTAGTGTGTAGATGCTAGGGTATCTAGGGTCCCTCGACGTCGAACCCCGACACCCCCGACACCCGACCCCGACAACGACACAACAACCCTATTTAGTTAGTTAGTTAGTTAGGTTGTCAGGTTATTAGGATATGTGTTAGTTTATGTTTAGTTTAGGTTTAATTTAGTTTATGTTTAGTTTCATTTTAGGTTTAATTTAGTTTGGATCCTATTGCGTGTGTGACTTTCGGTCTGTCATCGATCCTAATTTAGTTTAGGGTTTCATGTGTGTTCTTGATGGAGGAATCCCGACTGTTGTCATGGGGGGCGCTTCCTCTTTCTCCTCTTCTTTGCGATATACTCATCGATATATTGTGCAAGAAGAGGAGAGGGGAAGCGTCCATCACCGCCGGTTGAACCTATTATTGCGAGAGAGTGTCCACCAACATATATACACCACCGTATCAATGTGAGAGAGTGCGCACCAACACACCATGAGATATGTGAGAGTTATTTAAGGAAAGTCTCGACAGACCGATAGTCACACACGCATTAGGATCCAAAGCGTGCCGTAATTCTTGATTTTGCTAGATGCTAAGTGTTAATTTTGTTAAGTGTTAATTTTGCTAAGTTTTATTTAATTTGTTTTCGTAATTAAGTGTTTCTTCTCGACGTCGACGATGCTGATCCCGCATCCTCGTCGTCGAGTCGCCGGAGGAGATCACTTGCTTGAGCCGAGGGGCCCTGTCAGGGACTGGGCTCCGCCGGGCTGGTACTGGGAGGTGCTGCCTTCCGGGCCGCGCAGCTTGGTGAGGAGCCAGCCCGTCGTCGACCCGGAGGTTCTGTGGTGGCGGCAGCATGGGCCACAGTCGATCAAGAGGCTTGAGTCCCCCGTGGAGGTGGTACAGTACCATGTCAACAAGGAGAACGAGCACGTCCGACGCTACATGGAAGCTTTGGAGGCTAGATCCGATAATACCTGGCAGATTCTTCTGGGATCTCACTGGAGCTATGTTCCTGTGATGGTTCCTTCTCTTTGGGTGTCCACCGCCTGCCCCGATATCCGCCGGGCGCTAGGGTTCTGGCTAGATCGATATATTAGCTAGCTACTATTATGATGTATTAGCTAGATCGATGGAGATTAGCCGATGTATTGAAAATTATCCAAGATTATGCAGATGAGATCTTTTCTAAGAACTATACTATATATGTATTTGATGATGCATTATTAATTAACTATCAGTTATTTTGCTTCTTGAATGCATGCTAATTTAACTACTTATTTGTTTTATCTATATTATTATGGACTAGTTATTAAGCTATGGACAATACCGGCAGAGCTCATGAAGAGGACATCTTTGACATGATACGCTCCTCCGAAAACCCAACGGACCTTCGAGGTGAATCACATGATCATGATGATGGCTCACAATATCTGAGCGATAACGGTGATGGATGTGAGATCGAGGAAGAACAACTTATGTTCCAAAATCCGGAACAACCAACAATGTTCGGCGAGGTATATACACATCCATTAGCCTCTGGTGATCATTACATGTGTATTAATTGATTTGTATATATATATATATATTAACAAATATTTCTTATTTTAATTATCAGCCCTCCGGATCGAGCCAATCTAGTAGAAATGTATGAGGCACTGCCAAAATATTGGACGGCAACGTAAAGCTCAATCTTGATGCTTTCAAACATAATGGCGACCCGACTCACCCTGGAGCCAATGCCAAGACATTTGTGCGTCAATGCGGAGTGGTTGTTAGGGACGGAGTCCCGATCACAATGCATGAATGGATTCAGCCAAAGGAACCAAAACCAGGAGTGAATTATGTCGATACAGGAATTAAAGATGCCCTTTGGCGAGAGCTCATGGAGCATTTCACCCTACCAGATTCTCTCTCGGAGCGTCAAAGGAACAAAGTCAAGGAGTTTGCTCTCCATAAGATGGCCGGCGCGTTCCTGACTTGGAAGAAAGATTATGGACCGAGTACAACGCTAGAGGCAAGAAGGCACCCGAATTCAAAGGAATATACGAGAAGGTAAGGGATCACTGGAACGCATTTATCGAGTACAAGACATCGATAGCTGCTATGGAGAAGTCGGCAAAGAATAAGATAAATGCTAAGAAAAAAAAGTATCACCATAAACTAGGGACAGGTGGATACAAGTCAGCCATTCCTAAGTGGGATGCATTAGAGAATAAGATCCTTGCTGAAGGGATCACTCCAGTAACCTTCAACTGGCCCAAGAGGTGTAGGAATTGGTTTTTTGCGCATGGGGGAAAGTTGGACCCAGCCACAGGGAAGATTATTGCACGGGCCAATCTGAAGCATGCATCAGATGAGTTGATTCAAGCAATAAAAGATGCCCAAGAAGGACGTTTTCACCCTGATAGAGAGAACGACGAGCTTACACGCGCCCTCGGGAATGCCAAACACGGAGGACGAACACGAGGCATGGGCGTTGTTCCGTGGTACGAGGGGTTTGCGGGATGGCAGGACAATTATAAAAGCCATTCGAGAAAAAAGAAGGTGGAAGCAGACCGACTTTCGAAGTTGGAACAAAAGTATGAGCAACAACAACTGCAGATACAGGTACTGACCCAGCAAAAGGAAACTTCGCAGCAGGAGGCAGGGGAAGAACCCGTCCCATCTACAATGCCGAAAAGTAGCGTGGGTTCCACGGGGGCACCGCCGGGTCACACCCCCGTGGATGATATCACCGAGAAGACATCTTGTGAGCTAATCCAGAAAAGGAAGAACATACCCATGCGGGTCGCAACGGGCTATGCTTTACCAAATACAACTGATGTTCTCTAGCATTACAATCCGGTTCCAGCTGGGTATGCTCGTGTCGCGGTGGACGCAATAGAGCCGGGATATGATGAACTATTGCTTGACATCCCTGGAGGTGAGGGGGAGTCCACATTGCCAGAAGCCAGCCGTGGTCTCATTCTATGGAGTAAGGACTGCATCGTCATTCCACACTCGGCGCTAAGGCCACCGGCTCCTCCGAGTATCGATGTCCAGCGTGAGGGATCCTAGCTAGAGGCATCGTAGCGCCAGCAGTCATCCCCACCTCGCCAGCAGTCCTCCCCACCTCGCTAGCAGTCACCTCGCTAGCAGTCACCTCAGCAGCAGTCACCTCGCCAGCAGTCCTCCCCACCTCGAGCTCCCCCACAGTCGTCCCCACCTCGAGAGGCATCCCACCTTGCCAGCAGTCCTCCCCGCCTCGCCATGAGCAGTCCTCCCAACCTCGGGACGGAGCACGACGCGAGTCCATATCATCATCGATATCGATCTCAGCCGTGTGAGCCGACTCCACCCCGGCAGCGGTCCCGCCAGCAGGGCTCCCAAAAGAGGAAGTCCACCAGCAGTCCTCTTCGGAAGAAAGCAAAGAAGAAACCCGAGCCTCCGGCCAAAAGGAAGATGCCTTATGACATGACACCGGAGGAAAATAAAATTGAATGTGATCTCCAAGTGAAAGCCTTTTTTGCGCCGAAGACCATGCCGCCAAAGGAGGTATTACCCAAGGAAGTCCAAGAGCACTTTATGGAACACTTTATTGATCGACCCCCGGCATATGTCGAGCGTATGCCGACATACTATGAGCGACAAATTCAGAAGGCAAGTGAGCAGAGAAGTCGGCCCAGCCCAAGGAAGAAGTCGGTAAGTACGGCATCAACTAGCGGGAAAACAGTTCCCCAGCTCAGAGAACAATCCAAGCAATCGATCTCTCCGCTCAAGGTGAGTACCAATCCAAGCAAGCAACCGATCCAACCAGTCGACGTGCAAGGCAACCCAATCGACCTTGAAGTACTAAAGGCTGCAGGTCTCACTCTTGACCAAATCCTTGGCACCGAGGAAATCCGCGGGTACGATGCAACTGAGTACGCAATGCAATATGCCATCGAAAAACCACTTGTCACACCCGAGCAGTACAAGGAACTACCAACTGCGATGCGACGGTTGCATGATTGGTACATGCGTGAAGCAAAGTGAGGGGAGACGGCGGTCATGGTCAAAGTAAGGAAAGAGCATTACGTCAATGCATGTGTCATATGTCTTGAATTCTCAGAACGATTCCAGTTATATCACATGGACTCTATCGACAAAACTCTCATCAGTTGCTATTGTCTGTAAGTGATTTATATCTTTAGTAATTTAAGTCTCTAGCTAAGATATCATTCATTGTCTTATCCTCACTATATATGTTCTTTTCTACGCTATTATGCAGATTGAAGATGTGGGAATTGAAACAAGAGGGAATCGATGACATTGGGTTCATCGACCCAAGTACCGTTAATGGTCATGTGGTAAAACATTATGCCAAGGACACAGAAGATCTCTTGGAAAATTTTCTAGAGGCACTAGTGAATACAAAATCTACTATAATATTTCCTTACAACATGGGGTGAGTGTTTACTCTCTTGTATACTACAAATTCTATTTTTGCTTACTAGCTCGCTGTCAAGTGTAGTTGATGAGTTATATGCGCATGCCTGCTTAATTATATAAACTTCTGCGCAGGGACCACTATATCCTCCTATATATTATCCTCGCGGATGGACTTGTTCAAGTGTACGACTCACTAGATACACTAGAACAATCATACGTGGACTTGTATTTTATGATAGAGCGGTAATTTCAATCTTTATCGACCTCGTTTTCTTTCATTATTTCCTGATATCAAAAGTAATTATCATAACTCTTTCGTTCTTTTTCTTTGCCGGGTAGTGTTTGGAAAAAGATGATAGAAAAAAACCATCACGGTCGTCACTGGAAGCCGAAGCTGAAGTGGAAAAAGATGCAGGTAATTAAGTAGTACTACTAGGTCCGCGCATCTCATTAATTCTATTTTCAATACCATTTTCATGCTTGATTATTAATTATCGTATTCAATTATATTCTTTTGCAAAGTGCACGAAGCAGCCACAGGGGACAAATTTATGTGGATATTTCTCTGCGAGAACATTCGCATCCAGACCGAAAGTCGTATACGTCGTAGAGGAGCACGTGAAAGACAACTCCAAGTTTGGCAAATGATGTCGAAGCTCTCACCCGAGAAACGCTTTGTAGCACTTCAAGAGGAATTTGCGGCATTTCTTCTTCAACATGTCATTGATGTGAACGGAGAGCACTATTCCTTACCGTTGCCTCAATAATGCCAGCAAATCAGTAGTAGAGAACTGAGATTTCATCCGGAGCACTAGCTAGTTAGTCCCGGCCGGGTTTTGGGCCTTAAGTTAATTATAAGTCCCGAATTTATATGGATGTGTAATTCCATTTGTATATATATACTGTGTATGAGATATTGTATATTATATTACATATATATATGCATGAACTTGTGTATTGTTTACAGTATGTAGCACCGTAAAATAAATTTGAAATGAATGGAGAACATAAAAATAGAGAGGAAAATTAAAACCTAATTAAAAGCTAAAACAAAAAAATAGAAGACTTAGTACCGGTTAGTATCACCAACCGGTACTAAAGGTCTTCCACCACCAGTCCACGCAGGCAGCCACATGGAGGGCCTTTAGTACCGGTCCGTGGTCCAACCGGTACTAAAGGTCTGGACCTTTAGTCCCGACCCGTTAGTACCGGTTGGGGAACCGGTACTAAAGGTCCATCCGGCCCGGGACTATAGGTCTATTTTGCACTAGTGTTGGTTACCTGGGTCATGTGATTAGTGGCTCTGGAGTGGCTACGGATCCTAGCAAAATATCAGCTATTGAATCTTGTCCAACACCCACTAGTATCAAGCAAGGACGTGAATTTCTGGGCTTGGCTGGGTACTACAAAAAATTTATTCGCAACTATGGTGTCATTTGTCGTCCCTTGAGTGCCTTACTGAAGAAGGGAGTAGTATTCTTTTGCTCTTCAGTGGAAGAGCAAGCTTTTCAAGCCCTGAAGAAGGCTCTTGTTTCAGCTCAAGTATTAGCACTCCCTGATTTCACAAAAATGTTTTGTGGTTGAAATAGACGCATGCGATGTGGGTATTGGAGCAGTGTTGTCCCAGGAAAACCATCCCACTGCATATGTCAACAAGGCTTTGGGCCCCAAAATAGTGCATTATCAGTGTATGAATAAGAGTATCTGGCAATCTTGTTGGCTGTGGAGCACTGGCGTCAATACTTGCAATTGGGAGAGTTCATTATTCAAACAGATCACATGAGCCTGACTAGTTTAACCGAGAAGCGCATACATACAAATTGGCAGCAGAAAGCTTTAACTAAGCTCATGGGCTTACAATACAAGATTGTGTACAGGAAGGTTCAGAGAATAATGCAGCGGACTCTTTATCTTGTCGTCCTCATAATTCTATGGAATTGCAAGCAGTTTCTTCTGTGCAACCATCATGGCTATCAGATATTCTTGCAAGCTATACTGAAGATAAATTCTGTCAGAATCTGTTACAAAAATTAGCTTCTAATCCATCTGCTGGTGCAAGATACACTCTGAAGAATGGTTTGTTATGCCTGGATGACTACATTTGGGTTGGTGATGATATTTAGCTACAAACACGATTGGTTTTAGCTTTCCATGATTCTCCCTTGGGTGGCCATTCTGGGTTTCCAGTAACTTATCGGCGAGTGAGACAGTAGTTTCATTGGTCTGGTATGCAAACTTTTGTTAAGTCCATTGTATAGCATTGCTTAACTCATCAGCAAGCAAAACCAGAGAGGGTACCATATCTAGGATTACTGCAGCCACTTCCAGTTCCTAATTTGCCTTGGGATATGGTAACTATGGATTTCATTGATGGTCTCCCCACCTCGGGTCGTTATAACTGCATTCTTGTGGTGATTGACAAGTTTTCCAAGTTCAGGTATTTCATTCCTCTTCACCATCCATTCTCTGCTATTACGGTTGCTGAAGCCTTTTTAGACAATGTTTACAAACTGCATAGGATGCCTCTTTCCATTGTTTCTGACCGTGATCGTATATTCACTAGCTCATTCTGGAAGGAGTTGTTCCAACGTGTCCAAGGTACCCAACTGTGTATGAGTTCTGCTCGACACCCTCAAACAGATGGCCAAACGGAATGAGTCAACCAACAAGTGGAATGCTATCTCCGTTGTTTTGTCGGTAATCACCCGGCTAAATGGTCTGAGTGGCTTCCCCTATGTGAATATTGGTACAACACCAACTGGCATTCAGCTACAGACACTTCTCCTTTTGAAATTATCTATGGTCACCCCCTAGACACTTTGGAATTGCTCCAGACTGTGTAGTAGCTTCTGAAGATCTTTCTCAATGGTTGGTTCAGCGATAGGTGGTTTTTGCATCGTTTAAGCAGCAAATTGTTCGAGCACAGCAGCGCATGAAGGAACATGCAGACAAAGACCGTACCGAACAAAGTTTTGCGGTTGGTGATGAAGTTTTCCTCAAACTTCAACCATATATTCAAGCTTTGGTGGCTCCCCGTTCAAATCACAAGCTGCCCTACAAGTTCTTTGGAAGTTATAAAATTCTGGAACGCGTGTGAGAAGTTGCTTATCGTTTGGACTTGCCTGAATCAAGCAAAGTCCATCCGGTCTTCCACGTATCCCTGCTTCGTCATGTCCTCAAGCCTGATCAGCAAGTTCTGCCTTCGTTGCCTGCACCGGACTCCAACCTCCAAGTTCCTGAACAAATACTACGACAAAGAGTGGTTTCACGTGGTGTTAAGAAGGTTCTTCTGGCACTCATCAAGTGGTCCGACGGTTCTGAAGACTTTGCCACCTAGGAAGATTTGGAAGCACTGAAGCAATTGTTCCCTCGCGCGCTGGCTTGGGGACAAGCCGCATCTTATCCGGAGGGGATTGTCAACAGCAGCAACAGGTCTCAAGCGTAGGAAGGTAGCGAAGCTAGCTCACTGCACCGGCCCATTTCGCAAGCCTCGTCTGCTTGCACGGCTTGCAGGCCCGGAATGGGCCCTGGGCCTTGTACATGCTTAAATAGACCCGCGTAATTGTAGCTCGACAAGGGGACGACAAATGGCTGGCTGGCCACGGCTGGCGTGTGTGTAGTGTGTGACCCGCGTGGTTGACTGTCTCTTTCCCCGAGTTCTTCCTCCACCTCAGATCTATAGCTCAATTTCAAATCCATGAAGTGAATTGAGTTAGTAGACCTAACAGCTATCCACGGCGTAATCAACGTCTACGCTACCGCCCGTGCTCTCTTCTCCATCATCGGGCTGCTCTCCATTCGGCACGGGCGAA